>OX451739.1:1585200937-1585656233 GCA_948472305.1 Vicia faba
CTGTGTAGAGTTGCTTCATGATGAGTCCGTTTAAAACTTTATCTTGGAAAGAGAAGGAACCGGTGTAGGGTTGCTTCATGATGGCTCAGGGTAAAACTTCATCTTGGAAAGAGAAGGAACCGGTGTAGGATTGCTTCATGATGAGTCCGTGTAAAACTGCATCTTGGAAAGAAAAGGAACCTGTGTAGGGTTGCCTCATGATTAGTCTGTGTAAAATTGCATCTTGGAAAGAGAAGGAACCTGTATAGGGTTGCCGCATGATGAGTCCGTGCAAAACTGCATCTTGGAAAGAGAAGGAACCTGTGTAGGTTTCCTCATGATAAGTCCGTGTAAAACTGCATCTTGGAAAGAGAAGGAACCTGTGTAGGGTTGCCTCATGATGAGTCTGTGTAAAACTGCATCTTGGAAAGAGAAGGAACCAGTGTAGGGTTTCTTCAAGATGAGTCCGTGTAAAACTTCATCTAGGAAAGAGAAGGAACCTGTGTAGGGTTGCTTCATGATGAGTCCGTGTAAAACTGCATCTTGGAAAGAGAAGGAATCTGTGTAGGGTTTCCTCATGATGAGTCCGTGTAAAACTTCATCTTGGAAAGAGAAGGAACCGGTGTAGGGTTGCTTCATTCTGAGTCCGTGTAAAACTTCATCTTGGAAAGAGAAGGAACCAGTGTAGCGTTTCTTCATGATGATTCCGTGTAAAATTGCATCTTGGAAAGAGAAGGAATCGGTGTAGGGTTGCTTCATGATGAGTCCGTGTAAAACTGCATCTTGGAAAGAGAAGGAACCTGTGTAGGGTTGCCTTATGATGAGTCCGTGTAAAATTGCATCTTGGAAAGAGAAGGAACTGGTGTAGGGTTGCTTCATGATGAGTCCGTGTAAAACTACATCTTGGAAAAGGAAGGTACCTGTGTAGGGTTGCCTCATGATGAGTCCGTGTAAAACTGCATCTTGGAAAGAGAAGAAACCTGCGGAACCTGTGTAGGGTTGCCTCATGATGAGTCAGTGTAAAACTGCATGTTGGAAAGAGAAGGAACCTGTGTAGGGTTGCCTCATGATGAGTGTGTGTAAAACTGCATCTTGGAAAGAGAAGGAACCAGTGTAGGGTTGCTTCAAGATGAGTCCGTGTAAAACTTCATCTTGGAAAGAGAAGGAACCTGTGTAGGGTTGCTTCATGATGAGTCCGTGTAAAACTTCATCTTGGAAAGAGAAGGACTCTGTGTAGGTTGCCTCATGATGAGTCAGTGTAAAACTTCATCTTAGAAAGAGAAGGAACCGGTGTAGGATTGCTTCATGATGAATCCGTGTAAAACTTCATCTTGGAAGGAGAAGGAATTAGTGTAGGGTTGCTTCATGATGAGTCCGTGTAAAACTGTATCTTGGAAAGAGAAGGAACCGGTGTAGGGTTGCCTCATGATGAGTCTGTGTAAAACTGCATCTTAGAAAGAGAAGGAACTTGTGTAGGGTTGCCTCATGATAAGTCCGTGTAAAACTACATCTTGGAAATAGAAGGAACTGGTGTAGGGTTGCTTCATGATGAGTCCGTGTAAAACATCATCTTGGAAAGAGAAGGAACCTGTGTAGGGTTGCCTCATGATGAGTCCGTGTAAAACTGTATCTTGGAAAGAGAAGGAACCTGTTTAGGGTTGCTTAATGATGAGTCCGTGTAAAACTGCATCTTGGAATGAGAAGGAACTTATGTAGGGTTGCCTCATGATGAGTCAGTGTAAAACTGCATCTTGGAAAGAGAAAGAACCTGTGTAGGTTGCCTTATGATAAGTCCGTGTAAAACTGCATCTTGGAAAGAGAAGGAACCGGTGTAGGGTTGCTTCATGATGAGTCCGTGTAAAACTGCATCTTGGAAAGAGAAGGAACCTGTGTAGGGTTGCCTCATGATGAGTCCATGTAAAACTGCATCTTGGAAATAGAAGGAACTGGTGTAGGGTTGCTTCATGATGAGTTCGTGTAAAACTACATCTTGGAAAGAGAAGGAACCGTTGTAGGTTGCCTCATGATGAGTCCGTGTAAAACTGAGAAGGAACCGGTGTAGGGTTGCCTCATTATGAGTCTGTGTAAAACTGCATCTTGGAAATAGAAAGAACCTGTGTAATTTTACCTCATGATGAATCAGTGTAAAACTACATCTTGGAAAGAGAAGGAACCTGTGTAGAGTTGCTTCATGATGAGTCATTGTAAAACTTCATCTTGGAAAGAGAAGGAACCGGTGTAGGGTTGTTTGATGATGAGTCCGTTTAAAACTGCATCTTGGAAAGAGAAGGAACCTGTGTAGGGTTGCCTCATGATGATTTCGTGTAAAACTTCATCTTAGAAAGAGAAAGAACCGGTGTAGGATTGCTTCATGATGAGTCCGTGTAAAACTGCATCTTGGAAAGAAAAGGAACCTGTGTAGGGTTGCCTCATGATTAGTCTGTGTAAAATTGCATCTTGGAAAGAGAAGGAACCTGTATAGGGTTGCCGCATGATGAGTCCGTGCAAAACTGCATCTTGGAAAGAGAAGGAACCTGTGTAGGTTTCCTCATGATAAGTCAGTGTAAAACTGCATCTTGGAAAGAGAAGGAACCTGTGTAGGGTTGCCTCATGATGAGTCTGTGTAAAACTGCATCTTGGAAAGAGAAGGAACCAGTGTATGGTTTCTTCAAGATGAGTCCGTGTAAAACTTCATCTAGGAAAGAGAAGGAACCTGTGTAGGGTTGCTTCATGATGAGTCCGTGTAAAACTGCATCTTGGAAAGAGAAGGAATCTGTGTAGGGTTTCCTCATGATGAGTCCGTGTAAAACTTCATCTTGGAAAGAGAAGGAACCGGTGTAGGGTTGCTTCATTCTGAGTCCGTGTAAAACTTCATCTTGGAAAGAGAAGGAACCAGTGTAGCGTTTCTTCATGATGATTCCGTGTAAAATTGCATCTTGGAAAGAGAAGGAATCGGTGTAGGGTTGCTTCATGATGAGTCCGTGTAAAACTGCATCTTGGAAAGAGAAGGAACCTGTGTAGGGTTGCCTTATGATGAGTCCGTGTAAAATTGCATCTTGGAAAGAGAAGGAACTGGTGTAGGGTTGCTTCATGATGAGTCCGTGTAAAACTACATCTTGGAAAAGGAAGGTACCTGTGTAGGGTTGCCTCATGATGAGTCCGTGTAAAACTGCATCTTGGAAAGAGAAGAAACCTGCGGAACCTGTGTAGGGTTGCCTCATGATGAGTCAGTGTAAAACTGCATGTTGGAAAGAGAAGGAACCTGTGTAGGGTTGCCTCATGATGAGTGTGTGTAAAACTGCATCTTGGAAAGAGAAGGAACCAGTGTAGGGTTGCTTCAAGATGAGTCCGTGTAAAACTTCATCTTGGAAAGAGAAGGAACCTGTGTAGGGTTGCTTCATGATGAGTCCGTGTAAAACTTCATCTTGGAAAGAGAAGGACTCTGTGTAGGTTGCCTCATGATGAGTCAGTGTAAAACTTCATCTTAGAAAGAGAAGGAACCGGTGTAGGATTGCTTCATGATGAATCCGTGTAAAACTTCATCTTGGAAGGAGAAGGAATTAGTGTAGGGTTGCTTCATGATGAGTCCGTGTAAAACTGTATCTTGGAAAGAGAAGGAACCGGTGTAGGGTTGCCTCATGATGAGTCTGTGTAAAACTGCATCTTAGAAAGAGAAGGAACTTGTGTAGGGTTGCCTCATGATAAGTCCGTGTAAAACTACATCTTGGAAATAGAAGGAACTGGTGTAGGGTTGCTTCATGATGAGTCCGTGTAAAACATCATCTTGGAAAGAGAAGGAACCTGTGTAGGGTTGCCTCATGATGAGTCCGTGTAAAACTGTATCTTGGAAAGAGAAGGAACCTGTTTAGGGTTGCTTAATGATGAGTCCGTGTAAAACTGCATCTTGGAATGAGAAGGAACTTATGTAGGGTTGCCTCATGATGAGTCAGTGTAAAACTGCATCTTGGAAAGAGAAAGAACCTGTGTAGGTTGCCTTATGATAAGTCCGTGTAAAACTGCATCTTGGAAAGAGAAGGAACCGGTGTAGGGTTGCTTCATGATGAGTCCGTGTAAAACTGCATCTTGGAAAGAGAAGGAACCTGTGTAGGGTTGCCTCATGATGAGTCCATGTAAAACTGCATCTTGGAAATAGAAGGAACTGGTGTAGGGTTGCTTCATGATGAGTTCGTGTAAAACTACATCTTGGAAAGAGAAGGAACCGTTGTAGGTTGCCTCATGATGAGCCCGTGTAAAACTGAGAAGGAACCGGTGTAGGGTTGCCTCATTATGAGTCTGTGTAAAACTGCATCTTGGAAATAGAAAGAACCTGTGTAATTTTACCTCATGATGAATCAGTGTAAAACTACATCTTGGAAAGAGAAGGAACCTGTGTAGAGTTGCTTCATGATGAGTCATTGTAAAACTTCATCTTGGAAAGAGAAGGAACCGGTGTAGGGTTGTTTGATGATGAGTCCGTTTAAAACTGCATCTTGGAAAGAGAAGGAACCTGTGTAGGGTTGCCTCATGATGATTTCGTGTAAAACTTCATCTTAGAAAGAGAAAGAACTGGTGTAGGATTGCTTCATGATGAGTCCGTGTAAAACTGCATCTTGGAAAGAAAAGGAACCTGTGTAGGGTTGCCTCATGATTAGTCTGTGTAAAATTGCATCTTGGAAAGAGAAGGAACCTGTATAGGGTTGCCTCATGATGAGTCCGTGCAAAACTGCATCTTGGAAAGAGAAGGAACCTGTGTAGGTTGCCTCATGATAAGTCAGTGTAAAACTTCATCTTGGAAAGAGAAGGAACCTGTGTAGGGTTGCCTCATGATGAGTCTGTGTAAAACTGTATCTTGGAAAGAGAAGGAACCAGTGTATGGTTTCTTCAAGATGTGTCCGTGTAAAACTTCATCTAGGAAAGAGAAGGAACCTGTGTAGGGTTGCTTCATGATGAGTCAGTGTAAAACTGCATCTTGGAAAGAGAAGGAATCTGTGTAGGGTTTCCTCATGATGAGTCCGTGTAAAACTTCATCTTGGAAAGAGAAGGAACTGGTGTAGGGTTGCTTCATTCTGAGTCCGTGTAAAACTTCATCTTGGAAAGAGAAGGAACCAGTGTAGCGTTTCTTCATGATGATTCCGTGTAAAATTGCATCTTGGAAAGAGAAGGAATCGGTGTAGGGTTGCTTCATGATGAGTCCGTGTAAAACTGCATCTTGGAAAGAGAACGAACCTGTGTAGGGTTGCCTTATGATGAGTCCGTGTAAAATTGCATCTTGGAAAGAGAAGGAACTGGTGTAGGGTTGCTTCATGATGAGTCCGTGTAAAACTACATCTTGGAAAGGGAAGGAACCTGTGTAGGGTTGTCTCATGATGAGTCCGTGTAAAACTGCATCTTGGAAAGAGAAGGAACCTGTGGAACCTGTGTAGGGTTTCCTCATTATGAGTCCGTGTAAAACTGCATCTTGGAAAGAGAAGGAACCTGTGTAGGGTTGCCTCATGATGAGTCTGTGTAAAACCGCATCTTGGAAAGAGAAGGAACCAGTGTAGGGTTGCTTCAAGATGAGTCAGTGTAAAACTTCATCTTGGAAAGAGAAGGAACCTGTGTAGGGTTGCTTCATGATGAATCCATGTAAAACTGCATCTTAGAAAGAGAAGGAATCTGTGTAGGGTTGCCTCATGATGAGTCTGTGTAAAACTTCATCTTGGAAAGAGAAGGAACCTGTGTAGGATTTCTTCAGGATGAGTCCGTGTAAAACTTCATCTTGGAAAGAGAAGGAATCAGTGTATAGTTGCTTCATGATGAGTCCGTGTAAAACTGTATCTTGGAAAGAGAAGGAACCGGTGTAGGGTTGCCTTATGATGAGTTTGTGTAAAACTGCATCTTAGAAAGAGAAGGAACTTGTGTAGGGTTGCCTCATGATGAGTCCGTGTAAAACTACATCTTGGAAATAGAAGGAACTGGTTTAGGGTTGCTTCATGATGAGTCAGTGTAAAACTTCATCTTGGAAAGAGAAGGAACCTGTGTAGGGTTGCCTCATGATGAGTCGGTGTAAAATTGCATCTTGGAAAGAGAAGGAATCGGTGTAGGGTTGCTTCATGATGAGTCCGTGCAAAACTGCATCTTGGAATGAGAAGGAACTTGTGTAGGGTTGCCTCATGATGAGTCAGTGTAAAACTGCATCTTGGAAAGAGAAAGAAGCTGTGTAGGTTGCCTTATGTTAAGTCCGTGTAAGACTGCATCTTGGAAAGAGAAGGAACCGGTGTAGGGTTGCTTCATGATGAGTCCGTGTAAAACTGCATCTTGGAAAGAGAAGGAACCGGTGTAGGGATGCTTCATGATGAGTCCGTGTAAAACTGCATCTTGGAAAGAGAAGGAACCTGTGTAGGGTTGCCTCATGATGAGTCCATGTAAAACTGCATCTTGGAAATAGAAGGAACTGGTGTAGGGTTTCTTCATGATGAGTTCGTTTAAAACTACATCTTGGAAGGAGAAGGAACCGTTGTAGGTTGCCTCATGATGAGTTCGTGTAAAAATGAGAAGGAACCGGTGTAGGGTTGCCTCATTATGAGTCTGTGTAAAACTGCTTCTTGGAAAGAGAAAGAACCTGTGTAATGTTACTTCATGATGAATCAGTGTAAAACTACATCTTGGAAAGAGAAGGAACCAGTGTAGAGTTGCTTCATGATGAGTCATTGTAAAACTTCATCTTGTAAAGAGAAGGAACCAGTGATGGGTTGTTTCATGATGAGTCCGTGTAAAACTGCATCTTGGAAAGAGAAGGAACCTGTGTAGGGTTGCCTCATGATGATTTCGTGTAAAACTTCATATTGGAAAGAGAAAGAACCGGTGTAGGATTGCTTCATGATGAGTCAGTGTAAAACTTAATCTTGGAAAGAGAAGGAACCGGTGTAGGGTTGCTTCATTATGAGTCAGTGTAAAACTGCATCTTGGAAAGAGAAGGAACCGGTGTAGGGTTGCTTCATGATGAGTCTATGTAAAAATGCATCTTGGAAAGAGAAGGAACCTGTGTAGGGTTGCCTCATGATGAATCAGTGTAAAACTGGATCTTGGAAAGAGAAGGAACCTGTGTAGAGTTGCCTCATGATGAGTTAGTGTAAAGCTGCATCTTGGAAAGAGAAGGAACCGGTGTAGGGTTGCTTCATGATGAGTCCGTTTAAAACTTCGTCTTGGAAAGAGAAGGAACCGGTGTAGGGTTGCTTCATGATGAGTCTGTGTAAAACTTCATCTTGTAAAGAGAAGGAACCGGTGTAGGATTGCTTCATGATGAGTCAGTGTAAAACTGCATCTTGGAAACAGAAGGAACCGGTGTAGGGTTGCTTCATGATGAATCCGTTTAAAACTGTATATTGGAAAGAGAAGGAACCGGTGTAGGGTTGCTTCATGATGAGTCAGTGTAAAACTGCATCTTGGAAACAGAAGGAACCGGTGTAGGGTTGCTTCATGATGAGTCCGTTTAAAACTGTATCTTGGAAAGAGAAGGAACCAGTGTAGGGTTGCTTCATGATGATTCAGGGTAAAACTTCATCTTGGAAAGAGAAGGAACCGGTGTAGGATTGATTCATGATGAGTCCGTGCAAAACTGCATCTTGGAAAGAGAAGGAACCTGTGTAGGTTGCCTCATGATGAGTCCGTGTAAAACTTCATCTTGGAAAGAGAAGGAACCGGTGTAGGGTTGCTTTATGCTGAGTCCGTGTAAAACTTCATCTTGGAAAGAGAAGGAACCAGTGTAGGGTTTCTTCATGATGATTCCGTGTAAAATTGCATCTTAGAAACAGAAGGAATCAGTGTAGGGTTGCTTCATGATGACTCCGTGTAAAATTGCATCTTGGAAAGAGAAGGAACCTGTGTAGGGTTGCCTTATGATGAGTCCGTGTAAAATTGCATCTTAGAAAGAGAAGAAACTGGTGTAGGGTTGCTTCATGATGAGTCCGTGTAAAACTACATCTTGGAAAGGGAAGGAACCTGTGTAGGGTTTCCTCATGATGAGTCCGTGTAAAACTGCATCTTGTAAAGAGAAGGAACCTGCGGAACCTGTGTAGGGTTGCCTCATGATGAGTCTGTGTAAAACTGCATCTCGGAAAGAGAAGGAACCTGTGTAGGGTTGCCTCATGATGAGTCTGTGTAAAACTACATCTTAGAAAGAGAAGGAACCAGTGTAGGGTTGCTTCAAGATGAGTCCGTGTAAAACTTCATCTTGGAAAGAGAAGGAACCTGTGTAGGGTTGCTTCATGATGAGTCCGTGTAAAACTGCATCTTGGAAAGAGAAGGAATCTGTGTAGGATTGCCTCATGATGAGTCTGTGTAAAACTTCTTCTTGGAAAGAGAAGGAACCGGTGTAGGATTTCTTCATGATGAGTCCGTGTAAAACTTCATCTTGGAAAGAGAAGGAATTAGTGTAGGGTTTCTTCATGATGAGTCCGTGTAAAACTGTATCTTGGAAAGAGAAGGAACCGGTGTAGGGTTGCCTTATGATGAGTCTGTGTAAAACTGCATCGTAGAAAGAGAAGGAACTTGTGTAGGGTTGCATCATGATGAGTCCTGTAAAACTACATCTTGGAAATAGAAGGAACTGGTGTAGGGTTGCTTCATGATGAGTCCGTGTAAAACTTCATCTTGGAAAGAGAAGGAACCTGTGTAGGGTTGCCTCATGATGAGTCCGTGTAAAATTGCATCTTGGAAAGAGAAGGAGTCGGTGTAGGTTTGCTTCATGATGAGTCAGTGTAAAACTGCATCTTGGAATGAGAAGGAACTTGTGTAGGGTTGCCTCATGATGAGTCCGTGTAAAACTGCATCTTGGAAAGAGAAAGAACCTGTGTAGGTTGCCTTATGTTAAGTCCTTGTAAGACTGCATCTTGGAAAGAGAAGGAACCGGTGTAGGGTTGCTTCATGATGAGTCCGTGTAAAACTACATCTTGGAAAGAAAAGGAACCTGTGTAGGGTTGCTTCATGATGAGTTCGTGTAAAACTACATCTTGGAAAGAGAAGGAACCGTTGTAGGTTGCCTCATGATGAGTCCGTGTAAAACTGAGAAGGAACCGGTGTAGGGTTTCCTCATTATGAGTCAGTGTAAAACTGCATCTTGGAAAGAGAAAGAACCTGTGTAATGTTACCTCATGATGAATCAGTGTAAAACTACCTCTTGGAAAGAGAAGGAACCTGTGTAGAGCTGCCTCATGATGAGTCCGTGTAAAATTCATCTTAGAAAGAGAAGGAACCGGTGTAGGGTTGTTTCATGATGAGTCCGTGTAAAACTGCATCTTGGAAATAGAAGGAACCTGTGTAGGGTTGCCTCATGATGATTTAGTGTAAAACTTCATCTTGGAAAGAGAAAGCATCGGTGTAGGATTGATTCATGATGAGTCAGTGTAAAACTTAATCTTGGAAAGAGAAGGCACCGGTGTAGGGTTGCTTCATTATGAGTCAGTGTAAAACTGAATCTTGGAAAGAGAAGGATCCGGTGTAGGGTTGCTTCATGATTAGTCTGTGTAAAATTGCATCTTGGAAAGAGAAGGAACCTGTGTAGGGTTGCCTCATGATGAATCAGTGTAAAACTGGATCTTGGAAAGAGAAGGAACTTGTGTAGAGTTGCCTCATGATGAGTCAGTGTAAAGCTGCATCTTGGAAAGAGAAGGAACCGGTGTAGGGTTGCTTCATGATGGGTCCGTTTAAAACTTCGTCTTGGAAAGAGAAGGAACCGGTGTAGGGTTGCTTCATGATGAGTCCGTGTAAAACTTCATCTTGGAAAGAGAAGGAACCGGTGTAGGGTTGCTTCATGATGAGTCAATGTAAAATTGCATCTTGGAAACAGAAGGAACCGGTGCAGGGTTGCTTCATGATGAGTCCGTTTAAAACTGCATCTTAGAAAGAGAAGGAACCGGTGTACGGTTGCTTCATGATGATTCAGGGTAAAACTTCATCTTGGAAAGAGAAGGAACCGGTGTAGGATTGCTTCATGATGAGTCCGTGTAAAAATGCATCTTGGAAAGAAAAGGAACCTGTGTAGGGTTGCCTCATGATTAGTCTGTGTAAAATTGCATCTTGGAAAGAGAAGGAACCTGCGTAGGGTTGCCTCATGATGAGTCCGTGTAAAATTTCATCTTGGAAAGAGAAGGAATCGGTGTAGGGTTGCTTCATGATGAGTCAGTGTAAAACTGCATCTTGGAAAGAGAAGGAACCTGTGTAGTGTTGCCTCATGATGAGTTAGTGTAAAATTGCATCTTGGAAAGAGAAAGAACCTGTGTAGGTTGCCTGATGATAAGTCCATGTAAAACTGCATCTTGGAAAGAGAAGGAACCGGTGTAGGGTTGCTTCATGATGAGTCCGTGTAAAACTGCATCTTGGAAAGAGAAGGAACCTGTGTAGGGTTGCCTCATGATGAGTCCATGTAAAACTGCATCTTGGAAATAGAAGGAACTGGTGTAGGGTTGCTTCATGATGAGTTCGTGTAATACATAGAAGGAACCGGTGTAGGGTTTCCTCATTATGAGTCCGTGTAAAACTGCATCTTGGAAAGAGAAAGAACCTGTGTAATGTTACCTCATGATGAATCAGTGTAAAACTACATCTTGGAAAGAGAAGGAACCTGTGTAGAGTTGCCTCATGATGAGTCAGTGTAAAACTTCATCTTGGAAAGAGAAGGAACCGGTGTAGGGTTGTTTCATGATGAGTCCGTGTAAAACTGCATCTTGGAAAGAGAAGGAACCTGTGTAGGGTTGCCTCATGATGATTTCGTGTAAAACTTCATCTTGGAAAGAGAAAGAACCGGTGTAGGATTGCTTCATGATGAGTCAGTGTAAAACTGGATCTTGGAAAGAGAAGGAACCCGTGTAGAGTTGCCTCATGATGAGTCAGTGTAAAGCTGCATATTGGAAAGAGAAGGAACGGGTGTAGGGTTGCTTCATGATGAGTCCGTTTAAAACTTCGTCTTGGAAAGAGAAGGAACCGGTGTAGGGTTTCTTCATGATGAGTCTGTGTAAAACTTCATCTTGGAAAGGGAAGGAACCGGTGTAGGGTTGCTTCATGATGAGTCAGTGTAAAACTGCATCTTGGAAACAGAAGGAACCGGTGTATGGTTGCTTCATGATGAGTCCGTTTAAAACCGCATCTTGGAAAGAGAAGGAACCGGTGTAGGATTGCTTCATGATGATTCAGGGTAAAACTTCGTCTTGGAAAGAGAAGGAACCGGTGTAGGATTGCTTCATGATGAGTCCGTGTAAAACTGCATCTTGGAAAGAAAAGGAACCTGTGTAGGGTTGCCTCATGATGAGTCTGTGTAAAACTGCATCTTGGAAAGAGAAAGAACCTGTGTAGGTTGCCTTATGATAAGTCCGTGTAAAACTACATCTTGGAAAGAGAAAGAACCGGTGTAGGTTGCCTCATGATAAGTCCGTGTAAAACTGCATCTTGGAAAGAGAAGGAACCTGTGTAGGGTTGCCTCATGATGAGTCTGTGTAAAACTGCATCTTGGAAAGAGAAGGAACCAGTGTAGGGTTTCTTCTAGATGAGTCCGTGTAAAACTTCATCTTGGAAAGAGAAGGAACCTGTGTAGGGTTGCTTTATGATGAGTCCGTGTAAAACTGCATCTTGGAAAGAGAAGGAATCTGTGTAGGGTTGCCTCATGATGAGTCCGTGTAAAACTTCATCTTGGAAAGAGAAGGAACCGGTGTAGGATTGCTTCATGATGAGTCCGTGTAAAACTTCATCTTGGAAAGAGAAGGAACCAGTGTAGGGTTGCTTCATGATGAGTCCGTGTAAAACTGTATCTTGGAAAGAGAAGGAACCAGTGTAGGGTTTCCTCATGATGAGTCTGTGTAAAACTGCATCTTAGAAAGAGAAGGAACTTGTGTAGGGTTGCCTCATGATAAGTCCGTGTAAAACTACATCTTGGAAATATAAGGAACTGGTGTAGGGTTGCTTCGTGATGTGTCCGTGTAAAACTTCATCTTGGAAAGAGAAGGAACCTGTGTAGGGTTGCCTCATGATGAGTCAGTGTAAAACTGTATCTTCGAAAGAGAAGGAACCTGTATAGGGTTGCTTCATGATGAGTTCGTGTAAAATTGCATCTTGGAATGAGAAGGAACTTGTGTAGGGCTGCCTCATGATGAGTCAGTGTAAAACTGCATCTTGGAAAGAGAAAAAACATGTGTAGGTTGCCTTATGATAAGTCCGTGTAAAACTGCATCTTGGAAAGAGAAGGAACCGGTGTAGGGTTGCTTCATGATGAGTCAGTGTAAAACTGCATCTTGGTAAGAGAAGGAACCTGTGTAGGGTTGCCTCATGATGAGTCCATGTAAAACTGCATCTTGGAAATAGAAGGAACTGGTGTAGGGTTGCTTCATGATGAGTTCGTGTAAAACTACATCTTGGAAAGAGAAGGAACCGTTGTAGGTTGGCTTATGATGAGTCCGTGTAAAACTGAGAAGGAACCGGTGTAGGGTTGCCTCATTATGAGTCTGTGTAAAACTGCATCTTAGAAAGAGAAAGAACCTGTGTAATGTTACCTCATGATGAATCAGTGTAAAACTACATCTTGGAAAGAGAAGGAACCTGTGTAGAGTTGCCTCATGACGAGTCAGTGTAAAACTTCATCTTGGAAAGAGAAGGAACTGGTGTAGAGTTGTTTCATGATGAGTCCGTGTAAAACTGCATCTTGGAAAGAGAAGGAACCTGTGTAGGGTTTCCTCATGATGATTTCGTGTAAAACTTCATCTTGGAAAGAGAAAGCACCGGTGTAGGATTGCTTCATGATGAGTCAGTGTAAAACTTAATCTTGGAAAGAGAAGGAACCGGTGTAGGGTTGCTTCATTATGAGTCAGTGTAAAACTGCATCTTGGAAAGAGAAGGAACCGGTGTAGGGTTGCTTCATGATGAGTCTGTGTAAAAATGCATCTTGGAAAGAGAAGGAACCTGTGTAGGGTTGCCTCATGATAAATCAGTGTAAAACTGGATCTTGGAAAGAGAAGGAACCTGTGTAGAGTTGCCTCATGATGAGTCAGTGTAAAGCTGCATCTTGGAAAGAAAAGGAACCGGTGTAGGGTTGCTTCATGATGAGTCCGTTTAAAACTTCGTCTTGGAAAGAGAAGGAACCGGTGTAGGGTTGCTTCATGATGAGTAAGTGTAAAACTTCATCTTGGAATAAGAAGGAACTGGTGTAGGGTTGCTTCATGATGAGTCATTGTAAAACTGCATCTTGGAAACAGAAGGAACCGGTGTAGGGTTGCTTCATGATGAGTCCGTTTAAAAATGCATCTTGGAAAGAGAAGGAACCGGTGTAGGGTTTCTTCATGATGATTCAGGGTAAAACTTCATCTTGGAAAGAGAAGGAACCGGTGTAGCATTGCTTCATGATGAGTCCGTGTAAAACTGAATCTTGGAAAGAAAAGGAACCTGTGTAGGGTTGCCTCATGATTAGTCTATGTAAAATTGCATCTTGGAAAGAGAAGGAACCTGTATAGGGTTGTCTCATGATGAGTCCGTGCAAAACTGCATCTTGGAAAGAGAAGGAACCTGTGTAGGTTGCCTATGATATGTCCGTGTAAAACTGCATCTTGGAAAGAGAAGGAACCGATGTAGGGTTGCTTCATGATGAGTCAGTGTAAAACTGCATCTTGGAAAGAGAAGGAACCTGTGTAGGGTTGCCTCATGATGAATCCGTGTAAAAATGCATCTTGGAAATAGAAGGAACTGGTGTAGGGTTGCTTCATGATAAGTCCGTGCAAAACTACATCTTGGAAAGAGAAGGAACCTGGGTAGGGTTTCCTCATGATGAGTCAGGGTAAAACTGTATCTTGGAAAGAGAAGGAACTTGTATAGGGTTGCCTCATTATGAATCCGTGTAAAACTACATCTTGGAAAGAGAAAGAACATGTGTAGGGTTACCTCATGATGAGTCTATGTAAAACTACATCTAGGAAAGAGAAGGAACCGGTGTAGGGTTGCTTCATGATGAGTCCGTGTAAAACTTCATCTTGGAAAGAGAAGGAACCTGTGTAGGGTTGTTTTATGATGAGTTCGTGTAAAACTGCATCTTGGAAAGAGAAGGAACCTGTGTAGGGTTGCCTCATGATGAGTCTGTGTAAAACTTCATCTTGGAAAGAGAAAGAACCGGTGTAGGATTGATTCATGATGAGTCAGTGTAAAACTTCATATTGAAAAGAGAAGGAACCGGTCTAGGGTTGCTTCATGATGAGTCTGTGTAAAACTGCATCTTGGAAAGAGAAGGAACCTGTGTAGGATTGCCTCATGATGAATCAGTGTAAAATAGCATCTTGGAAAGAGAAGGAACCTGTGTAGAGTTGCCTCATGATAAGTCTGTGTAAAACTGCATCTTGGAAAGATAAGGAACCGGTGTAGGGTTGCTTCATGATGAGTTCATGTAAAACTTCATCTTGGAAAGAGAAAGAACCGGTGTAGGATTGCTTCATGATGAATCAGTGTAAAACTTTATCTTGGAAAGGGAAGGAACCAGTGTAGGGTTGCTTCATGATGAGTCAGTGTAAAATTGCATCTTGGAAAGAGAAAGAACCGGTGTAGGGTTGCTTCATGATGAGTCTGTGTAAAAATGCATCTTGGAAAGAGAAGGAACCTGTGTAGGATTGCCTCATGATGAATCAGTGTAAAACTACATCTTGGAAAGAGAAGGAACCAGTGTAGGATTGCTTCATGATGAGTCCATATAAAACTTTGTCTTGGAAAGAGAAGGAACCGGTGTAGGGTTGCTTCATGATGAGTCCGTGTAAAACTTCATCTTGGAAAGAGAAGGAATCAGTGTAGGGTTTCTTCATGATGAGTCTGTGTAAAACTGCATCTTGGAAACAGAAGGAACCGGTGTAGGGTTGCTTCATGATGAGTCCGTTTAAAACTGCATCTTAGAAAGTGAAGGAACCGGTGTAGGGTTGCTTCATGATGAGTCAGTGTAAAACTTCATCTTAGATAGAGAAGGAACCGGTGTAGGGTTGCTTCATGATGAGTCAGTTTAAAACTGCATCTTGGAAAGAAAAGAAATCTGTGTGGGGTTGCCTCATGATGAGTCTGTGTAAAACTCCATCTTGGAAAGAGAAGGAACCTGTGTAGGGTTGCCTCATTATGAGTCTGTGCAAAACTGCATCTTGGAAAGAGAAGGAACCTCTGTAGGGTTGCCTCATGATGAGTCAGTGTAAAACTACAACTTGGAAAGAGAAGGAACCGGTGTAGGGTTGCCTCATGATGAGTCCGTGTAAAACTTCATCTTGGAAAGAGAAAGAACAAGTGTAGGATTGCTTCATGATGAGTCATTGTAAAACTTCATCTTGGAAAGAGAAGGAACCGGTGTAGGGTTGCTTCATGATGAGTCACTGTAAAACTACAACTTGGAAAGAGAAGGAACCTGTGTAGGGTTGCCTCATGATGAGTCCGTGTAAAACTTCATCTTGGAAAGAGAAAGAACTGGTGTAGGATTGCTTCATGATGAATAAGTGTAAAACTTCATCTTGGAAAGAGAACGAACCGGTGTAGGGTCGCTTCATGATGAATCAGTGTAAAACTGCATCTTGGAAAGAGAAGGAACCAGTGTAGGGTTGCTTCATGATGAGTCTGTGTAAAAATACATCTTGGAAAGAGAAGGAACCTGTGTAGGGTTGCCTCATGATGAATCAGTGTAAAACTGCATCTTGGAAAGAGAAGGAACCTGTGTAGAGTTGCCTCATGATGAGTCAGTGTAAAACTGTATGTTGGAAAGAGAAGGAACCGGTGTAGGGTTGCTTCATGATGAGTCCATGTAAAACTTCATCTTGGAAAGGGAAGGAACTCGTGTAGGGTTGCTTCATGATGAGTCAGTGTAAAACTTCATCGTGGAAAGAGAAAGAACCAGTGTAGGAAGCTTCATGATGAGTCCGTGTAAAAATGCATCTTGGAAACAGAAGGAACCGGTGTAGGGTTGCTTCATGATGAGTCAGTTTAAAACTGCATCTTAGAAAGAGAAGGAACCTGTGTAGAGTTGCCTCATGATAAGTCTGTGTAAAACTGCATCTTGGAAAGATAAGGAACCGGTGTAGGGTTGCTTCATGATGAGTTCGTGGAAAACTTCATCTTGGAAAGAGAAAGAACCGGTGTAGGATTGCTTCATGATGAATCAGTGTAAAACTTTATCTTGGAAAGAGAAGGAACCGGTGTAGGGTTGCTTCATGATGAGTCAGTGTAAAATTGCAGCTTGGAAAGAGAAAGAACCGATGTAGGGTTGCTTCATGATGAGTCTGTGTAAAAATGCATCTTGGAAAGAGAAGGAACCTGTGTAGGATTGCCTCATGATGAATCAGTGTAAAACTGCATCTTGGAAAGAGAAGGAACCAGTGTAGGATTGCTTCATGATGAGTCCATATAAAACTTCGTCTTGGAAAGAGAAGGAACCGGTGTAGGGTTGCTTCATGATGAGTCCGTGTAAAACTTCATCTTGGAAAGAGAAGGAATCAGTGTAGGGTTTCTTCATGATGAGTCTGTGTAAAACTGCATCTTGGAAACAGAAGGAACCGGTGTAGGGTTGCTTCATGATGAGTCCCTTTAAAACTGCATCTTAGAAAGTGAAGGAGCCGGTGTAGGGTTGCTTCATGATGAGTCAGTGTAAAACTTCATCTTAGATAGAGAAGGAACCGGTGTAAGGTTGCTTCATGATGAGTCAGTTTAAAACTGCATCTTGGAAAGAAAAGAAATCTGTGTGGGGTTGCCTCATGATGAGTCTGTGTAAAATTGCATCTTGGAAAGAGAAGGAACCTGTGTAGGGTTGCCTCATTATGAGTCTGTGCAAAACTGCATCTTGGAAAGAGAAGGAACCTCTGTAGGGTTGCCTCATGATGAGTCAGTGTAAAACTACAACTTGGAAAGAGAAGGAACCGGTGTAGGGTTGCCTCATGATGAGTCCGTGTAAAACTTCATCTTGGAAAGAGAAGGAACCGGTGTAGGGTTGCTTCATGATGAGTCACTGTAAAACTACAACTTGGAAAGAGAAGGAACCTGTGTAAGGTTGCCTCATGATGAGTCCGTGTAAAACTTCACCTTGGAAAGAGAAAGAACTGGTGTAGGATTGCTTCATGATGAGTCAGTGTAAAACTTCATCTTGGAAAGAGAACGAACCGGTGTAGGGTTGCTTCATGATGAATCAGTGTAAAACTGCATCTTGGAAAGAGAAGGAACCAGTGTAGGGTTGCTTCATGATGAGTCTGTGTAAAAATACATCTTGGAAAGGGAAGGAACCTGTGTAGGGTTGCCTCATGATGAATCAGTGTAAAACTGCATCTTGGAAAGAGAAGGAACCTGTGTAGAGTTGCCTCATGATGAGTCAGTGTAAAACTGTATGTTGGAAAGAGAAGGAACCGGTGTAGGGTTGCTTCATGATGAGTCCCTGTAAAACTTCGTCTTGGAAAGGGAAGGAACCCGTGTAGGGTTGCTTCATGATGAGTCAGTGTAAAACTTCATCGTGGAAAGAGAAAGAACCGGTATAGGAAGCTTCATGATGAGTCCGTGTAAAAATGCATCTTGGAAACAAAAGGAACCGGTGTAGGGTTGCTTCATGATGAGTCAGTTTAAAACTGCATCTCGGAAGGAGAAGGAACCGGTGTAGGGTTGCTTCATGATGAGTCAGTGTAAAACTTCATCTTGGAAAGAGAAGGAACCGGTGTAGGGTTGCTTCATGATGAGTCCGTGTAAAACTGCATCTTGAAAAGAAAAGGAACCTGTGTAGGGTTTCCTCATAATGAGTCTGTGTAAAACTGCATCTTGGAAAGAGAAGGAACCTGTGTAGGGTTGCCTCATGATGAGTTCATACAAAATTGCATCATGGAAAGAGAAGGAACCTGTGTAGGGTTGCCTCATGATGAGTCTGTGTAAAGCTACAACTTGGAAAGAGAAGGAACCGGTGTAGGGTTGCTTCATGATGAGTCTGTGTAAAACTTCTTCTTGGAAAGAGAAGGAACCTGTGTAGGGTTGCCTCATGATGAGTCTGTGTAAAACTGCATCATGGAAATAGAAGGAACTGGTGTAGGGTTACTTCATGAAGAGTCCATGTAAAACTACATCTTGGAAAGAGAAGGAACCTGTGTAGGGTTGCCTCATAATGAGTCCGTGTAAAACTGTATCTTGGAAAGAGAAAGAATTTGTGTAGGGTTGCCTTATTATGAATCCGTGTAAAACTGCATCTTGGAAAGAGAAGGAACCTATGTAGGGTTACCTCATGATGAGTCTATGTAAGACTGCATCATGGAAAGAGAAGGAACCGGTGTAGGGTTGCTTCATGATGAGTTAATGCAAAACTTCATCTTGGAAAGAGAAGGAACCTGTGTAGGGTTATTTCATGATGAGGCCGTGTAAAACTTCATCTTGGAAAGAAAAGGAACCTGTGTAGGATTGCTTCATGATGAGTCAGTGTAAAACTTCATATTGGAAAGAGAAGGAACCGGTGAGGGTTGCTTCATGATGAGTCAGTGTAAAATTGCATCTTGGAAAGATAAGGAACCGGTGTAGGGTTTCTTCATGATGAGTCTGTGTAAAAATGCATCTTGGAAAGAGAAGGAACCTGTGTAGGATTGCCTCATGATGAATCTGTGTAAAACTGCATGTTGGAAAGAGAAGGAACCTGTGTAGAGTTGCCTCATGATAAGTCTGTGTAAAACTGCATCTTGGAAAGAGAAGGAACCGGTGTAGGATTTCTTCATGATAAGTCCATATAAAACTTCGTCTTGGAGAGAGAAGGAACCTGTGTAGAGTTGCCTCATGATGAGTCTATGTAAAACTGCATCTTGGAAATAGAAGGAACTGGTGTAGGGTTGCTTCATGAAGAGTCCATGTAAAACTACATCTTGGAAAGAGAAGGAACCTGTGTAAGGTTGCCTCATGATGAGTCCGTGTAAAACTGTATCTTGGAAAGAGAAAGAATCTGTGTAGGGTTGCCTCATTATAAATCTGTGTAAAACTGTATCTTGGAAAGAGAAGGAACCGGTGTAGGGTTACCTCATGATGAGTCTATGTAAGACTGCATCATGGAAAGAGAAGGAACCGGTGTAGGGTTGATTCATGATGAGTCCGTGTAAAACTGCATCATGGAAATAGAAGGAACTGGTGTAGGGTTGCTTCATGAAGAGTCCATGTAAAACTACATCTTGGAAAGAGAAGGAACCTGTATAGGGTTGCCTCATGATGAGTCAGTGTAAAACTACAACTTGGAAAGAGAAGGAACCGGTGTAGGGTTGCCTAATTATGAATTCGTGTAAAATTGCATCTTGGAAAGAGAAGGAACCTATATAGAGTTACCTCATGATGAGTCTATGTAAGACTGCACCATGGAAAGAGAAGGAACCGGTGTAGGGTTGCTTCATGATGAGTCAATGCAAAACTTCATCTTGGATAGAGAAGGAACCTGTGTAGGGTTATTTCATGATGAGTACGTGTAAAACTGCATCTTGGAAAGAAAAGGAACCTGTGTAGGGTTGCCTCATCATGAGTCCGTGTAAAACTTCATCTTGGAAAGAGAAAGAACCGGTGTAGGATTGCTTCATGATGAGTCACTGTTAAACTTCATATTGGAAAGAGAAGGAACCAGTGTAGGGTTACTTCATGATGAGTCAGTGTAAAACTGCATCTTGGAAAGAGAAGGAACCGGTGCAGGGTTTCTTCATGATGAGTCTGTGTAAAAATGCATCTTGGAAAGAGAAGGAACCTGTATAGGATTGCCTCATGATGAATCAGTGTAAAACTGCATGTTGGAAATAGAAGGAACTTGTGTAGAGTTGGCTCATGATAAGTCTGTGTAAAACTGCATCTTGGAAAGAGAAGGAACCGGTGTAGGATTGCTTCATGATGAGTCCAGATAAAACTTCGTCTTGGAGAGAGAAGGAACCTGTGTAGAGTTACCTCATGATGAGTCCGTGTAAAACTGCATCTTGGAAATAGAAGGAACTGGTGTAGGATTGCCTCATGATAAGTCTGTGTAAAACTACATCTTGGAAAGAGAAGGAACCGGTGTAGGATTGCTTCATGTTGAGTCCATATAAAACTTCGTCTTGGAAAGAGAAGGAACCGGTGTAGGGTTGCTTCATGATGAGTCAGTGTAAAACTTCATCTTGGAAAGAGAAGGAATCAGTGTAGGGTTTCTTCATGATGCTTCTGTGTCAAACTGCATCTTGGAAACAGAAGGAACCGGTGTAGGGTTGCTTCATGATGAGTCTGTTTAAAACTGAATCTTAGAAAGTGAAGGAACCGGTGTAGGGTTGCTTCATGATAAGTCAGTGTAAAACTTCATCTTGGAAAGAGAAGGAACCAGTGTAGGGTTGCTTCATGATGAGTCAGTTTAAAACTGCATCTTGGGAAGAAAAGAAACCTGTGTAGGGTTGCCTCATGATGAGTCTGTGTAAAACGACATCTTGGAAAGAGAAGGAACCTGTGTAGGGTTGCCTCATTATGAGTCCGTGCAAAACTGCATCTTGGAAAGAGAAGGAACCTGTATAGGGTTGCCTCATGATGAGTCAGTGTAAAACTGCATCTTTGAAAGAGAAGGAACCTGTGTAGGGTTGCCTCATGATGAGTCAGTGTAAAACTGCATCTTGGAAATAGAAGGAACTGGTGTAGGGTTTCTTCATGATGAGTCCGTTTAAAACTACATCTTGGAAAGAGAAGGAACCTGTGTAGGGTTGCCTCATGATGAGTCAGTGTAAAATTGTATCTTGGAAAGAGCAAGAACCTGTGTAGGGTTGCCTCATTATGAATCCCTGTAAAATAGCATCTTGGAAAGAGAAGGAACCTATGTAGGGTTACGTCATGATGAGTCTATATAAAACTGCATCTTGGAAATAGAAGGAACCGGTGTAGGGTTGCTTCATAATGAGTCAGTGTAAAACTTCATCTTGGAAAGAGAAGGAACCTGTGTAGGGTTATTTCATGATAGGTCAGTGTAAAACTGCATGTTGGAAAGAGAAGGAACCCGTGTAGAGTTGCCTCATGATAAGTCTGTGTAAAACTGCATCTTGGAAAGAGAAGGAACCGGTGTAGGATTGCTTCATGATGAGTCCATATAAAACTTCGTCTTGGAAAGAGAAGGAACCGGTGTAGGGTTGCTTCATGATGAGTCAGTGTAAAACTTCATCTTGGAAAGAGAAGGAATCAGTGTAGGGTTTCTTTATGATGCTTCTGTGTCAAACTGCATCTTGGAAACAGAAGGAACCGGTGTAGGGTTGCTTCATGATGAGTTTGTTTAAAACTGAATCTTAGAAAGTGAAGGAACCGGTGTAGGGTTGCTTCATGATGAGTCAGTGTAAAACTTCATCTTGGAAAGAGAAGGAACCAGTGTAGGGTTGCTTCATGATGAGTCAGTTTAATACTGCATCTTGGAAAGAAAAGAAACCTGTGTAGGGTTGCCTCATGATGAGTCTGTGTAAAACGGCATCTTGGAAAGAGAAGGAACCTGTGTAGGGTTGGTTCTTGATGAGTCCGTGCAAAACTGCATCTTGGAAAGAGAAGGAACTTGTATAGGGTTGCCTCATGATGAGTCAGTGTAAAACTACAACTTGGAAAGAGAAGGAACCGGTGTAGGGTTGGTTCTTGATGAGTCAGTGTAAAACTGCATCATTGAAAGAGAAGGAACCTGTGTAGGGTTGCCTCATGATGAGTCCGTGTAAAACTGCATCTTGGAAATAGAAGGAACTGGTGTAGGGTTGCTTCATGATGAGTCCGTGTAAAACTACATCTTGGAAAGAGAAGGAACCTGTGTAGGGTTGCCTCATGATGAGTCAGTGTAAAATTGTATCTTGGAAAGAGCAAGAACCTGTGTAGGGTTGCCTCATTATGAATCCCTGTAAAACTGCATCTTGGAAAGAGAAGGAACCTATGTAGGGTTACGTCATGATGAGTCTATATAAAACTGCATCTTGGAAAGAGAAGGAACCTGTGTAGGGTTATTTCATGATAGGTCAGTGTAAAACTGTATCTTGGAAAGAGAAGGAACCTGTGTAGGGTTGCCTCATGATGAGTCCGTGTAAAACTTCATCTTGGAAAGAGAAAGAATCGGTATAGGATTGCTTCATGATGAGTCAGTGTAAAACTTCATATTGGAATTAGAAGGAACCGGTGTAGGGTTGTTTCATGATGAGTTTGTGTAAAACTGCATCTTGGAAAGAGAAGGAACCGGTGTAGGGTTGCTTCATGATGAGGCTGTGTAAAAATGCATCTTTGAAAGAGAAGGAACCTGTGTAGGGTTGCCTCATGATGAATCAGTGTAAAACTGGATCTTGGAAAGAGAAGGAACCTGTCTAGAGTTGCCTCATGATGAGTCAGTGTAAAGCTGCATCTTGGAAAGAGAAGGAACCGATGTAGGGTTGCTTCATGATGAGTCCGTTTAAAACTTCGTCTTGGAAGAGAAGGAATCGGTGTAGGGTTGCTTTATGATGAGTCAGTGTAAAACTTCATCTTGAAAAGAGAAGGAACCGGTGTAGGGTTGTTTCATGATTAGTCAATGTAAAACTGCATCTTGGAAACAAAAGGAACCCGTGTAGGGTTGCTTCATGATGAGTCCGTTTAAAACTGCATCTTGGAAAGAGAAGGAACCGGTGTAGGGTTGCTTCATGATGATTCAAGGTAAAACTTCATCTTGGAAATAGAAGGAACCGGTGTAAGATTGCTTCATGATGAGTCCGTGTAAAACTGCATCTTGGAAAGAAAAGGAACCTGTGTAGGGTTGCCTCATGATTAGTCTGTGTAAAATTGCATCTTGGAAAGATAAGGAACCTGTATAGGGTTGCCTCATGATGAGTCCGTGCAAAACTGCATCTTGGAAAGAGAAGGAACCTGTGTAGGTTGCCTCATGATAAGTCCGTGTAAAACTGCATCTTGGAAAGAGAAGGAACCGATGTAGGGTTGCTTCATGATGAGTCCGTGTAAAACTGCATCTTGGAAAGAGAAGGAACCTGTGTAGGGTTGCCTCATGATGAATCCGTGTAAAAATGCATCTTGGAAATAGAAGGAACTGGTGTAGGGTTGCTTCATGATGAGTCCGTGCAAAACTACATCTTGGAAAGAGAAGGATCCTGTGTAGGGTTGCCTCATGATGAGTCCGTGTAAAACTGTATCTTGGAAAGAGAAGGAACTTGTATAGGTTTGCTTCATTATGAATCTGTGTAAAACTACATCTTGGGAAGAGATGGAACATGTGTAGGGTTACCTCATGATGAGTCTATGTAAAACTACATCTAGGAAAGAGAAGGAACCGGTGTAGGGTTGCTTCATGATGAGTCCGTGTAAAACTTAATCTTGGAAAGAGAAGGAACCTGTGTAGGGTTGTTTTATGATGAGTTCGTGTAAAACTGCATCTTGGAAAGAGAAGGAACATGTGTAGGGTTGCCTCATGATGAGTCAGTGTAAAACTTCATCTTGGAAAGAGAAAGAATCGGTGTAGGATTGCTTCATGATGAGTCAGTGTAAAACTTCATCTTGGAAAGAGAACGAACCGGTGTAGGGTTGCTTCATGATGAATCAGTGTAAAACTGCATCTTGGAAAGAGAAGGAACCGGTGTAGGGTTGCTTCATGATGAGTCTGTGTAAAAATACATCTTGGAAAGAGAAGTAACCTGTGTAGGGTTGCCTCATGATGAATATGTGTAAAACTGCATCTTGGAAAGAGAAGGAACCTGTGTAGAGTTCCCTCATGATGAGTCAGTGTAAACCTGCATCTTGGAAAGAGAAGGAACCGGTGTAGGGTTGCTTCATGATGAGTCCGTGTAAAACTTCGTCTTGGAAAGGGAAGGAACCGGTGTAGGGTTGCTTCATGATAAGTCCGTTTAAAACTGCATCTTGGAAAGAGAAGGAACCGTTGTAGGGTTTCCTCATGATGAATCAGTGTAAAACTGCATCTTGGAAAGAGAAGGAACCGGTGTAGGGTTGCTTCATGATGAGTCCGTGTAAAACTTCGTCTTGGAAAGGGAAGGAACCGGTGTAGGGTTGCTTCATGATAAGTCCGTTTAAAACTGCATCTTGGAAAGAGAAGGAACCGGTGTAGGGTTGCTTCATGATAAGTCCGTGTAAAAATGCATCTTGGAAATAGAAGGAACCGGTGTAGGGTTTCTTCATGATGAGTCAGTGTAAAACTTCATCTTGGAAAGAGAAGGAACCGGTGTATGGTTGCTTCATGATGAGTCCGTGTAAAACTTCGTCTTGGAAGGGGAAGGAACCGGTGTAGGGTTGCTTCATGATAAGTCCGTTTAAAACTGCATCTTGGAAAGAGAAGGAACCGGTGTAGGGTTGCTTCATGATAAGTCCGTGTAAAAATGCATCTTGGAAATAGAAGGAACCGGTGTAGGGTTGCTTCATGATAAGTCCGTTTAAAACTGCATCTTGGAAAGAGAAGGAACCGGTGTAGGGTTGCTTCATGATGAGTCAGTGTAAAACTTCATCTTGGAAAGAGAAGGAACCGGTGTAGGGTTGCTTCATGATGAGTCAGTGTAAAACTGCATCTTGAAAAGAAAAGGAACCTGTGTAGGGTTGCCTCATGATGAGTCTGTGTAAAACTGCATCTTGGAAAGAGAAGGAACCTGTATAGGGTTGCCTCATGATGAGTTCATACAAAATTGCATCATGGAAAGAGAAGGAACCTATGTAGGGTTGCCTCATGATGAGTCTGTGTAAAACTACAACTTGGAAAGAGAAGGAACCGGTGTAGGGTTGCATCATGATGAGTTCGTGTAAAACTGCTTCTTGGAAAGAGAAGGAACCTGTGTAGGGTTGCCTCATGATGAGTCCGTGTAAAACTGCATCTTGGAAATAGAAGGAACTAGTGTAGGGTTTCTTCATGAAGATTCCATGTAAAACTACATCTTGGAAAGAGAAGGAACCTGTGTAAGGTTGCCTCATGATGAGTCAGTGTAAAACTGTATCTTGGAAAGAGAAAGAATCTGTGTAGGGTTGCCTCATTATGAATCCGTTTAAAACTGCATCTTGGAAAGAGAAGGAACCTATGTAGGGTTACCTCATGATGAGTCTATGTAAGACTGCATCATGGAAAGAGAAGGAACCGGTGTAGGGTTGCTTCATGATGAGTCAGTGTAAAACTTCATCTTGAAAAGAGAAGGAACCTGTGTAGGGTTATTTCATGATGAGTCAGTGTAAAACTGAATCTTGGAAAGAGAAGGAACATGTGTAGGGTTGCCTCATGATGAGTTCGTGTAAAACTTCATCTAGGAAGGAGAAAGAACCGGTGTAGGATTGCTTAATGATGAGTCAGTGTAAAACTTCATATTGAAAAGAGAAGGAACCAGTGTAGGGTTGCTTCATGACGAGTCAGTATAAAACTGCATCTTGGAAAGAGAAGGAACCTGTGTAGGGTTGCCTCATGATGAATCAGTGTAAAACAGCATCTTGGAAAGAGAAAGAACCTGTGTAGAGTTACCTCATGATAAATCTGTGTAAAACTGCATCTTGGAAAGATAAGGAACCGGTGTAGGGTTGCTTTATAATGAGTTCGTGTAAAACTTCATCTTGGAAAGAAAAAGAACAGGTGTAGGATTGCTTCATGATTAATCAGTGTAAAACTTTATCTTGGAAAGAGAAGGAACCGGTGTAGGGTTGTTTCATGATGAGTCAGTGTAAAATTGCATCTTGGAAAGAGAAAGAACCGGTGTAGGGTTGCTTCATGATGAGTTTATGTAAAACATCATCTTGGAAAGAGAAGGAACCGGTGTAGGATTGCTTCATGATGAGTCCATATAAAACTTCGTCTTGGAAAGAGAAGGAACCGGTGTAGGGTTGCTTCATGATGAGTCAGTGTAAAACTTCATCTTGGAAAGAGAAGGAATCGGTGTAGGGTTTCTTCATGATGAGTCTGTGTCAAACTGCATCTTGGAAACAGAAGGAACCGGTGTAGGGTTGCTTCATGATGAGTCCGTTTAAAACTACATCTTAGAAAATGAAGGAACCGGTGTAGGGTTGCCTCATGATGAGTCTGTGTGAAATTGCATCTTGGAAAGAGAAGGAACCTGTGTAGGGTTGCCTCATTATGAGTCCGTGCAAAACTGCATCTTGGAAAGAGAAGGAATCTGTATAGGGTTGCCTCATGATGAGTCAGTGTAAAACTATAACTTGGAAAGAGAAGGAACCGGTGTAGGGTTGCTTTTTGATGAGTCAGTGTAAAACTACATCTTAGAAAGAGAAGGAACCTGTATAGGGTTGCCTCATGATGAGTCCGTGTAAAACTGCATCTTGGAAATAGAAGGAACTGGTGTAGGGTTGTTTCATGATGAGTCCGTGTAAAACTACATCTTGGAAAGAGAAGGAACCTGTGTAGGGTTGCCTCATGATGAGTCAGTGTAAAACTGTATCTTGGAAAGAGAAAGAACCTGTGTAGGGTTGCCTCATTATGAATCCATGTAAAACTGCATCTTGGAAAGAGAAGAAACCTATGTAGGGTTACCTCATGATGAGTCTATGTAAAACTGCATCTTAGAAATAGAAGGAACAGGTGTAGGGTGGCTTCATAATGAGTCAGTGTAAAACTTCATCTTGAAAAGAGAAGGAACCTGTGTAGGGTTATTTCATGATGAGTCAGTGTAAAACTTCATCTTGGAAAGAGAAGGAACCTGTGTAGGGTTTCCTCATGATGAGTCTGTGTAAAACTTCATCTTGGAAAGAGAAAGAATCGGTATAGGATTGCTTAATGATGAGTCAGTGTAAAACTTCATATTGGAAAGAGAAGGAACCGGTGTAGGGTTGCTTCATGATGAGTTTGTGTAAAACTGCATCTTGGAAAGAGAAGGAACCGGTGTAGGGTTGCTTCATGATGAGTCTGGGTAAAAATGCATCTTGGAAAGAGAAGGAACCTGTGTAGGGTTGCCTCATGATGAATCAGTGTAAAACTGTATCTTCGAAAGAGAAGGAACCTGTGTAGAGTTGCCTCATGATGAGTCAGTGTAATGCTTCATCTTGGAACTAGAAGGAACCGGTGTATGGTTGCTTCATGATGAGTCAATGTAAAACTACATCTTGGAAACAGAAGGAACTGGTGTAGGGTTCCTTCATGATGAGTCCGTTTAAAACTGCATCTTGGAAAGAGAAGGAACCGGTGTAGGGTTGCTTCATGATGATTCAGGGTAAAACTTCATCTTGGAAAGAGAAGGAACCGGTGTAGGATTGCTTCATGATGAGTCCGTGTAAAACTGCATCTTGGAAAGAAAAGGAACCTGTGTAGGGTTGCCTCATGATTAGTCTGTGTAAAATTGCATCTTAGAAAGATAAGGAACCTGTATAGGGTTGCCTCATGATGAGTCCGTGCAAAACTGCATCTTGGAAAGAGAAGGAACCTGTGTAGGTTGCCTCATGATAAGTCCGTGTAAAACTGCATCTTGGAAAGAGAAAGAACCGATGTAGGGTTGCTTCATGATGAGTCCGTGTAAAACTGCATCTTGGAAAGAGAAGGAACCTGTGTAGGGTTGCCTCATGATGAATCCGTGTAAAAATGCATCTTGGAAATAGAAGGAACTGGTGTAGGGTTGCTTCATGATGAGTCCGTGCAAAACTACATCTTGGAAAGAGAAGAAACCTGTGTAGGGTTGCCTCATGATGAGTCAGTGTAAAACTGTATCTTGGAAAGAGAAGGAACTTGTATAGAGTTGCTTCATTATGAATTCGTGTAAAACTACATCTTGGAAAGAGAAGGAACCTGTGTAGGGTTACCTCATGATGAGTCTATGTAAAACTACATCTAGGAAAGAGAAGGAACCGGTGTAGGGTTGCTTCATGATGAGTCCGTGCAAAACTACATCTTGGAAAGAGAAGAAACATGTGTAGGGTTGCCTCATGATGAGTCAGTGTAAAACTTCATCTTGGAAAGAGATGGAACCGGTGTAGGGTTGCTTCATAATGAGTCCGTGTAAAACTGTATCTTGAAAAGAAAAGGAACCTGTGTAGGGTTGCCTCATTATGAGTCTGTGTAAAACTGCAACTTGGAAAGAGAAGAAACCTGTGTAGGGTTGCCTCATGATGAGTTCGTAAAAAATTGCATCATGGAATGAGAAGGAACCTGTGTAGGGTTGCCTCATGATGAGTCTGTGTAAAACTACAACTTGGAAAGAGAAGGAACCGGTGTAGGGTTGCTTTATGATGAGTCCGTGTAAAACTGCTTCTTGGAAAGAGAAGGAACCTGTGTAGGGTTGCCTCATGATGAGTCCGTGTAAAACTGCATCTTGGAAATAGAAGGAACTGGTGTAGGGTTGCTTCATGAAGAGTCCATGTAAAACTACATCTTGGAAAGAGAAGGAACCTGTGTAAGGTTGCCTCATGATGAGTCAGTGTAAAACTGTATCTTGGAAAGAGAAAGAATCTGTGTAGGGTTCCCTCATTATGAATCCGTGTAAAACTGCATCTTGGAAAGAGAAGGAACCTCTGTAGGGTTACCTCATGATGAGTCTATGTAAGACTGCATCATGGAAAGAGAAGGAACCGGCGTAGGGTTGATTCATGATGAGTCAATGTAAAACTTCATCTTGGAAAGAGAAGGAACCTGTGTAGGGTTACTTCATGATGAGTCCGCGTAAAACTGCATCTTGGAAAGAGAAGGAACATGTGTAGGGTTGCCTCATGATGAGTTCGTGTAAAAGTTCATCTAGGAAGGAGAAAGAACCGGTGTAGGATTGCTTCATGATGAGTCAGTGTAAAACTTCATATTGAAAAGAGAAGGAACCAGTGTATGGTTGCTTCATGATGAGTCAGTATAAAAATGCATCTTAGAAAGAGAAGCAACCGGTCTAGGGTTGCTTCATGATGAGTCTGTGTAAAACTGCATCTTGGAAAGAGAAGGAACCTGTGTAGGGATACCTCATGATGAATCAGTGTAAAACAGCATCTTGGAAAGAGAAGGAACCTGTGTAGAGTTTCCTCATGATAAGTCTGTGTAAAACTGCATCTTGGAAAGATAAGGAACCAGTGTAGAGTTGCTTCATGATGAGTTCGTGTAAAACTTCATCTTGGAAAGAGAAATAACAGGTGTAGGATTGCTTCATGATGAATCAGTGTAAAACTTTATCTTGGAAAGAGAAGGAACCGGTGTAGGGTTGCTTCATGATGAGTCAGTGTAAAATTGCATCTTGGAAAGAGAAAGAACCCGTGTAGGGTTGCTTCATGATGAGTCTGTGTAAAAATGAATCTTGGAAAGAGAAGGAACCTGTGTAGGATTGCCTCATGATGAATCAGTGTAAAACTGCATGTTGGAAAGAGAAGGAACCTGTGTAGAGTTGCCTCATGATGAATCAGTGTAAAACTGCATCTTGGAAAGAGAAGGAACCAGTGTAGGATTGCTTCATGATGAGTCCATATAAAACTTCGTCTTGGAAAGAGAAGGAACCAGTGTAGGGTTGCTTCATGATGAGTCCGTGTAAAACTTCATCTTGGAAAGAGAAGGAATCGGTGTAGGGTTGCTTCATGATGAGTCCGTTTAAAACTGCATCTTAGAAAGTGAATATAACTGTGTAGGGTTGCTTCATGATGAGTCAGTGTAAAACTTCATCTTAGAAAGAGAAGGAACCTGTGTAGGGTTGCTTCATGATGAGTCAGTTTAAAATTGCATCTTGGAAAGAAAAGAAACCTGTGTAGGGTTTCCTCATGAAGAGTCTGTGTAAAACTGCATCTTGGAAAGAGAAGGAACCTGTGTAGGGTTGCCTCATTATGAGTCCATGCAAAACTGCATCTTGGAAAGAGAAGGAACCTGTGTAGGGTTGCCTCATGATGAGTCAGTGTAAAACTACAACTTGGAAAGAGAAGGAACCGGTGTAGGGTTGCCTCATGATGAGTCCGTGTAAAACTTTATCTTGGAAAGAGAAAGAACCGGTGTAGGATTGCTTTATGATGAGTCAGTGTAAAACTTCATCTTGGAAAGAGAAGGAACCGGTGTAGGGTTGCTTCATGATGAGTCAGTGTAAAACTACAACTTGAAAAGAGAAGGAACCTGTGTAGGGTTGCCTCATGATGAGTCTGTGTAAAACTACAACTTGGAAAGAGAAGGAACCGGTGTAGGGTTGCTTTATGATGAGTCCGTGTAAAACTGCTTCTTGGAAAGAGAAGGAACCTGTGTAGGGTTGCCTCATGATGAGTCCGTGTAAAACTGCATCTTGGAAATAGAAGGAACTGGTGTAGGGTTGCTTCATGAAGAGTCCATGTAAAACTACATCTTGGAAAGAGAAGGAACCTGTGTAAGGTTGCCTCATGATGAGTCAGTGTAAAACTGTATCTTGGAAAGAGAAAGAATCTGTGTAGGGTTCCCTCATTATGAATCCGTGTAAAACTGCATCTTGGAAAGAGAAGGAACCTCTGTAGGGTTACCTCATGATGAGTCTATGTAAGACTGCATCATGGAAAGAGAAGGAACCGGCGTAGGGTTGCTTCATGATGAGTCAATGTAAAACTTCATCTTGGAAAGAGAAGGAACCTGTGTAGGGTTACTTCATGATGAGTCCGCGTAAAACTTCATCTTGGAAAGAGAAGGAACATGTGTAGGGTTGCCTCATGATGAGTTCGTGTAAAAGTTCATCTAGGAAGGAGAAAGAACCGGTGTAGGATTGCTTAATGATGAGTCAGTGTAAAACTTCATATTGAAAAGAGAAGGAACCAGTGTATGGTTGCTTCATGATGAGTCAGTATAAAAATGCATCTTAGAAAGAGAAGCAACCGGTCTAGGGTTGCTTCATGATGAGTCTGTGTAAAACTGCATCTTGGAAAGAGAAGGAACCTGTGTAGGGATACCTCATGATGAATCAGTGTAAAACAGCATCTTGGAAAGAGAAGGAACCTGTGTAGAGTTGCCTCATGATAAGTCTGTGTAAAACTGCATCTTGGAAAGATAAGGAACCAGTGTAGAGTTGCTTCATGATGAGTTCGTGTAAAACTTCATCTTGGAAAGAGAAAGAACAGGTGTAGGATTGCTTCATGATGAATCAGTGTAAAACTTTATCTTGGAAAGAGAAGGAACCGGTGTAGGGTTGCTTCATGATGAGTCAGTGTAAAATTGCATCTTGGAAAGAGAAAGAACCCGTGTAGGGTTGCTTCATGATGAGTCTGTGTAAAAATGAATCTTGGAAAGAGAAGGAACCTGTGTAGGATTGCCTCATGATGAATCAGTGTAAAACTGCATGTTGGAAAGAGAAGGAACCTGTGTAGAGTTGCCTCATGATGAATCAGTGTAAAACTGCATCTTGGAAAGAGAAGGAACCAGTGTAGGATTGCTTCATGATGAGTCCATATAAAACTTCGTCTTGGAAAGAGAAGGAACCAGTGTAGGGTTGCTTCATGATGAGTCCGTGTAAAACTTCATCTTGGAAAGAGAAGGAATCGGTGTAGGGTTGCTTCATGATGAGTCTGTTTAAAACTGCATCTTAGAAAGTGAAGATAACTGTGTAGGGTTGCTTCATGATGAGTCAGTGTAAAACTTCATCTTAGAAAGAGAAGGAACCGATGTAGGGTTGCTTAATGATGAGTCAGTTTAAAATTGCATCTTGGAAAGAAAAGAAACCTGTGTAGGGTTTCCTCATGAAGAGTCTGTGTAAAACTGCATCTTGGAAAGAGAAGGAACCTGTGTAGGGTTGCCTCATTATGAGTCCATGCAAAACTGCATCTTGGAAAGAGAAGGAACCTGTGTAGGGTTGCCTCATGATGAGTCAGTGTAAAACTACAACTTGGAAAGAGAAGGAACCGGTGTAGGGTTGCCTCATGATGAGTCCGTGTAAAACTTTATCTTGGAAAGAGAAAGAACCGGTGTAGGATTGCTTTATGATGAGTCAGTGTAAAACTTCATCTTGGATAGAGAAGGAACCGGTGTAGGGTTGCTTCATGATGAGTCAGTGTAAAACTACAACTTGAAAAGAGAAGGAACCTGTGTAGGGTTGCCTCATGATGAGTCGGTGTAAAATTTCATCTTGGAAAGAGGGAGAACCGGTGTAGGATTGCTTCATGATGAGTGAGTGTAAAACTTCATCTTGGAAAGAGAAGGAACCAGTGTAGGGTTGCTTCATGATGAATCAGTGTAAAACTGCATCTTGGAAAGAGAAGGAACCGATGTAGGGTTGATTCATGATGAGTCTGTGTAAAAATACATCTTGGAAAGAGAAGGAACCTATGTAGGGTTGCTTCATGATGAGTCAGTGTAAAACTTCATCGTGGAAAGAGAAGGAACCGGTGTAGGAAGCTTCATGATGAGTCCGTGTAAAAATGCATCTTGGAAACAGAAGGAACCGGTGTAGGGTTGCTTCATGATGAGTTCGTTTAAAACTGCATCTTGGAAAGAGAAGGAACCGGTGTAGGGTTGCTTCATGATGAGTCAGTGTAAAACTTCATCTTGGAAAGAGAAAGAACCGGTGTAGGGTTGCTTCATGATGAGTCCGTGTAAAGCTGCATCTTGAAAAGAAAAGGAAACTGTGTAGGGTTGCCTCATGATGAGTCTGTGTAAAACTGCATCTTGGAAAGAGAAGGAACCTGTGTAGGGTTGCCTCATGATGAGTTCGTACAAAATTGCATCATAGAAAGAGAAGGAACCTGTGTAGGGTTTCCTCATGAATAGTCTGTGTAAAGCTACTACTTGGAAAGAGAAGAAACCGGTGTAGGGTTGCTTCATGATGAGTCCGTGTAAAACTGCTTCTTGGAAAGAGAAGGAACCTGTGTAGGGTTGCCTCATGATGAGTCCGTGTAAAACTGCATCATGGAAATAGAAGGAATTGGTGTAGGGTTGCTTCATGAAGAGTCCATGTAAAACTACATGTTGGAAAGAGAAGGAACCGGTGTAGGGTTGCTTCATGATGAGTCAGTGTAAAATTGCATCTTAGAAAGAGAAGGAACCGGTGTAGGGTTTCTTCATGATGAGTCTGTGTAAAAATGCATCTTGGAAAGAGAAGGAACATGTGTAGGATTTCCTCATGATGAATCAGTGTAAAACTGCATGTTGGAAAGAGAAGGAACCTGTGTAGAGTTGCCTCATGATAAGTCTGTGTAAAACTACATCTTGGAAAGAGAAGGAACCGATGTAGGATTGCTTCATGATGAGTTCATATAAAACTTCGTCTTGGAGAGAGAAGGAACCGGTATAGGGTTGCTTCATGATGAGTCCGTGTAAAACTTCATCTTGGAAAGAGAAGGAATCGGTGTAGGGTTTCTTCATGATGAGTCTGTGTAAAACTGCATCTTGGAAACATAAGGAACCGGTGTAGGGTTGCTTCATGATGAGTCCGTTTAAAACTGCATCTTAGAAAGTGAAGGAACCGGTATAGGGTTGCTTCATGATGAGTCCGTGTAAAAATGCATCTTGGAAATAGAAGGAACCGGTGTAGGGTTGCTTCATGATGAGTCCGTTTAAAACTGCATCTTGGAAAGAGAAGGAACCTATGTAGGGTTATTTCATGATGAGTCAGTGTAAAACTTCATCTTGGAAAGAGAAGGAACCAGTGTAGGGTTGCTTCATGATGAGTCCGTGTAAAACTGCATCTTGAAAAGAAAAGGAACATGTGTAGGGTTGCCTGATGATGAGTATGTGTAAAGCTGCATCTTGGAAAGAGAAGGAACCTGTGTAGGGTTGCCTCATGATGAGTTCGTACAAAATTGCATCATGGAAAGGGAAGGAACCTGTGTAGGGTTGCCTCATGATGAGTCTGTGTAAAACTACAACTTGGAAAGAGAAGGAACCGGTGTAGGGTTGCTTTATGATGAGTCCGTGTAAAACTGCTTCTTAGAAAGAGAAGGAACCTGTGTAGGGTTGCCTCATGATGAGTCCGTGTAAAACTGTATCTTGGAAATAGAAGGAACTGGTGTAGGGTTGCTTCATGAAGAGTCCATGTAAAACTACATCTTGGAAAGAGAAGGAACCTGTGTAAGGTTGCCTCATGATAAGTCAGTGTAAAACTGTATCTTGGAAAGAGAAAGAATCTGTGTAGGGTTTCCTCATTATGAATCCGTGTAAAACTGCATCTTGGAAAGAGAAGGAACCTAAGTAGGGTTACCTCATGATGAGTCTATGTAAGACTGCATCATGGAAAGAGAAGGAACCAGCGTAGGGTTGCTTCATGATGAGTCAGTGTAAAACTTCATCTTGGAAAGAGAAGGAACTTGTGTAGGGTTATTTCATGATGAGTCCGTGTAAAACTGCATCTTGGAAAGAGAAGGAACATGTGTAGGGTTCCCTCATGATGAGTTCGTGTAAAACTTCATCTAGGAAGGAGAAAGAACCGGTGTAGGATTGCTTCATGATGAGTCAGTGTAAAACTTCATATTGAGAAGAGAAGGAACCAGTGTAGGGTTGCTTCATGATGAGTCAGTATAAAAGTGCATCTTGGAAAGAGAAGGAACCGGTCTAGGTTTGCTTCATGATGAGTCTGTGTAAAATTGCATCTTGGAAAGAGAAGGAACCTGTGTAGGGTTGCCTCATGATAAATCAGTGTAAAACATCATCTTGGATATAGAAGGAACTTGTGTAGAGTTGCCTCATGATAAGTCTGTGTAAAACTGCATCTTGGAAAGATAAGGAACCGGTGTAGGGTTGCTTCATGATGAGTTCGTGTAAAACTTCATCTTGGAAAGAGAAAGAACAGGTGTAGGATTGCTTCATGATGAATCAGTATAAAACTTTATCTTGGAAAGAGAAGGAACCGTTATAGGGTTGCTTCATGATGAGTCAGTGTAAAATTGCATCTTGGAAAGAGAAAGAACCGGTGTAGGGTTTCTTCATGATGAGTCTGTGTAAAAATGCATCTTGGAAAGAGAAGGAACCTGTGTAGGATTGCCTTATGATGAATCAGTGTAAAACTTCATGTTGGAAAGAGAAGGAACCTGTGTAGAGTTGCCTCATGATGAATCAGTGTAAAACTGCATCTTGGAAAGAGAAGGAACCAGTGTAGGATTGCTTCATGATGAGTCCATATAAAACTTCGTCTTGGAAAGAGAAGGAACCAGTGTAGGGTTGCTTCATGATGAGTCCGTGTAAAACTTCATCTTAGAAAGAGAAGGAATCAGTGTAGGGTTTCTTCATGATGAGTCCGTTTAAAACTGCATCTTAGAAAGTGAACGAACCGGTGTAGGGTTGCTTCATGATGAGTCAGTGTAAAACTTCATCTTAGAAAGAGAAGGAACCGATGTAGGGTTGCTTCATGATGAGTCAGTTTAAAACTGTATCTTGGAAAGAAAAGAAACCTGTGTAGGGTTGCCTCATGAAGAGTCTGTGTAAAACTGCATCTTGGAAAGAGAAGGAACCTGTGTAGGGTTGCCTCATTATGAGTCCGTGCAAAACTGCATCTTGGAAAGAGAAGGAACCTGTGTAGGGTTGCCTCATGATGAGTCAGTGTAAAACTACAACTTGGAAAGAGAAGGAACCGGTGTAGGGTTGCCTCATGATGAGTCAGTGTAAAACTTAATCTTGGAAAGAGAAAGAACCGGTGTAGGATTGCTTCATTATGAGTCAGGGTAAAACTTCATCTTGGAAAGAGAAGGAACCGGTGTAGGGTTGCTTCATGATGAGTCAGTGTAAAACTACAACTTGGAAAGAGAAGGAACCTGTGTAGGGTTGCCTCATGATGAGTCCGTGTAAAATTTCATCTTGGAAAGAGAAAGAACCGGTGTAGGATTGCTTCATGATGAGTCAGTGTAAAACTTCATCTTGGAAAGAGAAGGAACCAGTGTAGGGTTGCTTCATGATGAATCAGTGTAAAACTGCATCTTGGAAAGAGAAGGAACCGGTGTAGGGTTGCTTCATGATGAGTCTATGTAAATATACATCTTGGAAAGAGAAGGAACCTGTGTAGGGTTGCTTCATGATGAGTCAGTGTAAAACTTCATCGTGGAAAGAGAAGGAACCGGTTTAGGAAGCTTCATGATGAGTCCGTGTAAAAATGCATCTTGGAAACAGAAGGAACCGGTGTAGGGTTGCTTCATGACGAGTCAGTTTAAAACTGCATCTTGGAAAGAGAAGGAACCGGTGTAGGGTTTCTTCATGATGAGTTAGTGTAAAACTTCATCTTGGAAAGAGAAGGAACCGGTGTAGGGTTGCTTCATGATGAGTCTGTGTAAAACTGGATCTTGAAAAGAAAAGGAACCTGTGTAGGGTTGCCTCATGATGAGTCTGTGTAAAACTGCATCTTGGAAAGAGAAGGAACCTGTGTAGGGTTGCCTCATGATGAGTTCGTACAATATTGCATCATGGAAAGAGAAGGAACCTGTGTAGGGTTACCTCATGTTGAGTCTGTGTAAAGCTACAACTTGGAAAGAGAAAGAACCGGTGCAGGGTTGCTTCATGATGAGTCCGTGTAAAATTGCTTCTTGGAAAGAGAAGGAACCTGTGTAGGGTTGCCTCATGATGAGTCCGTGTAAAACTGCATCATGGAAATAGAAGGAACTTGTGTAGGGTTGCTTCATGAAGAGTCCATGTAAAACTACATCTTAGAAAGAGAAGGAACCTGTATAGGGTTTCCTCATGATGAGTCCGTGTAAAACTGTATCTTTGTTAGAGAAAGAATCTGTGTAGGGTTGCCTCATTATGAATTCGTGTAAAACTGCATCTTGGAAAGAGAAGGAACTTATGTATGGTTACCTCATGATGAGTCTATGTAAGACTGCATCATGGAAAGAGAAGGAACCGGTGTAGGGTTGCTTCATGATGAGTCAATGCAAAACTTCATCTTGGAAAGAGAAGGAACCTGTGTAGGGTTATTTCATGATGAGTCCGTGTAAAACTGCATCTTGGAAAGAAAAGGAACCTGTGTAGGGTTCCCTCATCATGAGTCCGTGTAAAACTTCATCTTGGAAAGAGAAAGAACCGGTGTAGGATTGCTTCATGATGAGTTAGTGTAAAACTTCATATTGGAAAGAGAAGGAACCGGTGTAGGGTTGCTTCATGATGAGTCAGTGTAAAATTGCATCTTAGAAAGAGAAGGAACCGGTGTAGGGTTTCTTCATGATGAGTCAGTGTAAAAATGCATCTTGGAAAGAGAAGGAACCTGTGTAGGATTTCCTCATGATGAATCAGTGTAAAACTGCATGTTGGAAAGAGAAGGAACCTGTGTAGAATTGCCTCATGATAAGTCTGTGTAAAACTGCATCTTGGAAAGAGAAGGAACCGGTGTAGGATTGCTTCATGATGAGTTCATATAAAACTTCGTCTTGGAGAGAGAAGGAACCGGTGTAGAGTTGCTTCATGATGAGTCAGTGTAAAACTTCATCTTGGAAAGAGAAGGAATCGGTGTAGGGTTTCTTCATGATGAGTCTGTGTAAAACTGCATCTTGGAAACATAAGGAACCGGTGTAGGGTTGCTTCATGATAAGTCTGTTTAAAACTGCATCTTAGAAAGTGAAGGAACCAGTATAGGGTTGCTGAATGATGAGTCAGTGTAAAACTTCATCTTGGAAAGAGAAGGAACCGGTGTAGGGTTGCTTCATGATGAGTCAGTTTAAAACTGCATCTTGGAAAGAAAAGAAACCTGTGTAGGGTTGCCTCAGGATGAGTCTGTGTAAATCTGCATCTTGGAAAGAGAAGGAACTTGTGTAGGGTTGCCTCATTATGAGTCCGTGCAAAACTGCATCTTGGAAAGAGAAGGAACTTGTGTAGGGTTGCCTCATGATGAGTCAGTGTAAAACTACAACTTGGAAAGAGAAGGAACTGGTGTAGGGTTGCTTCTTGATGAGTCTGTGTAAAACTGCATCTTAGAAAGAGAAGGAAACTGTGTAGGGTTGCCACATGATGAGTCAGTGTAAAACTGCATCATGGAAATAGAAGCAACTGGTGTAGGGTTGCTTCATGATGAGTCAGTGTAAAACTACATCTTGGAAAGATAAGGAACCTGTGTAGGGTTGCCTCATGATGAGTCAGTGTAAAATTGTATCTTGGAAAGAGAAAGTACCTGTGTAGGGTTGCCTCTTTATGAATCCCTGTAAAACTGCATCTTGGAAAGACAAGGAGCCTATGTAGGGTTACCTCATGATGAGTCTATGTAAAACTGTATCTTGGAAATAGAAGGAACCGGTGTAGGGTTGCTTCATAATAAGTCAGTGTAAAACTTCCTCTTGGAAAGAGAAGGAACATGTGTAGGGTTATTTCATGATGAGTCAGTGTAAAACTGTATCTTGGAAAGAGAAGGAACCTGTGTAGGGTTGCCTCATGATGAGTCCGTGTAAAACTTCATCTTGGAAAGAGAAAGAATCGGTATAGGATTACTTCATGATGAGTCAGTGTAAAACTTCATATTGGAAAGAGAAGGAACCAGTGTAGGGTTGCTTCATGATGAGTTTGTGTAAAACTGCATCTTAGAAAGAGAAGGAATCGGTGTAAGGTTGCTTCATGATGAGTCTGTGTAAAACTGCATCTTGGAAAGAGAAAGAACCTGTGTAGGGTTGCCTCATGATGAATCAGTGTAAATCTGCATCTTGGAAAGAGAAGGAACCTGTGTAGAGTTGCCTCATGATAAGTCCTTGTAAAACTGCATCTTGGAAAGAGAAGGAACCGGTGTAGGGTTGCTTCATTATGATTCCGTGTAAAACTTAGTCTTGGAAAAGAAGGAATCGGTGAAGGGTTGCTTCATGATGAGTCCGTGTAAAACTTCATCTTGGAAAGAGAAGGAACCAGTGTAGGGTTGCTTCATGATGAGTCCGTGTAAAACTGCATCTTGGAAAGAGAAGGAACCTGTGTAGGGTTACCTCATGATGAGTCTATGTAAAACAGCATCTCTAAAAGAGAAGGAACCGATGTAGGGTTGCTTCATGATATGTCAGTGTAAAACATCATCTTGGAAAGAGAAGGAACCTGTGTAGGGTTGTTTCATGATGAGTCCGTGTAAAGCTTCATCTTGGAAAGAGAAGGAACCTGTGTAGGGTTGCCTCATGATGAGTCAGTGTAAAACTTCATCTTAGAAAGAGAAGGAATCGATGTAGGGTTGCTTCAAGATGAGTCAGTTTAAAACTGCATCTTGGAAAGAAAAGAAACCTATGTAGGGTTGCCTCATGAAGAGTCTGTGTAAAACTGCATCTTGGAAAGAGAAGGAACCTGTGTAGGGTTGCCTCATTATGAGTCCGTGCAAAACTGCATTTTGGAAAGAGAAGGAACCTGTGTAGGGTTGCCTCATGATGAGTCAGTGTAAAACTACAACTTGGAAAGAGAAGGAACCGGTGTAGGGTTGCCTCATGATGAGTCCGTGTAAAACTTAATCTTGGAAAGAGAAAGAACCGGTGTAGGATTGCTTCATTATAAGTCAGTGTAAAACTTCATCTTGGAAAGAGAAGGAACCGGTGTAGGATTGCTTCATGATGAGTCAGTGTAAAACTACAACTTGGAAAGAGAAGGAACCTGTGTAGGGTTGCCTCATGATGAGTCCGTGTAAAATTTCATCTTGGAAAGAGAAAGAACCGGTGTAGGATTGCTTCATGATGAGTCAGTGTAAAACTTCATCTTGGAAAGAGAAGGAACCAGTGTAGGGTTGCTTCATGATGAATCAGTGTAAAACTGCATCTTGGAAAGAGAAGGAACCGGTGTAGGGTTGCTTCATGATGAGTCTATGTAAATATACATCTTGGAAAGAGAAGGAACCTGTGTAGGGTTGCTTCATGATGAGTCAGTGTAAAACTTCATCGTGGAAAGAGAAGGAACCGGTTTAGGAAGCTTCATGATGAGTCCGTGTAAAAATGCATCTTGGAAACAGAAGGAACCGGTGTAGGGTTGCTTCATGACGAGTCAGTTTAAAACTGCATCTTGGAAAGAGAAGGAACCGGTGTAGGGTTGCTTCATGATGAGTCAGTGTAAAACTTCATCTTGGAAAGAGAAGGAACCGGTGTAGGGTTGCTTCATGATGAGTCTGTGTAAAACTGCATCTTGAAAAGAAAAGGAACCTGTGAAGGGTTGCCTCATGATGAGTCTGTGTAAAACTGCATCTTGGAAAGAGAAGGAACCTGTGTAGGGTTGCCTCATGATGAGTTCGTACAAAATTGCATCATGGAAAGAGAAGGAACCTGTGTAGGGTTACCTCATGATGAGTCTGTGTAAAGCTACAACTTGGAAAGAGAAGGAACCGGTGCAGGGTTGCTTCATGATGAGTCCGTGTAAAACTGCTTCTTGGAAAGAGAAGGAACCTGTGTAGGGTTGCCTCGTGATGAGTCAGTTTAAAACTACATCATGGAAATAGAAGGAACTGGTGTAGGGTTGCTTCATGAAGAGTCCATGTAAAACTACATCTTGGAAAGAGAAGGAACCTGTATAGGGTTTCCTCATGATGAGTCCGTGTAAAACTGTATCTTTGTAAGAGAAAGAATCTGTGTAGGGTAGCCTCATTATGAATTTGTGTAAAACTGCATCTTGGAAAGAGAAGGAACTTATGTAGGGTTACCTCATGATGAGTCTATGTAAGACTGCATCATGGAAAGAGAAGGAACCGGTGTAGGGTTGCTTCATGATGAGTCAATGAAAAACTTCATCTTGGAAAGAGAAGGAACCTGTGTAGGGTTATTTCATGATGAGTCCGTGTAAAACTGCATCTTGGAAAGAAAAGGAACCTGTGTAGGGTTGCCTCATCATGAGTCCGTGTAAAACTTCATCTTGGAAAGAGAAAGAACCGGTGTAGGATTGCTTCATGATGAGTCAGTGTAAAACTTCATATTGGAAAGAGAAGGAACCGGTGTAGGGTTGCTTCATGATGAGTCAGTGTAAAATTGCATCTTAGAAAGAGAAGGAACCGGTGTAGGGTTTCTTCATGATGAGTCAGTGTAAAAATGTATCTTGGAAAGAGAAGGAACCTGTGTAGGATTTCCTCATGATGAATCAGTGTAAAACTGCATGTTGGAAAGAGAAGGAACCTGTGTAGAATTGCCTCATGATAAGTCTGTGTAAAACTGCATCTTGGAAAGAGAAGGAACCGGTGTAGGATTGCTTCAAGATGAGTTCATATAAAACTTCGTCTTGGAGAGAGAAGGAACCGGTGTAGAGTTGCTTCATGATGAGTCAGTGTAAAACTTCATCTTGGAAAGAGAAGGAATCAGTGTAGGGTTTCTTCATGATGAGTCTGTGTAAAACTGCATCTTGGAAACATAAGGAACCGGTGTAGGGTTGCTTCATGATGAGTCTGTTTAAAACTGCATCTTAGAAAGTGAAGGAACCGGTATAGGGTTGCTTCATGATGAGTCAGTGTAAAACTTCATCTTGGAAAGAGAAGGAACCGGTGTAGGGTTGCTTCATGATGAGTCAGTTTAAAACTGCATCTTGGAAAGAAAAGAAACCTGTGTAGGGTTGCCTCATGATGAGTCTCTGTAAATCTGCATCTTGGAAAGAGAAGGAACTTGTGTAGGGTTGCCTCATTATGAGTCCGTGCAAAACTGCATCTTGGAAAGAGAAGGAACTTGTGTAGGGTTGCCTCATGATGAGTCAGTGTAAAACTACAACTTGGAAGGAGAAGGAACTGGTGTAGGGTTGCTTCTTGATGAGTCCGTGTAAAACTGCATCTTAGAAAGAGAAGGAAACTGTGTAGGGTTGCCTCATGATGAGTCAGTGTAAAACTGCATCATGGAAATAGAAGCAACTGGTGTAGGGTTGCTTCATGATGAGTCAGTATAAAACTACATCTTGGAAAGAGAAGGAACCTGTGTAGGGTTGCCTCATGATGAGTCAGTGTAAAATTGTATCTTGGAAAGAGAAAGTACCTGTGTAGGGTTGCCTCATTATGAATCCCTGTAAAACTGCATCTTGGAAAGAGAAGGAGCCTATGTAGGGTTACCTCATGATGAGTCTATGTAAAACTGTATCTTGGAAATAGAAGGAACCGGTGTAGGGTTGCTTCATAATAAGTCAGTGTAAAACTTCCTCTTGGAAAGAGAAGGAACATGTGTAGGGTTATTTCATGATGAGTCAGTGTAAAACTGTATCTTGGAAAGAGAAGGAACCTGTGTAGGGTTGCCTCATGATGAGTCCGTGTAAAACTTCATCTTGGAAAGAGAAAGAATCGGTATAGGATTACTTCATGATGAGTCAGTGTAAAACTTCATATTGGAAAGAGAAGGAACCAGTGTAGGGTTGCTTCATGATGAGTTTGTGTAAAACTGCATCTTAGAAAGAGAAGGAATCAGTGTAAGGTTGCTTCATGATGAGTCTGTGTAAAACTGCATCTTGGAAAGATAAAGAACCTGTGTAGGGTTGCCTCATGATGAATCAGTGTAAATCTGCATCTTGGAAAGAGAAGGAACCTGTGTAGAGTTGCCTCATGATAAGTCCTTGTAAAACTGCATCTTGGAAAGAGAAGGAACCGGTGTAGGGTTGCTTCATTATGATTCCGTGTAAAACTTAGTCTTGGAAAAGAAGGAATCGGTGTAGGGTTGCTTCATGATGAGTCCGTGTAAAACTTCATCTTGGAAAGAGAAGGAACCAGTGTAGGGTTGCTTCATGATGAGTTAGTGTAAAACTGCATCTTGGAAAGAGAAGGAACCTGTGTAGGGTTACCTCATGATGAGTCTATGTAAAACAGCATCTCTAAAAGAGAAGGAACCGATGTAGGGTTGCTTCATGATATGTCATTGTAAAACATCATCTTGGAAAGAGAAGGAACCTGTGTAGGGTTGTTTCATGATGAGTCCGTGTAAAGCTGCATCTTGGAAAGAGAAGGAACCTGTGTAGGGTTGCCTCATGATGAGTCTGTGTAAAACTTCATCTTGGAAATAGAAAGAACCGCCGTAGGATTGCTTCATGATGAGTCAATGTAAAACTTCATCTTGGAAAGAGAAGGAACCGGTATAGGGTTATTTCATGATGAGTCAGTGTAAAACTGCATCTTGGAAAGAGAAGTAACCGGTGTAGGGTTGCTTCATGATAAGTCTGTGTAAAAATGCGTCTTGGAAAGAGAAGGAACCTGTGTAGGGTTTCCTCCTGATGAATCAGTGTAAAACTGCATCTTGGAAAGAGAATGAACCTGTGTAGAGTTGCCTCATGATGAGTCAGTGTAAAATTGCATCTTGGAAAGAGAAGGAACCGGTGTAAAGTTGCTTCATGATGAGTCCGTGTAAAACTTCGTCTTGGAAAGAGAAGGAACCGGTGTAGGGTTGCTTCATGATGAGTCCGTGTAAAACATTATCTTGGAAAGAGAAGGAATCGGTGTAGAGTTGCTTCATGATGAGTCTGTATAAAACTGCATCTTGGAAACAAAAGAAACCGGTGTAGGGTTGCTTCATGATGAGTCCGTTTAAAACTGCATCTTGAAAAGAGAAGGAACCGGTGTAGGGTTGCTTCATGATGAGTCAGTGTAAAACTTCATCTTAGAAAGAGAAGGAACCGGTGTAGGGTTGCTTCATGATGAGTCCGTGTAAAACTGCATCTTGGAAAGAAAAGGAACCTATGTAGGGTTGCATCATGACGAGTGTGTGTAAAACTGCATCTTAGAAAGAGAAGAAACCTGTGTAGGGTTGCCTCATGATGAGGCCATGCAAAATTGCATCCTGGAAAGAGAAGGAACCTGTGTAGGCTTCCTCATGATAAGTCCGTGTAAAATTGCATCTTGGAAACAAAAGGAACTGGTGTAGGGTTGCCTCATGATGAGTCCGTGTAAAACTGCATCTTGGAAAGAGAAGGAACCTGTGTAGGGTTGCCTCATGATGAGTCCGTGTAAAACTGCATCTTGGAAATAAAAGGAATTGGTGTAGGGTTGCTTCATGATGAGTCCGTTTAAAACTACATCTTGGAAAGAGAAGGAACCTGTGTAGGGTTGCCTCATGATGAGTCTGTGCAAAACTGTATCTTGGAAAGAGAAGGAACCTGTGTAGGGTTGCCTCATTATGAATCCGTGTAAAACTGCATCTTGGAAAGAGAAGGAACCTGTGTAGGGTTACCTCATGATGAGTCTATGTAAAACTGCATCTTGGAAAGAGAAGGAACCGATGTAGGGTTACTTATTGATGAGTCAGTTTAAAACTTCATCTTGGAAAGAGAAGGAACCTGTGTAGGGTTGTTTCATAATGAGTCAGTGTAAAACTTCATCTTGGAAAGAGAAGGAACCGGTGTCGGGTTGCTTCATGATGAGTCAGTGTAAAATTGCATCTTGGAAAGAGAAGGAACCGGTGTAGGGTTGCTTCATGATGAGTCTGTGTAAAAATGCATCTTGGAAAGAGAGGGAACCTGTATACGGTTGCCTCATGATAAATCAGTATAAAACTGCATCTTAGAAAGAGAAGGAACCTGTGTAGAGTTGCCTCATGATGAGTCAGTGTAAAACTACATCTTGGAAAGAGAAGGAACCGGTGTAGGGTCGCTTCATGATGAGTCCGTGTAAAACTTCATCTTGGAAAGAGAAGGAACCGGTGTAGGGTTGCTTCATGATGAGTCCGTGTAAAACTTCATCTTGGAAAGAGAAGGAACCGGTGTAGGGTTGCTTCATGATGAGTCAGTGTAAAACTGCATCTCAGAAATAGAAGGAACCGATGTAGGGTTGCTTCATGACGAGTCCGTTTAAAACTGTATCTTGGAAAGAGAAGGAACCGATGTAGGGTTGCTTCATTATGAATGAGTGTAAAACTTCATCTTGGAAAGAGAATGAACCGGTGTAGAGTTGCTTCATGATGAGTTCGTGTAAAACTACATCTTGGAAAGAAAAGGAACCTGTGTAGGGTTGTCTCATGATGAGTCTGTGTAAAACTGCATCTTGGAAAGAGAAGGAACCTGTGTAGGGTTGCCTCATGATGATTCCGTGCAAAACTGCATCTTGGAAAGAGAAGGAACCGGTGTAGGGTTCTTCATGATGAGTCCGTGTAAAACTTCATCTTTGAAAGAAAAGGAACCTGTGTAGGGTTGCCTCATGATGAGTCTGTGTAAAACTGCATCTTGGAAAGAGAAGGAACCTGTGTAGGATTGCCTCATTATGAGTCCGTGCAAAACTGCATCTTGGAAAGAGAAGGACCCTTTGTAGGGTTACCTCATGATGAGTCTATGTAAAACTGCATCTTGGAAAGAGAAGGAACCGGTGTAGGGTTGCTTCATGATGAGTCAGTGTAAAACTTCATCTTGGAAAGAGAAGGAACCTGTGTAGGGTTGTTTCATGACGAGTCCGTGTAAAACTGCATCTTGGAAAGAGAAGGAACCTGTGTAGGGTTGCCTCATGATGAGTCTGTTTTAAACTTCTTCTTGGAAAGAGAAAGAACCAGTGTAGGATTGCTTCATGATGAGTCAGTGTAAAACTTCATCTTGGAAAGAGAAGGAACCGGTGTAGGGTTTCTTCATGATGAGTCAGTGTAAAATTGCATCTTGGAAAGAGAAGGAACCGGTGTAGGGTTGCTTCATGACGAGTATGTGTAAAAATGCATCTTGGAAAGAGAAGGAACCTGTGTAGGGTTGCCTCATGATGAATCAGTGTAAAACTGCATCTTGGAAAGAGAAGAAACCTGTGTAGAGTTGCCTCATGATGAGTCAGTGTAAAACTACATCTTGGAAAGAGAAGGAACCATTGTAGGACTGCTTCATGATGAGTCCGTGTAAAACTTCGTCTTGGAAAGAGAAGGAACCGGTGTAGGGTTGCTTCATGATGAGTCCGTGTAAAACATCATCTTGGAAAGAGAAGGAACCGGTGTAGGGTTGCTTCATGATGAGTCAGTGTAAAACTGCATCTTGGAAACAGAAGGAACCGGTGTAGGGTTGCTTCATGATGAGTCCGTTTAAAACTGTATCTTGGAAAGAGAAGGAACCGATGTAGGGTTGCTTCATGATGAATGAGTGTAAAACTTCATCTTGGAAAGAGAAGGAACCGGTGTAGAGTTGCTTCATGATGAGTCCGTGTAAAACTACATCTTGGAAAGAAAAAGAACCTGTGTAGGGTTGTCTCATGATGAGTCTGTGTAAAATTGCATCTTGGAAAGAGAAGGAACCCGTGTAGGGTTGTCTCATGATGAGTCTGTGCAAAACTGCATCTTGGAAAGAGAAGGAACCGGTGTAGGGTTGCTTCATGATGAGTCCGTGAAAAACTGCATCTTTGAAAGAAAAGGAACCTGTGTAGGGTTGCCTCATGATGAGTTTGTGTAAAACTGCATCTTGGAAAGAGAAGGAACCTGTGTAGGGTTGCCTCATTATGAGTCCGTGCAAAACTGCATCTTGGAAAGAGAAGCAACCTGTGTAGGGTTACCTCATGATGAGTCTATGTAAAACTGCATCTTGGAAAGAGAAGGAACCGGTGTAGGGTTGCTTCATGATGAGTCAGTGTAAAACTTCATCTTGGAAAGAGCAGGAACCTGTGTAGGGTTGTTTCATGATGAGTCCGTGTAAAACTGTATCTTGGAAAGAGAAGGAACCTGTGTAGGGTTGCCTCATGATGAGTCTGTTTTAAACTTCTTCTTGGAAAGAGAAAGAACCAGTGTAGGATTGCTTCATGATGAGTCAGTGTAAAACTTCATCTTGGAAAGAGAAGGAACCGGTGTAGGGTTGCTTCATGATGAATCAGTGTAAAATTGCATCTTGGAAAGAGAAGGAACCGGTGTAGGGTTGCTTCATGATGAGTCTGTGTAAAAATGCATCTTGGAAAGAGAAGGAACCCGTGTAGGGTTGCCTCATGATGAATCAGTGTAAAACTGCATCTTAGAAAGAGAAGGAACCTGTGTAGAGTTACCTCATGATGAGTCAGTGTAAAACTACATCTTGGAAAGAGAAGTAACTAGTGTAGGGTTGCTTCTTGATGAGTCAGTGTAAAACTGCATCTTAGAAAGAGAAGGAACCTGTGTAGGGTTGCCTCATGATGAGTCTTTGTAAAACTGCATCTTGGAAATAGAAGGAACTGGTGTACGGTTGCTTCATGATGACTCAGTGTAAAACTACATCTTGGAAAGAGAAGGAACCTGTGTAGGGTTGCCTCATGATGAGTCAGTGTAAAACTATATCTTAGAAAGAGAAAGAACCTGTGTAGGGTTTCCTCATGATGAATCATTGTAAAACTGCATCTTGGAAAGAGAAGGAACCTATGTAGGGTTACCTCATGATGAGTCAGTGTAAAACTACATCTTGGAAAGAGAAGGAACCGGTGTAGGGTTGCTTCATGATTAGTCCGTGTAAAACTTCGTCTTGGAAAGAGAAGGAACCGGTGTAGGGTTGCTTCATGATGAGTCTGTGTAAAAATGCATCTTGGAAAGAGAGGGAACCTGTGTACTGTTGCCTCATGATAAATCAGTATAAAACTGCATCTTGGAAAGAGAAGGAACCTGTGTAGAGTTTCCTCATGATGAGTCAGTGTAAAACTACATCTTGGAAAGAGAAGGAACCGGTGTAGGGTCACTTCATGATGAGTCTGTGTAAAACTTAATCTTGGAAAGAGAAGGAACCGGTGTAGGGTTGCTTCATGATGAGTCCGTGTAAAACTTCATCTTGGAAAGAGAAGGAACCGGTGTAGGGTTGCTTCATGATGAGTCCAAGTAAAACTGCATCTTGGAAATAGAAGGAACCGCTGTAGGGTTGCTTCATGATGAGTCCGTTTAAAACTGTATCTTGGAAAGAGAAGGAACCGATGTAGGGTTGCTTCATTATGAATGAGTGTAAAACTTCATCTTGGAAAGAGAATGAACCGGTGTAGAGTTGCTTCATGATGAGTTCGTGTAAAACTACATCTTGGAAAGAAAAGGAACCTGTGTAGGGTTGTCTCATGATGAGTCTGTGTAAAACTGCATCTTGGAAAGAGAGGGAACCTGTGTACGGTTGCCTCATGATAAATCAGTATAAAACTGCATCTTGGAAAGAGAAGGAACCTGTGTAGAGTTGCCTCATGATGAGTCAGTGTAAAACTACATCTTGGAAAGAGAAGGAACCGGTGTAGGGTCGCTTCATGATGAGTCCGTGTAAAACTTCATCTTGGAAAGAGAAGGAACCGGTGTAGGGTTGCTTCATGATGAGTCCGTGTAAAACTTCATCTTGGAAAGAGAAGGAACCGGTGTAGGGTTTCTTCATGATGAGTCCGTGTAAAAGTGCATCTTGGAAATAGAAGGAACCGCTGTAGGGTTGCTTCATGATGAGTCCGTTTAAAACTGTATCTTGGAAAGAGAAGGAACCGATGTAGGGTTGCTTCATTATGAATGAGTGTAAAACTTCATCTTGGAAAGAGAATGAACCGGTGTAGAGTTGCTTCATGATGAGTTCGTGTAAAACTACATCTTGGAAAGAAAAGGAACCTGTGTAGGGTTGTCTCATGATGAGTCTGTGTAAAACTGCATCTTGGAAAGAGAAGGAACCTGTGTAGGGTTGCCTCATGATGAGTCAGTGCAAAACTGCATATTGGAAAGAGAAGGAACCGGTGTAGGGTTCTTCATGATGAGTCCGTGTAAAACTGCATCTTTGAAAGAAAAGGAACCTGTGTAGGGTTGCCTCATGATGAGTCTGTGTAAAACTGCATCTTGGAAAGAGAAGGAACCTGTGTAGGATTGCCTCATTATGAGTCCGTGCAAAACTGCATCTTGGAAAGAGAAGGAACCTGTGTAGGGTTACCTCATGATGAGTCTATGTAAAACTGCATCTTGGAAAGAGAAGGAACCGGTGTAGGGTTGCTTCATGATGAGTCAGTGTAAAACTTCATCTTGGAAAGAGAAGGAACCTGTGTAGGGTTGTTTCATGACGAGTCCGTGTAAAACTGCATCTTGGAAAGAGAAGGAACCTGTGTAGGGTTTCCTCATGATGAGTCTGTTTTAAACTTCTTCTTGGAAAGAGAAAGAACCAGTGTAGGATTGCTTCATGATGAGTCAGTGTAAAACTTCATCTTGGAAAGAGAAGGAACTGGTGTAGGGTTGCTTCATGATGAGTCAGTGTAAAATTGCATCTTGGAAAGAGAAGGAACCGGTGTAGGGTTGCTTCATGATGAGTATGTGTAAAAATGCATCTTGGAAAGAGAAGGAACCTGTGTAGGGTTGCCTCATGATGAATCAGTGTAAAACTGCATCTTGGAAAGAGAAGGAACCTGTGTAGAGTTGCCTCATGATGAGTCAGTGTAAAACTACATCTTGGAAAGAGAAGGAACCAGTGTAGGACTGCTTCATGATGAGTCCGTGTAAAACTTCGTCTTGGAAAGAGAAGGAACCGGTGTAGGGTTGCGTCATGATGAGTCCGTGTAAAACATCATCTTGGAAAGATAAGGAACCGGTGTAGGGTTGCTTCATGATGAGTCCGTGTAAAACTGCATCTTGGAAACAGAAGGAACCAGTGTAGGGTTGCTTCATGATGAGTCCGTTTAAAACTGTATCTTGGAAAGAGAAGGAACCGATGTAGGGTTGCTTCATGATGAATGAGTGTAAAACTTCATCTTGGAAAGAGAAGGAACCGGTGTAGAGTTGCTTCATGATAAGTCCGTGTAAAACTACATCTTGGAAAGAAAAAGAACCTGTGTAGGGTTGTCTCATGATGAGTCTGTGTAAACTTGCATCTTGGAAAGAGAAGGAACCCGTGTAGGGTTGCCTCATGATGAGTCTGTGCAAAACTGCATCTTGGAAAGAGAAGGAACCGATGTAGGGTGGCTTCATGATGAGTCCGTGTAAAACTGCATCTTTGAAAGAAAAGGAACCTGTGTAGGGTTGCCTCATGATGAGTCTGTGTAAAACTGCATCTTGGAAAGAGAAGGAACCTGTGTAGGATTGCCTCATTATGAGTCCGTGCAAAACTGCATCTTGGAAAGAGAAGGAACCTGTGTAGGGTTACCTCATGATGAGTCTATGTAAAACTGCATCTTGGAAAGAGAAGGAACCGGTGTAGGGTTGCTTCATGATGAGTCAGTGTAAAACTTCATCTTGGAAAGAGAAGGAACCTGTGTAGGGTTGTTTCATGACGAGTCCGTGTAAAACTGCATCTTGGAAAGAGAAGGAACCTGTGTAGGGTTTCCTCATGATGAGTCTGTTTTAAACTTCTTCTTGGAAAGAGAAAGAACCAGTGTAGGATTGCTTCATGATGAGTCAGTGTAAAACTTCATCTTGGAAAGAGAAGGAACTGGTGTAGGGTTGCTTCATGATGAGTCAGTGTAAAATTGCATCTTGGAAAGAGAAGGAACCGGTGTAGGGTTGCTTCATGATGAGTATGTGTAAAAATGCATCTTGGAAAGAGAAGGAACCTGTGTAGGGTTGCCTCATGATGAATCAGTGTAAAACTGCATCTTGGAAAGAGAAGGAACCTGTGTAGAGTTGCCTCATGATGAGTCAGTGTAAAACTACATCTTGGAAAGAGAAGGAACCAGTGTAGGACTGCTTCATGATGAGTCCGTGTAAAACTTCGTCTTGGAAAGAGAAGGAACCGGTGTAGGGTTGCGTCATGATGAGTCCGTGTAAAACATCATCTTGGAAAGATAAGGAACCGGTGTAGGGTTGCTTCATGATGAGTCCGTGTAAAACTGCATCTTGGAAACAGAAGGAACCAGTGTAGGGTTGCTTCATGATGAGTCCGTTTAAAACTGTATCTTGGAAAGAGAAGGAACCGATGTAGGGTTGCTTCATGATGAATGAGTGTAAAACTTCATCTTGGAAAGAGAAGGAACCGGTGTAGAGTTGCTTCATGATAAGTCCGTGTAAAACTACATCTTGGAAAGAAAAAGAACCTGTGTAGGGTTGTCTCATGATGAGTCTGTGTAAACTTGCATCTTGGAAAGAGAAGGAACCCGTGTAGGGTTGCCTCATGATGAGTCTGTGCAAAACTGCATCTTGGAAAGAGAAGGAACCGATGTAGGGTGGCTTCATGATGAGTCCGTGTAAAACTGCATCTTTGAAAGAAAAGGAACCTGTGTAGGGTTGCCTCATGATGAGTCTGTGTAAAACTGCATCTTGGAAAGAGAATGAACCTGTGTAGGGTTGCCTCATTATGAGTCCGTGCAAAACTGCATCTTGGAAAGAGAAGCAACCTGTGTAGGGTTACCTCATGATGAGTCTATGTAAAACTGCATCTTGGAAAGAGAAGGAACCGGTGTAGGGTTGCTTCATGATGAGTCAGTGTAAAACTTCATCTTGGAAAGAGCAGGAACCTGTGTAGGGTTGTTTCATGATGAGTCCGTGTAAAACTGTATCTTGGAAAGAGAAGGAACCTGTGTAGGGTTGCCTCATGATGAGTCTGTTTTAAACTTCTTCTTGGAAAGAGAAAGAACCAGTGTAGGATTGCTTCATGATGAGTCAGTGTAAAACTTCATCTTGGAAAGAGAAGGAACCGGTGTAGGGTTGCTTCATGATGAATCAGTGTAAAATTGCATCTTGGAAAGAGAAGGAACCCGTGTAGGGTTGCCTCATGATGAGTCTGTGTAAAACTGCATCTTGGAAATAGAAGGAACTGTTGTAGGGTTGCTTCATGATGAGTCCGTGTAAAACTACATCTTGGAAAGAGAAGGAACCTGTGTAGGGTTGCCTCATGATGAGTCAGTGTAAAACTATATCTTAGAAAGAGAAAGAACCTGTGTAGGGTTTCCTCATGATGAATCAGTGTAAAATTGCATCTTGGAAAGAGAAGGAACCTATGTAGGGTTACCTCATGATGAGTCAGTGTAAAACTACATCTTGGAAAGAGAAGGAACCGGTGTAGGGTTGCTTCATGATGAGTCCGTGTAAAACTTCATCTTGGAAAGAGAAGGAACCGGTGTAGGGTTGCTTCATGATGAGTCCAAGTAAAACTGCATCTTGGAAATAGAAGGAACCGCTGTAGGGTTGCTTCATGATGAGTCCGTTTAAAACTGTATCTTGGAAAGAAAAGGAACCGATGTAGGGTTGCTTCATTATGAATGAGTGTAAAACTTCATCTTGGAAAGAGAATGAACCGGTGTAGAGTTGCTTCATGATGAGTTCGTGTAAAACTACATCTTGGAAAGAAAAGGAACCTGTGTAGGGTTGTCTCATGATGAGTCTGTGTAAAACTGCATCTTGGAAAGAGAGGGAACCTGTGTACGGTTGCCTCATGATAAATCAGTATAAAACTGCATCTTGAAAAGAGAAGGAACCTGTGTAGAGTTGCCTCATGATGAGTCAGTGTAAAACTACATCTTGGAAAGAGAAGGAACCGGTGTAGGGTCGCTTCATGATGAGTCCGTGTAAAACTTCATCTTGGAAAGAGAAGGAACCGGTGTAGGGTTGCTTCATGATGAGTCCGTGTAAAACTTCATCTTGGAAAGAGAAGGAAGCGGTGTAGGGTTGCTTCATGATGAGTCCGTGTAAAACTGCATCTTGGAAATAGAAGGAACCGCTGTAGGGTTGCTTCATGATGAGTCCGTTTAAAACTGTATCTTGGAAAGAGAAGGAACCGATGTAGGGTTGCTTCATTATGAATGAGTGTAAAACTTCATCTTGGAAAGAGAATGAACCGGTGTAGAGTTGCTTCATGATGAGTTCGTGTAAAACTACATCTTGGAAAGAAAAGGAACCTGTGTAGGGTTGTCTCATGATGAGTCTGTGTAAAACTGCATCTTGGAAAAAGAAGGAACCTGTGTAGGGTTGCCTCATGATGAGTCAGTGCAAAACTGCATCTTGGAAAGAGAAGGAACCAGTGTAGGGTTCTTAATGATGAGTCCGTGTAAAACTGCATCTTTGAAAGAAAAGGAACCTGTGTAGGGTTGCCTCATGATGAGTCTGTGTAAAACTGCATCTTGGAAAGAGAAGGAACCTGTGTAGGGTTGCCTCATTATGAGTCCGTGCAAAACTGCATCTTGGAAAGAGAAGCAACCTGTGTAGGGTTACCTCATGATGAGTCTATGTAAAACTGCATCTTGGAAAGAGAAGGAACCGGTGTAGGGTTGCTTCATGATGAGTCAGTGTAAAACTTCATCTTGGAAAGAGAAGGAACCTGTGTAGGGTTGTTTCATGACGAGTCCGTGTAAAACTGCATCTTGGAAAGAGAAGGAACCTGTGTAGGGTTGCCTCATGATGAGTCTGTTTTAAACTTCTTCTTGGAAAGAGAAAGAACCAGTTTAGGATTGCTTCATGATGAGTCAGTGTAAAACTTCATCTTGGAAAGAGAAGGAACCGGTGTAGGGTTGCTTCATGATGAGTCAGTGTAAAATTGCATCTTGGAAAGAGAAGGAACCGGTGTAGGGTTGCTTCATGATGAGTCTGTGTAAAAATGCATCTTGGAAAGAGAAGGAACCCGTGTAGGGTTGCCTCATGATGAATCAGTGTAAAACTGCATCTTGGAAAGAGAAGGAACCTGTGTAGGGTTGCCTCATGATGAGTCAGTGTAAAACTACATCTTGGAAAGAGAAGGAACCGATGTAGGGTTGCTTCTTGATGAGTCAGTGTAAAACTGCATCTTAGAAAGAGAAGGAACCTGTGTAGGGTTGCCTCATGATGAGTCTGTGTAAAACTGCATCTTGGAAATAGAAGGAACTGTTGTAGGGTTGCTTCATGATGAGTCCGTGTAAAACTACATCTTGGAAAGAGAAGGAACCTGTGTAGGGTTGCCTCATGATGAGTCAGTGTAAAACTATATCTTAGAAAGAGAAAGAACCTGTGTAGGGTTTCCTCATGATGAATCAGTTTAAAACTGCATCTTGGAAAGAGAAGGAACCTATGTAGGGTTACCTCATGATGAGTCAGTGTAAAACTACATCTTGGAAAGAGAAGGAACCAGTATAGGGTTGCTTCATGATGAGTCCGTGTAAAACTTCATCTTGGAAAGAGAAGGAACCGGTGTAGGGTTGCTTCATGATGAGTCCAAGTAAAACTGCATCTTGGAAATAGAAGGAACCGCTGTAGGGTTGCTTCATGATGAGTCCGTTTAAAACTGTATCTTGGAAAGAGAAGGAACCGATGTAGGGTTGCTTCATTATGAATGAGTGTAAAACTTCATCTTGGAAAGAGAATGAACCGGTGTAGAGTTGCTTCATGATGAGTTCGTGTAAAACTACATCTTGGAAAGAAAAGGAACCTGTGTAGGGTTGTCTCATGATGAGTCTGTGTAAAACTGCATCTTGGAAAGAGAGGGAACCTGTGTACGGTTGCCTCATGATAAATCAGTATAAAACTGCATCTTGGAAAGAGAAGGAACCTGTGTACGGTTGCCTCATGATAAATCAGTATAAAACTGCATCTTGGAAAGAGAAGGAACCTGTGTAGAGTTGCCTCATGATGAGTCAGTGTAAAACTACATCTTGGAAAGAGAAGGAACCGGTGTAGGGTCGCTTCATGATGAGTCCGTGTAAAACTTCATCTTGGAAAGAGAAGGAACCGGTGTAGGGTTGCTTCATGATGAGTCCGTGTAAAACTGCATCTTGGAAATAGAAGGAACCGCTGTAGGGTTGCTTCATGATGAGTCCGTTTAAAACTGTATCTTGGAAAGAGAAGGAACCGATGTAGGGTTGCTTCATTATGAATGAGTGTAAAACTTCATCTTGGAAAGAGAATGAACCGGTGTAGAGTTGCTTCATGATGAGTTCGTGTAAAACTACATCTTGGAAAGAAAAGGAACCTGTGTAGGGTTGTCTCATGATGAGTCTGTGTAAAACTGCATCTTGGAAAGAGAAGGAACCTGTGTAGGGTTGCCTCATGATGAGTCAGTGCAAAACTGCATCTTGGAAAGAGAAGGAACCAGTGTAGGGTTCTTCATGATGAGTCCGTGTAAAACTGCATCTTTGAAAGAAAAGGAACCTGTGTAGGGTTGCCTCATGATGAGTCTGTGTAAAACTTCATCTTGGAAAGAGAAGGAACCTGTGTAGGATTGCCTCATTATGAGTCCGTGCAAAACTGCATCTTGGAAAGAGAAGGAACCTGTGTAGGGTTACCTCATGATGAGTCTATGTAAAACTGCATCTTGGAAAGAGAAGGAACCGGTGTAGGGTTGCTTCATGATGAGTCAGTGTAAAACTTCATCTTGGAAAGAGAAGGAACCTGTGTAGGGTTGTTTCATGACGAGTCCGTGTAAAACTGCATCTTGGAAAGAGAAGGAACCTGTGTAGGGTTGCCTCATGATGAGTCTGTTTTAAACTTCTTCTTGGAAAGAGAAAGAACCAGTGTAGGATTGCTTCATGATGAGTCAGTGTAAAACTTCATCTTGGAAAGAGAAGGAACTGGTGTAGGGATGCTTCATGATGAGTCAGTGTAAAATTGCATCTTGGAAAGAGAAGGAACCGGTGTAGGGTTGCTTCATGATGAGTATGTGTAAAAATGCATCTTGGAAAGAGAAGGAACCTGTGTAGGGTTGCCTCATGATGAATCAGTGTAAAACTGCATCTTGGAAAGAGAAGGAACCTGTGTAGAGTTACCTCATGATGAGTCAGTGTAAAACTACATCTTGGAAAGAGAAGGAACCAGTGTAGGACTGCTTCATGATGAGTCCGTGTAAAACTTCGTCTTGGAAAGAGAAGGAACCGGTGTAGGGTTGCTTCATGATGAGTCCGCGTAAAACATCATCTTGGAAAGAGAAGGAACCGGTGTAGGGTTGCTTCATGATGAGTCCGTGTAAAACTGCATCTTGGAAACTGAAGGAACCGGTGTAGGGTTGCTTCATGATGAGTCCGTTTAAAACTGTATCTTGGAAAGAGAAGGAACCGATGTAGGGTTGCTTCATGATAAATGAGTGTAAAACTTCATCTTGGAAAGAGAAGGAACCGGTGTAGAGTTGTTTCATGATAAGTCCGTGTAAAACTACATCTTGGAAAGAAAAAGAACCTGTGTAGGGTTGTCTCATGATGAGTCTGTGTAAACTTGCATCTTGGAAAGAGAAGGAACCCGTGTAGGGTTGCCTCATGATGAGTCTGTGCAAAACTGCATCTTGGAAAGAGAAGGAACCGGTGTAGGGTTGCTTCATGATGAGTCCGTGTAAAACTGCATCTTTGAAAGAAAAGGAACCTGTGTAGGGTTGCCTCATGATGAGTCTGTGTAAAATTGCATCTTGGAAAGAGAAGGAACCTGTGTAGGGTTGCCTCATTATGAGTCCGTGCAAAACTGCATCTTGGAAAGAGAAGCAACCTGTGTAGGGTTACCTCATGATGAGTCTATGTAAAACTGCATCTTGGAAAGAGAAGGAACCGGTGTAGGGTTGCTTCATGATGAGTCAGTGTAAAACTTCATCTTGGAAAGAGCAGGAACCTGTGTAGGGTTGTTTCATGATGAGTCCGTGTAAAACTGTATCTTGGAAAGAGAAGGAACCGGTGTAGGGTTGCTTCATGATGAATCAGTGTAAAATTGCATCTTGGAAAGAGAAGGAACCGGTGTAGGGTTGCTTCATGATGAGTCTGTGTAAAAATGCATCTTGGAAAGAGAAGGAACCCGTGTAGGGTTGCCTCATGATGAATCAGTGTAAAACTGCATCTTAGAAAGAGAAGGAACCTGTGTAGAGTTACCTCATGATGAGTCAGTGTAAAACTACATCTTGGAAAGAGAAGGAACCGATGTAGGGTTACTTCTTGATGAGTCAGTGTAAAACTGCATCTTAGAAAGAGAAGGAACCTGTGTAGGGTTGCCTAATGATGAGTCTGTGTAAAACTGCATCTTGGAAATAGAAGGAACTGTTGTAGGGTTGCTTCATGATGAGTCCGTGTAAAACTACATCTTGGAAAGAGAAGGAACCTGTGTAGAGTTGCCTCATGATGAGTCAGTGTAAAACTATATCTTAGAAAGAGAAAGAACCTGTGTAGGGTTTCCTCATGATGAATCAGTGTAAAACTGCATCTTGGAAAGAGAAGGAACCTATGTAGGGTTACCTCATGATGAGTCAGTGTAAAACTACATCTTGGAAAGAGAAGGAACCGGTGTAGGGTTGCTTCATGATTAGTCCGTGTAAAACTTCGTCTTGGAAAGAGAAGGAACCGGTGTAGGGTTGCTTCATGATGAGTCCGTGTAAAACTTCATCTGGGAAAGAGAAGGAACCACTGTAGGGTTGCTTCATGATGAGTCCTTGTAAAACTGCATCTTGGAAACAGAAGGAACCGATGTAGGGTTGCTTCATGATGAGTCCGTTTAAAACTGTATCTTGGAAAGAGAAGGAACCGATGTAGGGTTGCTTCATTATGAATGAGTATAAAACTTCATCTTGGAAAGAGAAGGAACCGGTTTAGAGTTGCTTCATGATGAGTCCGTGTAAAACTACATCTTGGAAAGAAAAGGAACCTGTGTAGGGTTGTCTCATGATGAGTCTGTGAAAAACTGCATCTTGGAAAGAGAAGGAACCTGTGTAGGGTTGCTTTATGATGAGTCCGTGCAAAAATGCATCTTGGAAAGAGAAGGAACCAGTGTAGGGTTGCTTCATGATGAGTCTGTGTAAAACTGCATCTTTGAAAGAAAAGGAACCTGTGTAGGGTTGCCTCATGATGAGTCTGTGTAAAACTGCATCTTGGAAAGAGAAAGAACCTGTGTAGGGTTGCCTCATTATGAGTCCGTGCAAAACTGCATCTTGGAATGAGAAGGAACCTGTGTAGGGTTACCTCATGATGAGTCTATGAAAAACTGCATCTTGGAAAGAGAAGGAACCGGTGTAGGGTTGCTTCATAATGAGTCAGTGTAAAACTTCATCTTGGAAAGAGAAGGAACCTGTGTAGGGTAGTTTCATGATGAGTCCGTGTAAAATTGTATCTTGGAAAGAGAAGGAACCTGTGTAGGGTTGCCTCATGATGAGTCCGTTTTAAACTTCTTCTTGGAAAGAGAAAGAACCGGTGTAGGATTACTTCATGATGAGTCAAAGTAAAACTTCATCTTAGAAAGAGAAGGAACCGTTGTAGGGTTGCTTCATGATGATTCAGTGTAAAATTTCATCTTGGAAAGAGAAGGAACCGGTGTAAGGTTGCTTCATGATGAGTCTGTGTAAAAATGCATCTTGGAAAGAGAAGGAACCTGTGTAGGGTTGCCTCATGATGAATCAGTGTAAAACTGCATCTTGGAAAGAGAAGGAACCTGTGTAGAGTTACCTCATGATGAGTCAGTGTAAAACTACATCTTGGAAAGAGAAGGAACCGGTGTAGGGTTGCTTCATGATGAGTCTGTGTAAAACTTCGTCTTGGAAAGAGAAGGAACCGGTGTAGGGTTGCTTCATGATGAGTCTGTGTAAAACTTCATCTTGGAAAGAGAAGGAACCGGTGTAGGGTTGCTTCATGATGAGTCCGTGAAAAACTGCATCTTGGAAATAGAAGGAACCGGTGTAGGGTTGCTTCATGATGAGTCCGTTTAAAACTGTATCTTGGAAAGAGAAGGAACCGATGTAAGGTTGCTTCATGATGAATGAGTGTAAAACTTCATCTTGGAAAGAGAAGAAACCGGTGTAGAGTTGCTTCATGATGAGTCAGTGTAAAACTACATCTTGGAAAGAAAAGGAACCTGTGTAAGGTTATCTCATGATGAGTCTGTGTAAAACTGCATCTTGGAAAGAGAAGGAACCTGTGTAGGGTTGCCTCATGATGAGTCCGTGCAATACTGCATCTTGGAAAGAGAAGGAACCCGTGTAGGGTTGCCTTATGATGAGTCAGTGTAAAACTATAACTTGGAAAGAGAAGGAACCAGTGTAGGGTTGCTTTATGATGAGTCTGTGTAAAAATGCATCTTGGAAAGAAAAGAAACCTGTGTAGGGTTGCCTCATGATGAGTCTGTGTAAAACTGCATCTTGGAAAGAGAAGGAATCTGTGTAGGGTTGCCTCATTATGAGTCAGTGCAAAACTGCATCTTGGAAAGAGAAGGAACATGTGTAGGGTTTCCTCATGATGAGTCAGTGTAAAACTACAACTTGGAAAGAGAAGGAACCGGTGTAGGGTTGCTTCTAGATGAGTCCGTGTAAAACTGCATCTTAGAAAGAGAAGGAACCTGTGTAGGGTTGCCTCATGATGAGTCCGTGTAAAACTGCATCTTGGAAATAGAAGGAACTGGTGTAGGGTTGCTTCATGATGAGTCTGTGTAAAACTACATCTTGGAAAGAGAAGGAACATGTGTACGTTGCCTCATGATGAGTCAGTGTAAAACTGTATCTTGGAAAGAGAAAGAACCTGTGTAGGTTTGCCTCATTATGAATCCATGTAAAACTGCATCTTGGAAAGAGAAGGAACCTATGTAGGGTTACCTCATGATGAGTCAGTGTAAAACTTCATCTTTGAAAGAGAAGGAACCGGTGTAGGGTTGCTTCATGATGAGTCCGTGTAAAACTGCATCTTGGAAAGAAAAGGAACCTGTGTAGGGTTGCCTCATGATGAGTGTATGTAAAACTGCATCTTGGAAAGAGAAGGAACCTGTATAGTGTTGCCTCATGATGAGTCCATGCAAAATTGCATCTTGGAAAGAGAAGGAACCTGTGTAGGCTGCCTCATGATAAGTCCGTGTAAAATTGCATCTTGGAAACAAAAGGAACTGGTGTAGGGTTGCTTCATGATGAGTCTGTGTAAAACTGCATCTTGGAAAGAGAAGGAACCTGTGTAAGGTTGCCTCATGATGAGTCAGTGTAAAACTGCATCTTGGAAATAGAAGGAATTGGTGTAGGTTTGCTTCATGATGAGTCTGTTTAAAACTACATCTTGGAAAGTGAAGGAAACTGTGTAGGGTTGCCTCATGATGAGTCCGTGTAAAACTGTATCTTGGAAAGAGAAGAAACCTGTGTAGGGTTTCCTCATTATGAATCCGTGTAAAACTGCATCTTGGAATGAGAAGGAATCTGTGTAGGGTTACCTCATGATGAGTCTATGTAAAACTGCATCTTAGAAAGAGAAGGAACCGGTGTAGGGTTGCTTCATGATGAGTCAGTGTAAAACTTCATCTTGGAAAGAGAAGGAACCTGTGTAGGGTTGTTTCATGATGAGTCCGTGTAAAACTGCATCTTGAAAAGAGAAGGAACCTGTGTAGGGTTGCCTCATGGTAAGTCCGTTTTAAACTTCTTCTTGGACAGAGAAAGAACCGGTGTAGGATTACTTCATGATGAGTCAGTGTAAAACTTCATCTTGGAAAGAGAAGGAACCGGTGTAGGGTTGCTTCATGATGAGTCAGTGTAAAATTGCATCTTGGAAAGAGAAGGAACCGGTGTTGGGTTGCTTCATGATAAGTCTGTGTAAAAATGCATCTTGGAAAGAGAAGGAACCTGTGTAGGGTTGCCTCATGATGAATTAGTGTAAAACTGCATCTTGGAAAGAGAAGGAACCTGTGTCGAGTTGCCTCATGATGAGTCAGTGTAAAACTACATCTTGGAAAGAGAAGGAACCAATGTAGGGTTGATTCATGATGAGTCCGTGTAAAACTTCGTCTTCGAAAGAAAAAGAACCGGTGTAGGGTTGCTTCATGATGAGTCTGTGTAAAACTGCATCTTGGAAACAGAAGGAACCGGTGTAGGGTTGCTTCATGATGAGTCTGTGTAAAACTGTATCTTGGAAAGAGAAAGAACCTGTGTAGGGTTGCCTCATTATGAATCCCTATATAACTGCATCTTGGAAAGAGAAGAAACCTATGTCGGGTTACCTCGTGATGAGTCTATGTAAAACTGCATCTTAGAAATAGAAGGAACCGGTGTAGGGTTGCTTCATAATGAGTCAGTGTAAAACTTCATCTTGGAAAGAGAAGGAACCTGTGTAGGGTTATTTCATGATGAGTCAGTGTAAAATTGTATCTTGGAAATAGAAGGAACCTGTGTAAGGTTGCCTCATAATGAGTCTGTGTAAAACTTCATCTTGGAAAGAGAAAGAATTTGTATAGGATTGCTTCATGATGAGTCAGTGTAAAACTTCATATTGGAAAGAGAAGGAACCAGTGTAGGGTTGCTTCATGATGAGTTTGTGTAAAACTGCATCTTGGAAAGAGAAAGAACCTGTGTAGGGTTGCCTCATGATCAATCAGTGTAAATCTGCATCTTGGAAAGAGAAGGAACCTGTGTAGAGTTGCCTCATGATAAGTCCGTGTAAAACCGCATCTTGGAAAGAGAAGGAACCGGTGTAGGGTTGCTTCATTATGAGTCCGTATAAAACTTCGTCTTGGAAAAGAAGGAACCAGTGTAGGGTTGCTTCATGATGAGTCCGTGTAAAACTTCATCTTGGAAAGAGAAGGAACCGGTGTAGGGTTGCTTCATGATGAGTCAGTGTAAAACTTCATCTTGGAAAGAGAAGGAACCTGTGTAGGATAGTTTCATGATGAGTCCGTGTAAAACTGTATCTTGGAAAGAGAAGGAACCTGTGTAGGGTTGCCTCATGATGAGTCTGTTTTAAAGTTCTTCATGGAAAGAGAAAGAACTGGTGTAGGATTTCTTCATGATGAGTCAGTGTAAAACTTCATCTTGGAAAGAGAAGGAACCGGTGTAAGGTTGCTTCATGATGAATCAGTGTAAAATTACATCTTGGAAAGAGAAGGAACCGGTGTAGGATTGCTTCATGATGAGTCTGTAAAAATGCATCTTGGAAAGAGAAGGAATCTGTGTAGGGTTGCCTCATGACGAATCCGTGTAAAATTGCATCTTGGAAAGAGAAGGAACCTGTGTAGAGTTACCTCATGATGAGTCAGTGTAAAACTACATCTTGGAAAGATAAGGAACCGGTGTAGGGTTGCTTCATGATGAGTCTGTGTAAAACTTCATCTTGGAAAGAGAAGGAACCAGTGTAGGGTTGCTTCATGATGAGTCCGTGTAAAACTTCATCTTGGAAAGAGAAGGAACCGGTGTAGGGTTGCTTCATGATGAGTCCGTGAAAAACTTCATCTTGGAAACAGAAGGAACCAGTGTAGGGTTGCTTCATGATGAGTCCGTTTAAAACTGTATCTTGGAAAGAGAAGGAACCGATGTAAGGTTGCTTCATGATGAATGAGTGTAAAACTTCATCTTGGAAAGAGAAGGAACCGGTGTAAAGTTGCTTCATGATGAGTCCGTGTAAAACTACATCTTGGAAAGAAAAGGAACCTGTGTAGGGTTATCTCATGATGAGTCTCTGTAAAACTGCATCTTGGAAAGAGAAGGAACCTGTGTAGGGTTGCCTCATGATGAGTCCGTGCAAAACTGCATCTTCGAAAGAGAAGGAACCGGTGTAGGGTTGCTTAATGATGAATCCGTGTAAAACTGCATCTTTGAAAGAAAAGGAACCTGTGTAGGGTTGCCTCATGATGAGTCTGTGTAAAACTGCATCTTGGAAAGAGAAGGAACATGTGTAGGGTTTCCTCATGATGAGTCCGTGCAAAACTGCATCTTGGAAAGAGAAGGAACCTGTGTAGGGTTGCCTTATGATGAGTCAGTGTAAAACTATAACTTGGAAAGAGAAGGAACCAGTGTAGGGTTGCTTCATGATGAGTCTGTGTAAAAATGCATCTTGGTTAGAAAAGAAGCCTCTGTAGGGTTGCCTCATGATGAGTCTGTGAAAAACTGCATCTTGGAAAGAGAAGGAATCTGTGTAGGGTTGCCTCATTATGAGTCAGTGCAAAACTGCATCTTGGAAAGAGAAGGAACATGTGTAGGGTTGCCTCATGATGAGTCAGTGTAAAACTACAACTTGGAAAGAGAAGGAACCGGTGTAGGGTTGCTTCTTGATGAGTCCATGTAAAACTGCATCTTAGAAAGAGAAGGAACCTGTGTAGGGTTGCCTCATGATGAGTCCGTGTAAAACTGCATCTTGGAAATAGAAGGAACTGGTGTAGGGTTTCTTCATGATGAGTCCGTGTAAAACTACATCATGGAAAGAGAAGGAACCTGTGTAGGGTTGCCTCATGATGAGTCAGTGTAAAACTGTATCTTGGAAAGAGAAACAACCTGTGTAGGGTTGCCTCATTATGAATCCCTGTAAAACTGCATCTTGGAAAGAGAAGGAACCTATGTAGGGTTACTTCATGATGAGTCAGTGTAAAACTTCATCTTGGAAAGAGAAGGAACCGGTGTAGGGTTGCTTCATGATGAGCCCGTGTAAAACTGCATCTTGGAAAGAAAAGGAACCTGTGTAGGGTTGCCTCATGATGAGTGTATGTAAAACTGCATCTTGGAAAGAGAAGGAACCTGTGTAGTGTTGCCTCATGATGAGTCCATGCAAAATTGCATGTTGGAAAGAGAAGGAACCTGTGTAGGCTGCCTCATGATAAGTCCGTGTAAAATTGCATCTTGGAAACAGAAGGAACTAGTGTAGGGTTACTTCATGATGAGTCTGTGTAAAACTGCATCTTGGAAAGAGAAGGAACCTGTGTAAGGTTGCCTCATGATGAGTCAGTGTAAAACTGCATCTTGGAAATAGAAGGAATTGGTGTAGGTTTGCTTCATGATGAGTCCGTTTAAAACTACATCTTGGAAAGAGAAGGAACCTGTGTAGGGTTGCCTCATGATGAGTCCGTGTAAAACTGTATCTTGGAAAGAGAAGAAACCTGTGTAGGGTTGCCTCATTATGAATCTGTGTAGAACTGCATCTTGGAAAGAGAAGGAATCTGTGTAGGGTTACCTCATGATGAGTCTATGTAAAACTGTATCTTGGAAAGAGAAGGAACCGGTGTAGGGTTGCTTCATGATGAGTCAGTGTAAAACTTCATCTTGGAAAGAGAAGGAACCTGTGTAGGGTTGTTTCATGATGAGTCCGTGTAAAACTGCATCTTGGAAAGAGAAGGAACCTGTGTAGGGTTGCCTCATGATGAGTCCGTTTTAAACTTCTTCTTGGAAAGAGAAAGAACCGGTGCAGGATTACTTCATGATGAGTCAGTGTAAAACTTCATCTTGGAAAGAGAAGGAACCGGTGTAGGGTTGCTTCATGATGAGTCAGTGTAAAATTGCGTCTTGGAAAGAGAAGGAACCGGTGTTGGGTTGCTTCATGATGAGTCTGTGTAAAAATGCATCTTGGAAAGAGAAGGAACCTGTTTAGGGTTGCCTCATGATGAATCAGTGTAAAACTGCATCTTGGAAAGAGAAGGAACCTGTGTAGAGTTGCCTCATGATGAGTCAGTGTAAAACTACATCTTGGAAAGAGAAGGAACCAGTGTAGGGTTGCTTCATGATGAGTCCGTGTAAAACTTCGTCTTGGAAAGAAAAAGAACCGGTGTAGGGTTGCTTCATGATGAGTCCGTGTAAAACTTCATCTTGGAAACAGAAGGAACCGGTGTAGGGTTGATTCATGATGAGTCTGTGTAAAACTGTATCTTGGAAAGAGAAAGAACCTGTGTAGGGTTGCCTCATTATGAATCCCTGTATAACTGCATCTTGGAAAGAGAAGGAACCAATGCCGGGTTACCTCATGATGAGTCTATGTAAAACTTCATCTTGGAAATAGAAGGAACCGGTGTAGGGTTGCTTCATAATGAGTCAGTGTAAAACCTCATCTTGGAAAGAGAAGGAACCTGTGTAGGGTTATTTCATGATGAGTCAGTGTAAAACTGTATCTTGGAAATAGAAGGAACCTGTGTAAGGTTGCCTCATAATGAGTCTGTGTAAAACTTCATCTTGGAAAGAGAAAGAATCGGTATAGGATTGCTTCATGATGAGTCAGTGTAAAACTTCATATTGGAAAGAGAAGGAACCGGTGTAGGGTTTCTTCATGATGAGTTTGTGTAAAACTGCACCTTGGAAAGAGAAGGAACCGGTGTAGGGTTGCTTCATGATGAGTCTATGTAAAACTGCATCTTGGAAAGAGAAAGAACCTGTGTAGGGTTTCCTCATGATGAATCAGTGTAAATCTGCATCTTGGAAAGAGAAGGAACCTGTGTAGAGTTACCTCATGATAAGTCCGTGTAAAACTGCATCTTAGAAAGAGAAGGAACCGGTGTAGGGTTGCTTCATTATGAGTCCGTGTAAAACTTCGTCTTGGAAAAGAAGGAACCAGTGTAGGGTTGCTTCATGATGAGTCCGTCTAAAACTTCATCTTGGAAAGAGAAGGAACCGGTGTAGGGTTGCTTCATGATGAGTCCGTGTAAAACTGTATCTTGGAAAGAGAAAGAACCTGTGTAGGGTTACCTCATTATGAGTCTATGTAAAACTGCATCTCTGAAAGAGAAGGAACCGATGTAGGGTTGCTTCATGATATGTCAGTGTAAAACATCATCTTTGAAAGAGAAGGAACCTGTGTAGGGTTGTTTCATGATGAGTCCGTGTAAAGCTGCATCTTGGAAAGAGAAGGAACCTATGTAGGGTTGCCTCATGATGAGTCTGTGTAAAACTTCATCTTGGAAATAGAAAGAACCGCTGTAGGATTGCTTCATGATGAGTTAGTGTAAAACTTCATATTGGAAAGAGAAGGAACCGGTATAGGGTTGCTTCATGATGAGTCAGTGTAAAACTGCATCTTGGAAATAGAAGTAACCGGTGTAGGGTTGCTTCATGATGAGTCTGTGTAAAAATGCATCTTCGAAAGATAAGGAACCTGTGTAGGGTTTCCTCATGATGAATCAGTGTAAAACTGCATCTTTGAATGAGAATGAACCTATGTAGAGTTGCCTCATGATGAGTCAGTGTAAAACTGCATCTTGGAAAGAGAAGGAACCGGTATAGGGTTGCTTCATGATGAGTCCGTGTAAAACTTCGTCTTAGAAAGAGAAGGAACCTGTGTAGGGTTGCTTCATGATGAGTCCGTGTAAAACATTATCTTGGAAAGAGAAGGAATCGGTGTAGAGTTGCTTCATGATGAGTCTGTGTAAAATTGCATCTTGGAAACAAAAGGAACCGGTGTACGGTTGCTTCATGATGAGTCCGTTTAAAACTGCATCTTGTAAAGAGAAGGAACCGGTGTAGGGTTGCTTCATGACGAGTCAGTGTAAAACTTCATCTTGGAAAGAGAAAGAATCAGTGTAGGGTTGCTTCATGATGAGTCCGTGTAAAACTGCATCTTGGAAAGAAAAGGAACCTGTGTAGGGTTGCCTCATGATGAGTGTGTGTAAAACTGAATCTTGGAAAGAGAAGAAACCTGTGTAGGGTTGCCTCATGATGAGTCGATGAAAAATTGCATCTTGGAAAAAGAAGGAACCTGTATAGGCTGCCTCATGATAAGTCCGTGTAAAACTGCATCTTGGAAATAGAAGGAACTGGTGTAGGGTGGCTTCATGATGAGTCTGTGTAAAATTGCATATTAGAAAGAGAAGGAACCTGTGTAGGGTTGCCTCATGATGAGTCCGTGTAAAACTGTATCTTGGAAATAGAAGGAATTGGTGTAGGGTTGCTTCATGATGAGTCCGTTTAAAACTACATCTTAGAAAGAGAAGGAACCTGTGTAGGGTTGCCTCATGATGAGTCCGTGTAAAACTGTATCTTGGAAAGAGAAGGAACCTGTGTAGGCTTGCCTCATTATGAATCCGTGTAAAACTGCATCTTGGAAAGAGAAGGAACCTGTGAAGGGTTACCTCATGATGAGTCTATGTAAAACTGCATCTTAGAAAGAGAAGGAACCGGTGTAGGGTTGTTTCATGATGAGTCAGTGTAAAACTTCATCTTGGAAAGAGAAGGAACCTGTGTAGGGTTGTTTCATGATGAGTCCGTGTAAAACTGCATCTTGGAAAGAGAAGGAACCTGTGTAGGGTTGCCTCATGATGAGTCCATTTTAAACTTCATCTTGGAAAGAGAAAGAACCGGTGTATGATTGCTTCATGATGAGTCAGTGTAAAACTTCATCTTGGAAAGAGAAGGAACCGGTGTAGGGTTGCTTCATGATGAGTTTGTGTAAAATTGCATCTTGGAAAGAGAAGGAACTGGTGTAGGGTTGCTTCATGATGAGTTTGTGTAAAAATGCATTTTGGAAAGAGAAGGAACCTGTGTAGAGTTGCCTCATGATGAATCAGTGTAAAACTACATCTTGGAAAGAGAAGGAACCTGTGTAGAGTTGCCTCATGATGAGTCAGTGTAAAACTACATCTTGGAAAGAGTAGGAACCGGTGTAGGGTTGCTTCATGATGAGTCTGTGTAAAACTGCATCTTGGAAAGAAAAGGAACCTGTGTAGGGTTGCCTCATGATGAGTGTATGTAAAACTGCATCTTGGAAAGAGAAGGAACTTGTGTAGTGTTGCCTCATGATGAGTCCATGCAAAATTGCATCTTGGAAAGAGAAGGAACCTGTGTAGGCTGCCACATGATAAGTCCGTGTAAAACTGCATCTTGGAAACAGAAGGAACTGGTGTAGGGTTGCTTCATGATGAGTCCGTGTAAAACTGCTTCTTGGAAAGAGAAGGAACTTGTGTAGGGTTGCCTCATGATGAGTCCGTGTAAAACAACATCTTGGAAATAGAAAGAATTGGTGTAGGGTTGCTTCATGATGAGTCAGTTTAAAACTACATCTTGGAAAGAGAAGGAACTTGTGTAGGGTTGCCTCATGATGAGTCCGTGTAAAACTGTATCTTGGAAAGAGAAGGAACCTGTGTAGGGTTGCCTCATTATGAATCCGTGTAAAACTGCATCTTGGAAAGAGAAGGAACCTGTGTAGGGTTACCTCATGATGAGTCTATGTAAAACTGCATCTTGGAAAGAGAAGGAACCGGTGTAGGGTTGCTTCATGATAAGTCAGTGTAAAACTTCATCTTGGAAAGAGAAGGAACCTGTGTAGGGTTGTTTCATGATGAGTCCATGTAAAACTGCATCTTGAAAACCGAAGGAACCTGTGTAGGGTTGCTTCATGATGAGTCCATTTTAAACTTCTTCTTGGAAAGATAAAGAACCGGTGTAGGATTGCTTCATGATGAGTTAGTGTAAAACTTCATCTTGGAAAGAGAAGGAACCAGTGTAGGGTTGCTTCATGATGAGTCAGTGTAAAATTGCATCTTGGAAAGAGAAGGAACCGGTGTAGGGTTGCTTCATGATGAGTTTATGTAAAAATGCATCTTGGAAAGAGAAGGAACCTGTGTAGGGTTGCCTCATGATGAATCAGTGTAAAACTGCATCTTGGAAAGAGAAGGAACCTGTGTAGAGTTGCCTCATGATGAGTCAGTGTAAAACTACATCTTGGAAAGAGAAGGAACCGGTGTAGGGTTGCTTCATGATGAGTCCGTGTAAAACTTCGTCTTGGAAAGAGAAGGAACCGGTGTAGGGTTGCTTCATGATGAGTCCGTGTAAAACTTCATCTTGGAAAGAGAAAGAACTGGTGTAGGGTTGCTTTATGATGAGTCCGTGTAAAACTACATCTTGGAAAGAGAAGGAACCTGTGTAGGGTTGCCTCATGATGAGTCAGTGTAAAACTGCATCTTGGAAATAGAAGGAACCTGTGTAGGGTTGCTTCATAATGAGTCAGTGTAAAACTTCATCTTGGAAAGAGAAGGAACCTGTGTAGGGTTATTTCATGATGAGTCAGTGTAAAACTGTATCTTGGAAATAGAAGGAACCTGTGTAAGGTTGCCTCATAATGAGTATGTGTAAAACTTCATCTTGGAAAGACAAAGAATCGGTATAGGATTGCTTCATGATGATTCAGTGTAAAACTTCATATTGGAAAGAGAAGAAACCGGTGTAGGGTTGCTTCATGATGAGTTTGTGTAAAACTGCATCTTGGAAAGAGAAGGAACCGGTGTAGGGTTTCTTCATGATGAGTCTGTGTAAAACTGCATCTTTGAAAGAGAAAGAACCTGTGTAGGGTTTCCTCATGATGAATCAGTGTAAATCTACATCTTGGAAAGAGAAGGAACCTGTGTAGGGTTGTTTCATGATGAGTCCGTGTAAAACTGCATCTTGGAAAGAGAAGGAACCGGTGTAGGGTTGCTTCATTATGAGTCTATGTAAAACTTCATCTTGGAAATAGAAAGAACCGCTTTAGGATTGCTTCTTGATGAGTCAGTGTAAAACTTCATCTTGGAAAGAGAAGGAACCGGTATAGGGTTGCTTCATGATGAGTCAGTGCAAAACTACATCTTGCAAACAAAAGTAACCGGTGTAGGGTTGCTTCATGATTCGTCTGTGTTAAAAATTCATCTTGGAAAGAGAAGGAACCTGTGTAGGGTTTCCTCATGATGAATCAGTGTAAAACTGCATCTTGGAAAGAGAATGAACCTGTGTAGAGTTGCCTCATGATGAGTCATTGTAAAACTGCATCTTGGAAAGAGATGGAACCGGTATAGGGTTGCTTCATGATGAGTCCGTGTAAAACTTCTTCTTAGAAAGAGAAGGAACCTGTGTAGGGTTGCTTCATGATGAGTGCGTGTAAAACATTATCTTGGAAAGAGAAGGAATCGGTGTAGAGTTGCTTCATGATGAGTCTGTGTAAAATTGCATCTTGGAAACAGAAGGAACCGGTGTAGGGTTGCTTCATGATAAGTCCGTTTAAAACTGCATCTTGAAAAGAGAAGGAACCGGTGTAGGGTTGCTTCATGATGAGTCAGTGTAAAACCTCATCTTGGAAAGAGAAGGAACCAGTGTAGGGTTGCTTCATGGTGAGTCCGTGTAAAACTGCATCTTGGAAAGAAAAGGAACCTGTGTAGGGTTGCCTCATGATGAGTGTGTGTGTAAAACTGCATCTTGGAAAGAGAAGAAACCTGTGTAGGGTTGCCTCATGATGAGTCCATGCAAAATTGCATCTTGGAAAGAGAAGGAACCTGTGTAGGCTGCCTCATGATAAGTCCGTGTAAAACTGCATCTTGGAAACAGAAGGAACTGGTGTAGGGTTGCTTCATGATGAGTCTGTGTAAAACTGCATCTTGGAAAGAGAAGGAACCTGTGTAGGGTTGCCTCATGATGAGTCCGTGTAAAACTGCATCTTGGAAATAGAAGGAATTGGTGTAGGGTTGCTTCATGATGAGTCCGTTTAAAACTACATCTTGGAAAAAGAAGGAACCTGTGTAGGGTTGCCTCATGATGAGTCCGTGTATCTAGGAAAGAGAAGGAACCTGTGTAGGCTTACCTCATTATGAATCCGTGTAAAACTGCATCTTGGAAAGAGATGGAACCTGTGTATGGTTACCTCATGATGAGTCTATGTAAAACTGCATCTTGGAAAGAGAAGGAACCGGTGTAGGGTTGCTGCATGATGAGTCAGTGTAAAACTTCATCTTGGAAAGAGAAGGAACCTGTGTAGGGTTGTTTCATGATGAGTCCGTGTAAAACTGCATCTTGGAAAGAGAAGGAACTTGTGTATGGTTTCCTCATGATGAGTCCGTTTTAAACTTCATCTTGGAAAGAGAAAGAACCGGTGTAGGATTGCTTCATGATGAGTCAGTGTAAAACTGCATCTTTGAAAGAGAAAGAACCTGTGTAGGGTTTCCTCATGATGAATCAGTGTAAATCTACATCTTGGAAAGAGAAGGAACCTGTGTAGAGTTGCCTCATGATGAGTCCGTGTAAAACTTCATCTTGGAAAAGAAGGAACCAATGTAGGGTTGCTTCATGATGAGTCCGTGTATAACTTCATCTTGGAAAGAGAAGGAACCGGTGTAGGGTTGCTTCATGATGAGTCAGTGTAAAACTGCATCTTGGAAAGAGAAAGATCCTGTGTAGGGTTACCTCATTATGAGCCTATGTAAAACTGCATCTCTGAAAGAGAAGGAACCGATGTAGGGTTGCTTCATTATATGTCAGTGTAAAATATCATCTTGGAAAGAGAAGGAACCTGTGTAGGGTTGTTTCATGATGAGTCCGTGTAAAGCTGCATCTTGGAAAGAGAAGGAACCTGTGTAGGGTTGCCTCATGATGAGTCTATGTAAAACTTCATCTTGGAAATAGAAAGAACCGCTTTAGGATTGCTTCTTGATGAGTCAGTGTAAAACTTCATCTTGGAAAGAGAAGGAACCGGTATAGGGTTGCTTCATGATGAGTCAGTGCAAAACTACATCTTGGAAACAGAAGTAACTGGTGTAGGGTTGCTTCATGATTCGTCTGTGTAAAAATTCATCTTGGAAAGAGAAGGAACCTGTGTAGGGTTTCCTCATGATGAATCAGTGTAAAACTGCATCTTGGAAAGAGAATGAACCTGTGTAGAGTTGCCTCAAGATGAGTCGGTGTAAAACTGTATCTTGGAAAGAGATGGAACCGGTATAGGGTTGCTTCATGATGAGTCCGTGTAAAACTTCTTCTTAGAAAGAGAAGGAACCTGTGTAGGGTTGCTTCATGATGAGTGCGTGTAAAACATTATCTTGGAAAGAGAAGGAATCGGTGTAGAGTTGATTCATGATGAGTCTGTGTAAAATTGTATCTTGGAAACAGAAGGAACCGGTGTAGGGTTGCTTCATGATGAGTCCGTTTAAAACTGCATCTTGAAAAGAGAAGGAACCGGTGTAGGGTTGCTTCATGATGAGTCAGTGTAAAACTTCATCTTGGAAAGAGAAGGAACCGGTGTAGGGTTGCTTCATGATGTGTCCGTGTAAAACTGCATCTTGGAAAGAAAAGGAACCTGTGTAGGGTTGCGTCATGATGAGTGTGTGTGTGTAAAACTGCATCTTGGAAAGAGAAGGAACCTGTGTAGGGTTGCCTCATGATGAGTCCATGCAAAATTGCGTCTTGGAAAGAGAAGGAACCTGTGTAGGCTGCCTCATGATAAGTCCGTGTAAAACTGCATCTTGGAAACAAAAGGAACTGGTGTAGGGTTGCTTCATGATGAGTCTGTGTAAAACTGCATCTTGGAAAGAGAAGGAACCTGTGTAGGGTTGCCTCATGATGAGTCCGTGTAAAACTGCATCTTGGAAATAGAAGGAATTGGTGTAGGGTTGCTTCATGATGAGTCCGTTTAAAACTACATCTTGGAAAGAGATGGAACCTGTGTAGGGTTGCCTCATGATGAGTCCGTGTATCTTGGAAAGAGAAGGAACCTGTGTAGGCTTACCTCATTATGAATCTGTGTAAAACTGCATCTTGGAAAGAGAAGGAACCTGTGTAGGGTTACCTCATGATGAGTCTATGTAAAACTGCATCTTGGAAAGAGAAGGAACCGGTGTAGGGTTGCTGCATGATGAGTCAGTGTAAAACTTCATCTTGGAAAGAGAAGGAACTGTTGTAGGGTTGCTTCATGATGAGTCTGTGTAAAAATGCATCTTGGAAAGAGAAGGAACCTGTGTAGGGTTGCCTCATGATGAATTAGTGTAAAACTACATCTTGGAAAGAGAAGGAACCTGTGTAGAGTTTCCTCATGATGAGTCAGTGTAAAACTACATTTTGGAAAGAGAAGGAACCGGTGTAGGGTTACTTCATGATGAGTCCGTGTAAAACTTTGTCTTGGAAAGAGAAGGAACCGGTGTAGGGTTGCTTCATGATGAGTCCGTGTAAAACTTCATCTTTGAAAGAGAAGGAACCGGTGTAGGGTTTCTTCATGGTGAGTCCGTGTAAAACTGCATCTTGGAAACAGAAGGAACCGGTGTAGGGTTGCTTCATGATGAGTTCGTTTAAAACTGTATCTTAGAAAGAGAAGGAACCGATGTAGGGTTGCTTCATGATGAATGAGTGTAAAACTTCATCTTGGAAAGAGAAGGAACCGGTGTAGAGTTGCTTCATAATGAGTCCGTGTAAAACTACATCTTGGAAAGAAAAGGAACCTGTGTAGGGTTGTCTCATGATGAGTCTGTGTAAAATTGCATCTTGGAAAGAGAAGGAACCTGTGTAGGGTTGCTTCATGATGAGTGTGTGTAAAACTGCATCTTTGAAAGAAAAGGAACCTGTGTAGGGTTACCTCATGATGAGTCTGTGTAAAACTGCATCTTGGAAAGAGAAGGAACCTGTGTAGGGTTGCCTCATGATGAGTCCGTGCAAAACTGCATCTTGGAAAGAGAAGGAACCGGTGTAGGGTTGCTTCATGATGAGTGTGTGTAAAACTGCATCTTTGAAAGAAAAGGAACCTGTGTAGGGTTACCTCATGATGAGTCTGTGTAAAACTGCATCTTGGAAAGAGAAGGAACCTGTGTAGGGTTGCCTCGTGATGAGTCCGTTCAAAACTGCATCTTGGAAAGAGAAGGAACCTGTGTAGGGTTGCCTCATGATGAGTCAGTGTAAAACTACAACTTGGAAAGAGAAGGAACCGGTGTAGCGTTGCTTCATGATGAGTCTGCTAAAAAATGCATCTTGGAAAGAACATAAACCTCTGTAGGGTTGCCTCATGATGAGTCTGTGTAAAATTGCATCTTGGAAAGAGAAGGAATCTGTGTAGGGTTGCCTCATTATGAGTCCGTGCAAAACTGCATCTTGGAAAGAGAAGGAACCTGTGTATGGTTGCCTCATGATGAGTCAGTGTAAAACTACAACTTAGAAAGAGAAGGAACCGGAGTAGGGTTGCTTCTTGATGAGTCCGTGAAAAACTGCATCTTAGAAAGAGAAGGAACCTGTGTAGCGTTGCCTCATGATGAGTCCGTGTAAAACTGAATCTTGGAAATCGAAGGAACTGGTGTAGGGTTGCTTCATGATGAGTCAGTGTAAAACTACATCTTGGAAAGAGAAGGAACCTGTGTAGGGTTGCCTCATGATGAGTCAGTGTAAAACTGTATCTTGGAAAGAGAAAGAACCTGTGTAGGGTTGCCTCATTATGAATCCCTGTAAAACTGCATCTTGGAAAGAGAAGGAACCTATGTAGGGTTACCTCATGATGAGTCTATGTAAAACTGCATCTTGGAAATAGAAGGAACCGGTGTAGGATTGCTTCATAATGAGTCAGTGTAAAAATTCATCTTGGAAAGAGAAGGAACCTGTGTAGGGTTATTTCATGATGAGTCAGTGTAAAACTATATCTTGGAAAGAGAAGGAACCTGTGTAGGGTTGCCTCATGATAAGTCCGTGAAAAACTTCATCTTGGAAAAGAAGGAACCGGTGTAGGGTTGCTTCTTGATGAGTCCGTGTAAAACTGCATCTTAGAAAGAGAAGGAACCTGTGTAGCGTTGCCTCATGATGAGTCTGTGTAAAACTGCATCTTGGAAATCGAAGGAACTGGTGTAGGGTTGCTTCATGATGAGTCCGTGTAAAACTACATCTTGGAAAGAGAAGGAACTTGTGTAGGGTTGCCTCATGATGAGTCAGTGTAAAACTGTATCTTGGAAAGAGAAAGAACCTGTGTAGGGTTGCCTCATTATGAATCCCTGTAAAACTGCATCTTGGAAAGAGAAGGAACCTATGTAGGGTTACCTCATGATGAGTCTATGTAAAACTGCATCTTGGAAATAGAAGGAACCGGTGTAGGGTTGCTTCATAATGAGTCAGTGTAAAAATTCATCTTGGAAAGAGAAGGAACCTGTGTAGGGTTATTTCATGATGAGTCAGTGTAAAACTGTATCTTGGAAAGAGAAGGAACCTGTGTAGGGTTGCCTCATGATGGGTCAGTGTAAAACTTCATCTTGGTAAGAGAAAGAACCGGTATAGGATTGGTTCATGATGAGTCAGTGTAAAACTTCATATTGGAAAGAGAAGGAATTGGTGTAAGGTTGCTTCATGATGAGTTTGTGTAAAACTGCATCTTGGAAAGAGAAGGAACCGGTGTAGGGTTGCTTCATGATGAGTCTGTGTAAAACTGCATCTTGGAAAGAGAAAGAACCTGTGTAGGGTTGCCTCATGATGAATCAGTGTAAATCTGCATCTTGGAAAGAGAAGGAACCTGTGTAGAGTTGCCTCATGATAAGTCCGTGTAAAACTGCATCTTGGAAAGAGAAGGAACCGGTGTAGGGTTGCTTCATTATGAGTCCGTGTAAAACTTCGTCTTGGAAAAGAAGGAACCGATGTAGGGTTGCTTCATGATGAGTCCTTGTAAAACTTCATCTTGGAAAGAGAAGGAATCGGTGTAGGGTTGCTTCATGATGAGTCCGTGTAAAACTGCATCTTGGAAAGAGAAGGAACCTGTGTAGGGTTACCTCATGATGAGTCTATGTAAAACTACATCTCTGAAAGAGAACGAACCGATGTAGGGTTGCTTCATGATATGTCAGTGTAAAACAACAACTTGGAAAGAGAAGGAACCTGTGTAGGGTTGTTTCATGATGAGTCCATGTAAAGCTGCATCTTGGAAAGAGAAGGAACCTGTGTAGGGTTGCCTCATGATGAGTCTGTTTAAAACTTCATCTTGGAAATAGAAAGAACCGCTGCAGGATTGGTTCATAATGAGTCAGTGTAAAACTTCATCTTGGAAAGAGAAGGAACCGGTATAGGGTTGCTTCATGATGAGTCAGTATAAAACTGCATCTTGGAAAGATAAGTAACCGGTGTAGGGTTCCTTCATGATGAGTCTGTGTAAAAATGCATCTTGGAAAGAGAAGGAACCTGTGTAGGGTTTCCTCATGATGAATCAGTGTAAAACTGCATCTTGGAAAGAGAATGAACCTGTGTAGAGTTGCTTCATGATGAGTCAGTGTAAAACTGCATCTTGGAAAGAGAAGGAACCGGTGTAGGGTTGCTTCATGATGAGTCCGTGTAAAACATTATCTTGGAAAGAGAAGGAATCGGTGTAGAGTTGCTTCATGATGAGTCTGTGTAAAACTGCATCTTGGAAACAGAAGGAACCGGTGTAGGGTTGCTTCATGATGAGTCCGTTTAAAACTACATCTTGAAAAGAGAAGGAACCGGTGTAGGGTTGCTTCATGATGAGTCAGTGTAAAACTTCATCTTGGAAAGAGAAGGAACCGGTGTAGGGTTGCTTCATGATGAGTCCGTGTAAAACTGCATCTTGGAAAGAAAAGGAACCTGTATAGGGTTGCTTCATGATGAGTGTGTGTAAAACTGCATCTTGGAAAGAGAAGGAACCTGTGTAGGGTTGCCTCATGATAAGTCCATGCAAAATTGCATCTTGGAAATAGAAGGAACCTGTGTAGGCTGCCTCATGATAAGTCCGTGTAAAACTGCATCTTGGAAACAGAAGGAACTGGTGTAGGGTTGCTTCATGATGAGTCCGTGTAAAACTGCATCTTGGAAAGAGAAGGAACCTGTGTAGGGTTGCCTCATGATGAGTCCGTGTAAAACTAAATCTTGGAAATAGAAGGAATTGGTGTAGGGTTGCTTCATGATGAGTCCGTTTAAAACTACATCTTGAAAAGAGAAGGAACCTGTGTAGGGTTGCCTCATGATGAGTCCGTGGAAAACTGTATCTTGGAAAGAGATGGAACCTGTGTAGGGTTGCCTCATTATGAATCCGTGTAAAACTGCATCTTGGAAAGAGAAGGAACCTGTGTAGGGTTACCTCATGATGAGTCTATGTAAAACTGCATCTTGGAAAGAGAAGGAACCGGTGTAGGGTTGCTTCATGATGAGTCAGTGTAAAACTTCATCTTGGAAAGAGAGACAAGTGATACGAGTCTTTTTCACTAAATAAGTTTTTAAGCTTCGAGACAAACATAAGCTTTACATTTTAGGATTTTCATTCTCATAATAAACATTTTTTCATATAACTAAGTGTTTGACATCAAATAAGTTTGCATAATGGATATCAGATGAATAAAAGTCATCCCGAGGGACAAATTGCTTTAGGAATGTGCTGAGGAGCAAGACATTTGTTGTGCCAGACTTTATTAGGATTCTGTGGAGTAAGAACAATCAAAAGGTGATATGTGCAAGTGCATAGTCACCCCGAGGATTGCTTTGATCATGGGCAAGATATTTCATTGACTACTCCGACGAGTAAGATTTCAGTCAATCTGGGGCAATCAGGTCAAGATTCTAATAATCTCTCAAGATGCAGAGTAATCAGAGGCAACCACCGAGAGTGGTTGAAATCTCCTCTTTTGGGTGGTCAAGGGCAGTGTTCCAAGTTCATGGCGTCGGGGCATGTTATTATTGATGTTAAGCATCTCCGAAAGTCCTTTCGAGGCAATATCCTTCAAAATTCTTACAGTATGGGGTGAGTCTTTATACATGGGAAATTTCCTCCTTTTCGAGAATCGATCAGCTCAAATCCCGTCGTAGGCTAATTAACTTGTTGATAAATGTCAAGGAGTTAGGATTTGTATCACATAGTGAGATTAATTTCTCCCCAAGTGAAGTTTTTCGTTCCCGAGCATTCAAACAACCATTTCAGGATATTTTCCCCATGAAGTCTCCAGGAAGTCTCAAAATTCTGTTTCTTCCCCAGTAAAAGTTGATGTGATACTTGTGTTTTCCTTCAACTCTTTATGATATGGTTTTCGTACATCATGTGTATTGTTCATGCATCATCATGATAAATAGGTTCATGAAACTTGCATATCTCATTTATTTTGAGAACATAGCATATATTCATGCATCATATGCATAAGGTTATTGATCTTCTCTTTTCAGGATAATATTTCCAGATTCTATCTGTCGACTAAATGATATATCCAATCCCCAGTGAGGTTTTGTTGCACAACGTTGCTCATCCAGCATAGACATCGTTTATGCCATTTCCTCGTATTTCCAGAAGTTTAGGTGTCAGTCTCCATTGCTTCCCAGAGGTTTCAATCCTCCTTCTACCAGCAGAGGTGTCAGTCTCAATTGCATCCTCGTATCTCCAGAAGTTTGGGTGTCAGTCTCCATTGCTTCCCATAGGTTTCAATCCTCCTTCTACCAACAGAGGTGTCAGTCTCCATTGCATCCTCGTATTTCTAGAAGTTTAGGTGTCAATCTCCATTGCTTCCCAGAGGTTTCAATCCTCCTTCTACCAGCAAGGTTTCAGTCTCCATTGCATCCTCGTATTTCCAGAAGTTTGGGTTTCAGTCTCCATTGCTTCCTAGAGGTTTCAATCCTCCTTCTACCAGCAGAGGTGTCAGTCTTCGTTGCATCCTCGTATCTCCAGAAGTTTGGGTGTCAGTCTTCATTACTTCCCAGAGGTTTCAATCCTCCTTCTACCAGTAGAGGTTTCAGTCTTCATTGCATCCTCGTATTTCCAGAAGTTTGGGTGTCAGTCTCCATTGCTTCCCAGAGGTTTCAATCCTCCTTCTACCAGCAGAGGTGTCAGTCTCCATTGTGTAACAGCCCTATTTTTAATTAATTGAATTGTTGTGTGTTTGATAGTACTATAGGGTTTGATTTAATTGTTTGATTTTGATAAATATTGATTTGGCGAATAATACGCGTTTTAGCAGTTAAATAATGATATACCACACTTAGTCGATTTATTATGACTAATTGAGTATTATATTATTATTTAAGTTGAAAAATAAGTATTATTGGATTTAATGATATAATTGATTTTATGAGTGTTAATATTATTTGATTGTATTAATTAATTATTATGGGATATTATTGGATAAGTAGATAATTAGTTGATAGAGTAGTTTTATTAAGTTAGAATGATTGTTTGTTAGGAGAGAAAAGAGAAGGAAGAGTTTAGAGTGGAAAGGAAAGGAAAGGAAAGAAAATGGGTAATATAAGTTAGTAAAAGGTGGAGAGAAATAGAAAGAATAGAAAGAAGAGAGAAATAGAGAGAATGAGAAGAGAGGAAAGAAAGAGGAAAAAAGAGAAAAAGCTAGGGTTGTGGTAGAAGAGGAAGAAGAAGAAGAGGAACCCAAGCTAGGAAGAGGAAGGGGGAGCAACTGCCACATGAAGTTTCCTCTTGAATGGCGGAGGGATCATTTCGACTGGGGAAGTGACCGTTACATTTACAAAGCCGGGGATCTGAACAGCGACGACCAACTGGCCTATACCAAACTGGTTACTTTTGTTGACAGTTTCCCCCCTTCAAGGGTGACAGACCGGGAGGGAAAACCTCGATTAAATGAAGATGGTGAACCAATGTTTACCCCGCGGGTGATCAATACAAAAGCTCTCCTCGAGTGCTCCTCGGATGGAGAGGCGATGAGGCTGCTAGGTAGCTGTGCTTTTAAAGAATTCGTTGTTCTTGTTTTGTGCTTTGTTCTAACTTGTTTACTTTTTGCAGAGAAAATGGCAAGCCTTCAAGACAAAGTTTTCCGCATGGCCAAAGCTCAGAAGGCTGCGCAAGGGCGTACCGCCCAGCTGAGAAGTGAAGTTGCTGGTGGGGGGAGCTCCTCGGACAACCGCGATAGTAATTCCCCTGTCAGCACTTCGAAAAGGCAGTGTGTTGAGGTGCCCGCGCATGTGGATCTTACTAAGGAACGTGTTGGAGAGAAGTTTGAGATTCCTCCGTGTTACCTTCACCGGGGAGTTCTCCGAGGAGACAACAGTCTGGTTGTCAATGAAGAGGAGGTAAAGGCCATTTTGGCAGAAAAACCCAAGGTGAGGTGCAGCGGACTAGATGATGACATTATCGGGGTGTTCCGGGTCATCTCGACTGTGTTGTGTCTGAACGAAGCGAAGGGCTACCCGGCCTCCGTGGTTGATGATTTGAAAGTTCGTTTGGCCTCGAGCCGGGCAAAGGTGAATCAGCTGCAGATCCTATATGACGATTACCGAGGTAAATATGCAATCTATGCTGAGACGTTAGCCGAGCATCGGGTGGAGCGAGAACGTTTGACCGCGGAGAGAGACGAAGCTCGAGGCTGGGCTGTCCCCGCTGAAGGAGAGACCGCCGAGGAGAAAGCCCTGACTAGTCGTGCTAACCTTATTGCCCGGATCCGGGAACTCGAGCATGATGTGGTGTCCACTTATGACTTGGGTTTTAATAACGTGGTTGCTCAACTGGAGATTGTTAATCCGGGTTTGGTAACCAAAGGAACTGGCTGGCTTCATAGGGTGGTCGATGGTAAAATCGTTGCTCCTGCCGAGGATGAGGAGCAGAACTCCCCGGAAGAGGAAGAGGCAGTTTAAGTTAGCTTGTGTGCTGTTATTTTGTTTGGCATGCGTGCCATTGTTTTGTCTGGCCTGCGTGCCATTAATATTGTTTGGCCTGCGTGCCATTATTCCAGGGCAAAACCTGGTTGTAAACTTAAGACAATACCGGCCTGGATGGTCGGCGTTTTATTTTATGCAATATTTTGTAGTCTTTACTTGTTGTGCATGTTTTCTGTTTCGCCATTTCGCGAAGCGTAATGGTAATTGATTTCTCAGGGTTTCTTGCTCGGTTTTACATATGCCCGACGGTGTGGGGGACGTGTCGAGAAGTGGAGTTGTTTCCATCCAGCGGGACTAAAACGTCGTTCGAGGCTTTAATCCCGTGGCGTGGACTGTCCCATCGCGAGCTAGGTGTCCTACCTGGCTTGATACTGCGATGGCAGAGTTCGAGTGAGGTCTCTCCATCGGGCAGCGGCTTTGATCGTTTGAGAAGCAAAACTCTGCCTTCGTGTTCGGAAATCTCGCGCCCATATCTTAATGCGGTTTTGTAGCCGGCCGTACCCGGTTGTCGTGGAATGGGGAGCGTCGACAGTATGGGTCTCGTGGTTTGGGACCTAGCTATAGTATTGCTTGAGTTTTTCAGCGTTCCATGGACGAGCAAGTTATTCCCCGTTTAGATTTTCGTGGTAGTAGGCCCCGTTATCCGTCTTTGCTCGGACACGATATGGACCCTCCCAATTGGCGGCCAGCTTCCCCTCGCGAGAATCTTTCTGATTTCGCCGCAGGACCAAGCTGCCGACCTCGAACCCTCGTCTAATGACTTTGGCATCATGGCGTAGGGTTATTTGTTGTTTTAGTGTGGCCTCGCGGAGATCTGCCCCTGTTCGGGTCTCCTCGACTAGATCGAGTTCTTCCCTGAGGGCTTCGTCATTCATCTCCTCGTCTAAAGGAGCCTCGATTCGCCTGGACGACTCTCTAATCTCGACGGGGATGACTGCCTCGGTTCCGTAGGTTAGTCGGAAAGGAGTCTCTCTGGTCGTTGAGTGTGGGGTTGTTCGATAGGCCCATAGGACACTATGAAGTTCCTCGACCCAGCCTTTCTTGGCATCTTCCAATCTTCTTTTTAGCCCTCGTAGTATCACCCTGTTCGCGGCTTCAGCTTGGCCGTTTGTCTCGGGGTGCTCGACGGCGGTGAAGTGTTGTTTCGTGTCGAGCTTTGCGACGAAAGTTTTGAAATTGTGATCGGTGAACTGTGTACCGTTGTCTGTGATGAGTGCTTGGGGGACACCGAACCGGGCGAGGATGTTTCTCTTGTAGAAGCGCAGTATGTTGTGCGCCATAATTTTGGCGAGGGCCTCGGCTTCTATCCACTTGGTGAAGTAATCGACAGCCACGATCAAGTATTTGTTTTGATATGACCCGACAACGAATGGTCCCAGGATGTCCATCCCCCACCACGCGAATGGCCATGGGTACGATAGGGACTTGAGCACGTGGGGAGGTGCCAGGTGCATATCAGCGTGGCACTGGCATCTTTCGCATTTCTTGACATGCTCTTTTGCGTCGTGTTGCATAGTGGGCCAGTAGTATCCTGCCCGTAAGGCTTTCCGGGCCAGGGATCTTCCCCCCAAGTGTTGGGCGTTGATGCCCTCGTGGATTTCTTACAATATGACGGGGACTTTCTCCTCCTCGACGCACTTTAATAGGGGAATGGAAAATCCTCGTCGGTAGAGCTTCTGCTTGACCAAAGTATAGGAGCATGCCCTACGTTTGACGATGTTAGCCTCTTTTTGGTCTTCGGGAAGCTCCCCACTTACGAGGTATCTGTATATCGGTGTCATCCAACAGTTATCCTCCCCAATAGCGTTTATTTCAATGACGACATTGTTCCTTTCAATGCTTGGTCGGGGTAGAGTCTCCTGAATGACGGACTTGTTACCCCCTTTCTTCCTGGTGCTAGCGAGTTTGGACAGGATATCGGCCCTGGTGTTCTGCTCGCGGGGAACGTGTTCGACCTCTCCTCGGAGGAAACCTTCCATCTTTTCTTTGACCAATGCCAAGTATTCTATCAATTGGTCATTTTTGGCCTGGTATTCTCCTCATACCTGAGATGCGACAAGTTGAGAATCGGTGAAGATTTTGACCTCCTTTGCGCCCAAATCTTGCGCGAGGCGCAACCCGGCGAGGAATTCCTCATATTCAGCCTGGTTGTTTGATGTTGGAAAGGATAGAGTGAGGGAGACTTCGATGACAGTTCCCTCCTCATTCTCGAGGAGTATGCCCACCCCGCTACCTGTCGCGTTTGAGGCTCCGTTCACGAAGATGGTCCACCTGTCAGCGTTTCCCGTTGGGACGTCGAAGGTGGACATTTCTGAGACGAAGTCGGCCAGGACTTGGGCCTTGAGGGATTTTCTGCCTTCGTATTGAATGTCGAACTCAGATAGTTCCAACGATCATTTGAGCATTCTGCCGGCCATGTCTGGGCGGGCCAACAACTGCCTGATGGGATGCTCGGTTCGCACGACGATTGAATGGACGAGGAAATAGTTTCGTAGTTGCCTGGCTGCGTTAATGAGAGCCAGGGCCACCTTCTCTACTTGTTGGTACCGTACTTCAGGGCCTTGCTAGTGAAATAGACGGGCTTCTGACCGTCGGTTGTTTCGCGTATGAGTATTGCGCTGACGGCCTCGGTCGACACGGCCAAGTACAGGAAAAGTTTTTCCCCTTCCTCTGGTCGGGAGAGGACGGGGGGTTGTGACAAAGCCTGTTTGAGGTGGAGGAGGGCCTGTTCGCATTCCTCTGTCCACTCAAACACGGCTTCCTTTCGTAGGAGTTTGAAAAATGGGAGGGCGTGCTGGGCGGATTTGGCCACAAAACGAGATAATGACGTGAGCATCCCGTTGAGGGATTGAATGGATTTTTTCGAGGTGGGCGTAGGAAATTCGGAGAATGCCCGGCATTTATCGGGATTAGCTTCGATTCCTCGTTCTGTTAAGTAGAATCCGAGGAACTTGCCCGCTCTCACACCGAAAGTGCACTTGTCCGGGTTGAATCTCATTTTACATTTTCTAGCCTGGTCGAAAACCTTTGCTAGATGGATGGTGTGGTCCAGTTCTTCCCGGGACTTGACGATCATGTCGTCCATGTATACTTCGAGCATGTCCCCGATTTCCCGTCGGAAGACTCTGTTCATCATGCGTTGATAGGTGGCCCCCGCGTTCTTCAGACCGAAAGGCATTACGTTGTAGTAATAGTTGCCCGAGTTGGTCATGAAGGCGGTGGCCTTCTTGTCGCACTTGGCCATGGGAATCTGGTTGTAGCCCGAGTATGCGTCCATGAATGAGAGAAGTTTATAGCCTGCAGAACTGTCAACCAACCTGTCAATGTTAGGTAAAGGATAAGCATCTTTGGGACAAGCCCTATTGAGATCGGTATAATCAACACACATTCTCCATTTTCCATTAGATTTTTTCACAAGTACAACGTTTGACAACCAGGTTGTGTACCGGGCTTCAGAAATAAAATTTGCCTCTAAGAGGTCTTTTACAGCTTTTTCGGCAGCCTCCGCTTTTTGGGGAGACTGCCTACGCCTACATTGCACTATGGCTTTAGAGGCTGGATCAATGGTGAGGTGATGACAGGCGACCTCAGGGTCGAGACCGAGCATCTCAGCGGCACTCCATGCGAACAGATCTGCGTTTTGACGCAGACAGGCCTTCAGCTGCTTCCTTGCCAAGTTGGGGAGACCCTTGCCAATCTTCACGCCTTTGTTGGGGTCATTGCCAAGGAGGACCACTTTGAAGTCTCCATCTGGGACAGGTCACTGGGGGTGGAGATCCCCGTTGCTAGGAACGACCTGCCCTTCTTCTGCTCGGAACTCTTCCTTCAGCTCGTCTCGTGTGAAGTGGGTGTCAAGGTCGATGGATCCCACATTTGGTGACGGGCTTGGCTCTGATCGGGGTGACTTGTCGATGTTGGTGGTGGCTGCCTTGGTCGATGCCGTGGTGTCTACGGAATCCTTTCCCTTCATGGCTGCGTTGAAACATCTTCTCGCGGCTTCGATGTCCCCGTGGATGGTGACCACACGCCCTTGTTTCGTGTAGTACTTCACATGGACTTTATTTATTTATTAACTTATTATATAATTTTTTTTAAACTTTATTATTATTATTTTAAGTTTTATTAATATATTTTATGAAATTATATTTATAAAAATCAAATTACTTCTTGATAAACTATTAATATAAATAAACAGCTAATGTTACAATTTATAACACCGTCCCAACGTTGGGATGGAGTGTAAAACCGTTATTAACTTTGTCCCAACGTTGGGACGAGGAGTTAAATAAATCACTATTTCAAAAGATATTTGTTTTACATCATTATCAAGGTTGAGATCTTCCCTCACACTTGAATTAAACATTATCCCCAATGTTTTAATACAACGTGAAAGAAGGAGTAGATAAACCTGGTGTATCTCAATGATGACGACCTCGGTCGCGGTGTCGTCCCATGCCTCCTCTCTGAAAAGATGGGTGAGGGACATGTTACACAATCTGTCTCATATCTGTCAACTCTAGGCAAACTTAATCCATCTGCTCGATCAAATCTCCCATATCTTGCTGGGTCCTGTCAAGGAAATCAGTCTTCTGCTGGATAATCTGGTCAGTAGCGACTCGCAGCTCTTCTTGTTGTCTCTACATGTTGCGAAGTAGAAGAGCATGCACGGCCTCCATTTCATTCAGATGTTTTTTTGTGTTGTTTAAGATCGAATAGAATATCATCAAGTGAACTCCGAATGGAAATGTAATCATACTCCTCTGGTGGTTGGTATGTACCTACAAAAGGGTCAGTAGAAAAATATGCAGTGTGTGAACGACTGCTAGGCCCGCATGCATCAGTAGCACGTGAATGAGTGCGGGTTTGTGGAACGGAATGCCCCATAATATCATGATAATGTCTCTCAGTTCTCTCTCTTCCTCAAGGCTAGTGGCCTCGGTATCAAAAATCTAGTTAGTGATGACATGCACGTTAATGTGGTCAGAACAGGGTAATGAGACTCCTCTAACCTCTCTGTTACTAATTATAAGACGATATTTTCCATTTGGTAAATCTAGTTAAGCCATGTGTGCCACGAGAAATCGAGGTTTAAATGGGGGTATTATCGTCACCTACGTAGGTGCTGTGACGGTGTTACTTTCAGGCGAATCGTCGAAGTTGCGTTTCTCTTTGACCTACCCTGACCTAGACTACACCCATGTGATTCTATGCAACAGTTTAGCTATATCCAGTGTTGTGGAGCTTTGATCCTGTCATGTTGCATCATTACATATTTACTTTTTAAAAAAATGATGTACAAAAAATAACCAGCATATGCATGTTTTCTCGATATCAATCTAGTATTGATATTGTTTCATCAATCTTCTTCAGGTTTTCTCTATGTCACTATGATCATCACATATTATTTATTTTTCAGATAAATGAACAACCTGAGAAGGTCAATTCCATTTTATTGATAAAAATCAAATTTCTTCTTGATAAAACTATTTATATAATTTAGGGTTAATAGCCATTTTTCCACCTGTAACGTTAGCGAGTTTTGCTTTTAGCTCCTGTAAAAGATTTTTTATTAAAACCCCCCTTGCAGTTTTTAGATTCCCTCAGATACACACCTGACTGCCACATTGCAACCAAGATTCTCTCTAAGTGCATACGTGGCAGTCCACGTGGTAATTTTTTATTTTATTTATTTTTTTAACCACATGGACTTTATTTATTTATTAACTTATTATATAATATTTTTTAAACTTTATTATTATTATTATTATTTTAAGTTTTATTAATATATTTTATGAAATTATATTTATAAAAATCAAATTACTTCTTGATAAACTATTAATATAAATAAACAGCTAATGTTACAATTTATAACACCGTCCCAACGTTGGGATGGAGTGTAAAACGTTTTTTAACTGTGTCCCAACGTTGGACGAGGTGTTAAATAAATCACTATTTCAAAAGATATTTGTTTTACATCATTGTCCCAACGTTAGGTCCATAGTAATTAGAGGATCAATGTGGCGTATTTCAACCGGCCTCTTACATTTTTAGATATCAAGGTTGAGATCTTCCCCCACACTTGAATTAAACATTATCCCCAATGTTTTAATACAACGTGAAAGAAGGAGTAGATAAACCTGGTGTATCTCAATGATGACGACCTCGGTCGCGGTGTCGTCCCATGCCTCCTCTCTGAAAAGATGGGTGAGGGTCATGTTACACAATCTGTTTCATATCTGTCAACTCTAGGCGAACTTCATCCATCTGCTCGATCAAATCTCCCATATCTTGCTGGGTCCTGTCAAGGAAATCAGTCTTCTGCTGGATAATCTGGTCAGTAGCGACTCGCAGCTCTTCTTGTTGTCTCTACATGTTGCGAAGTAGAAGAGCATGCTCGGCCTCCATTTCATTCAGATGTTTTTTTGTGTTGTTTAAGCTCGAATAGAATATCATCAAGTGAACTCCGAATGGAAATGTAATCATACTCCTCTGGTGGTTGGTATGTACCTACAAAAGGGTCAGTAGAAAAATATGCAGTGTGTGAACGACTGCTAGGCCCGCATGCATCAGTAGCACGTGAATGAGTGCGGGTTTGTGGAACGGAATGCCCCATAATATCATGATAATGTCTCTCAGTTCTCTCTCTTCCTCAAGGCCAGTGGCCTCGGTATCAAAAATCTTAGGATTATTCATGAACCTACAAATAATTCCAATTGCATATTGTTGTACCCCAAAATTTGCTCTCCCATATTTCTCAAAACATTTCAAGAAAAATTCACAAGTCCAACCCGGCGCGTCATATTCAGGTATTCTTTCGCCAAGATATCTCTGATAACATATTCTCAAATTCAGGTTCGGCTCAAGAGTCAATTCTTTAAAGAAGGTATCCGAATGTGTGAGTTTTCTCGAAGAAATATGGTGAAAAAGTGTGCTGAAAGTGCAGTTTTTACGCGCTAAAAAATTCATAACTTGAAGATCGTGGCTCGTTTTGAACCTGTTCCGGTGGCCAAAATTCCGTCTTGACATTATCTACGTTTTCATCTCTCACGGCTGGAAGCCAATTTCGATCAGAAGGTCTTCAAAAATGTGGATTTATCAAGTATTTTCGTGCAGAAAATTTGTGACAGAAGATTATTTGCGTCAGGTTCAAAAAATCATAACTTGGTCGATTTTCATCGTATCGAGCTGGTTCCGGCGCCAAAATTTCACAAATTGAGTTGACTACATTTTCACAGAAGGTATTGAGTTCAAACGGTATTCAAAAGGCCTTCGTTTTTTGCTTAGAGTGCGGGACACGCTGAAAATCCTGAATGCTGAATATTATTTCATCTGGGCCGAAACTTCGAAAATTCATAACTCGGTCAATTTTTATCGGATTGGGCTCATATTTTTACACAAGGTCCCTGACTCATAGATCTACAACTTTGCTTCAAAAGTCGAGACCAAATTATGCACCGATCAATAACAGTTTTTTATTGAAGAACGTGTCAGAGTCGACACTGAAGCCCAAAATAAGTTTGTCTGAGCTGAAACTTCAAAAATTCATAACTAATTCACCGTTTATCCGATTGAGTCGATTTTCGGATAGGAGTTAGTTCTCGATGTCGGCTACATTTTGTTTTCACATTTCAACTTCAAAAAATGCACTTAAGTCCCTGCGATTTAGCCTGGAAAGTGACGAATTCAAGTGAATATTGGAGGCCCAATTGCACATTCAAAGCCCATTTGCTTTACCCTAATTTCCATTATATAATCACCTTCTTTTCACACAAACCAAAAAGGGGAAAAAAAGAAAAAAGAAAGAGGAGAAAAAGAGGAGAAGAGAAAAAGAGAGAAAAAACCTTGCCACAACACTGTTAGAATATCAAACTCTTTCAAGAACCCTAAAACCTTGAAATCCTTATTACAAATCCCTCTCTCACTACAAACAAGCCATCTCAGTTACAAACCAACATCTTATTACTTCTTCAGTAAGGGTAAGGCTGACTTGATCTCCATGATCCAAAGGGCATAAAATCATTCATGTCACTACTTTTCCAGTAAGGGTAAGGTTGATTTGATCTCCATGATCAAAAGGGTATAATCATTCATACATGCCATATTGTGCCTAAACATTAAATTTCTTCATATATTGGCTTTATTTGCATTTTATGATTTTATTTAATGTTTTCATGAGATTCAACACTACAGGTTTAAACAGGATCCCATGCAGGTTCATTAAGGGACGTTGAGGCCAAAAGCCAAATGGCCAAAAGTCAAAAGCCAAAAGGCAAAAAGCCAAAAGTCAAATACATGGCGAGCAGACATTAAGCCAGACATTAAGGAACATTGAAGCCAGAACACAAATGGCCAAAAGCCAAAACGCAAATGGCCAAAAGCCAAAAGCCAAATGGCCAAAGTAGAACAACTTATGCATGACACCAGTACATGGCCAAACCACCCCAATTCACCTCCAATTGGGGACAGAACCCCCTAAGGTATTGTATTTCTTTTCTTTTCTTTATTTTATTTGTTTCAATTATTTCTTTTTTTTAATTAGTTCCTTTAATTTAATTTATTTTCATAAAAAAATAAAACAATATAAAAATCAGAAAAAAGACAAAAAATAAGTATTTTTATTTAATGTTATTTTTTTTTGTAAATAAATATCACTAATTAATTTTAGCTTTGTAAAATTAGGTTTAATTCAAACATTTTTCTTAATAAACTTAAAATTGGTAGAATTAGGTTTTAATCAATTTTTATCCTTTTTTTCTTTTCTTTCACAATAATTAATTATTAAATATTATTTTTGTAATTAAATTACCATGTAAATAATTAGATTAATCTTAGGTTTAATTTTAATATGTTTTCTTAATAAATTAAAAAACAACTAGAAATAGGGTTAGATTTCATTTAATTCTGTCATAAAAAACCATAAATACAAAAATCTCAAAATAATTTCTTTTTTCATTCTTATTTCATTAATTTAATTATCATAATTTAATTTCCTTAAAAAGGGTCCAACGCCCTCGCTTGCGATTTTTTATTCAATTCGTGCATTTTATTTATTTCTTGTAAATATTAATGTAATTCTCCCAAAGCCTTGTAAACTCGGACATTTTATTTCTCGCACTTTATTTACTTTCTGTCAAATCGGGTCCTGGATTTTAATTTGGCGATGTGGACCCGCGCCTTTGTAATAGTTTAGGAACTTTACCTTTCTCGCATTTTTTTTAACTGTTAATAATGACATGCAAGAATGAATGACAATAAATAAAAACAAACGCGTAGATCACCTATACCATGAACAAGACAAATACAAATGAAAACGACACACGAATCGCACACACCACCCCTAGGGTACGCCTCACTGTTGCCTTGCCTTCGAAAGGCGATCGTCGAGTAGAGGATGTCTTAGTAAGTCCTCATGATCCGGGAACCTGGCATGAGGGTAGCTTCTAAGGTATCTTCCCATTGCTCTGGTGATCACCATGTCCCGAACATCGAATTGACCCGAACACCTCCAACGGTGGTGCTACCTACCTCTCAATGGTGGGATGGCACTACTTTAAAGGACATTTACATAGACGAATTCCTTAGGGTAGGTAGGTTCTCGTAGATACTTGCTCTAATTTCAAAAACAAATCAAAAATACTTTTCACACCAACACATTTTCAAAAAGCTTTCGAAAGCATTTTTCAAACACTCTTGAGGACCGATACAAGAGTCGAACTGAAATTTTCAAAGAAACTTTTTAAAACCCACAATTGAAAAGCAAACAAACCTTTTGAAAACACAATGAGCAAGTATCTAAGAGCCCATGGATAACCATGGATAGAAAGGGTGCTAACACCTTCCCTTTCTATAACCTACCTCCCGAACCGAGAGCAATCTCTTTAAGGAATTTTTCTGTGCTTTTGTCCTTTCCATTTGGAGAAAATAAAAGACGGTGGCGACTCTTGCTTCCGCGACATTTCGCGAACCATCGCTAAACAGTCAGTTCCAGATCCACCGATCACAGAACTGGCGACTCTGCTGGGGACTAAACTTAAAGTGAGGTGTACCTTAGGGCTAGTTCATAATTGTGTTTTCAATTGTTTTCCTTGTGTGCTTTAAATTGTGGGTTGCTTGGGAGTTATATAGATCCTAACCCGGATCTGGGGGATACCTTCTTAGAAAGTAGCAACAAGGCTGTGAGGGAACTGTGCGGGGTATACCGACATGGTTGAAACAGTCTGCTACGTTGATGTGGCACTTTGGTGTGTACCGGTAACCCTTGAGTTCAGTCAAGGAGAGTACGGGGCCTCCGCGTGGTGTCGTGAAGCATCAACAGACCTTAGAAACCTTAATTGAACTATCTTGGCCTCTTTAGGGTAGGGAGATAACTGACTTTGGTGCAGTCCGAGGTTGGTTGATACTCGATACTACACCCAATTGAGGATTGCTTTCCTGGAATATTTCAGTCGCCAGTTCAGTGGCTAAATCGAAACGATGAACAATGAAAGCAATCCCGTGATATTGGGACCCTTAGAACCCGGTTACTTCTAATAGGACAGGTTGAACCCACCAACTTCAAGAGGGTAATACCTAGACCCCATGCTGGCCTAAACTCTAAGGGCTTCTCTTGTGTGACTTGTGTGCCTTCGTACTTGACTATTTGCATGCTTGTTATCTGACATCTGAACTTCTTGCAGGTTTTGTTTATAGTCCTTAACTAGGACTCATAACAGGGTTTACTGAATTTCCTGCAGGTTTTTGTTTTAGTCCTTAACTAAGACTCATAACAAGGCTTACTAAGTTTCTTGCAGGTTTTAGTTTTAGTCCTTAACCAGGACTCACAACAAGGTTTACCAAGTTTCTTGCAGGGTTTGTTTTAGTCCTTAATTGGGACTCATGACAGGTTTTACTTAGTTTCTTGCAGGTTTTGGTTGATAGTCCTTGATAAGGGCTCATAACAGGGTTTATTCATATTACCCCATGCATCATGACATCATACCATTGCATACATCCTGCACAAAAAACTAATCCATTTCAAGGATCTCAAGGGCTTGCGATACAGGTCATGATGAATCAAATATCTAGCAAGGGGCAAAGAGGATTTATTTTCCTCTAGACAAAGTTGTCAGGGGCTATGACCCACTAGATATGGTGAGCTTTGACACTTGAAGAAGGTTCCCCCCAACCAAGGTTGTTTGGAAATCAAAGCCAGACAGGATGACTAAAGTCAGGGGCTATGACCCACTGGATATGGTGAGCCTTTGACCCTTGAAGAAGAGTTCTCAACAACATGGGTGTCCTTCAATCAAGCTATAAATTCCAATGCTAACAAATTTTCTTGTTTACCCCGCGAGGTCCTTGAAAACATTGCATACATGTCATACTCATCGTTGCATTACAGGTATCCCTTTTGCAGGTCACTCACCTTTCTCGCTGTTTATTTCAGCAATGGCCTTCCAACCAGATAACCAGGACCTTCTCGCTCAAGAAACTCAGTTCAGGGAAATCCTCCTGAATCTATCCGAGGGGCAAGAGGAGCTTAGGACACTTCTCATGGAGACCTTTGTCAGGAACAATGCTGAGGATGAAAGGCTGAAACACCTACAAGCTGAGATGGATGAAATGAAAGCCCAAATGCTGGGGCAGAGGAATGCCATTCAAGGTTTAGCTCAAAGACAAGATGAGCTCCGGTTTCTCGTCAACCAACTGCTTCAGGGTAACCAACTGGGACAAACGTCTAAGGGTAAAAAGCCAGTCGTCGTTCGACCATCCTTGAGACAAAGAGGCAAGGAGAAAGCTCCTCATATGGCTTCAGTATCACCAATTCAGTATCGACCTCACCAACTTCAGCCAGACAAGCCCAAAAGGCAATTCACCAAGCTCAACGTGTCACTGCCTCAAGCCTTACAACAACTGCTGAGGTTGAACTTGGTAACTCGAAAGGATCCTCCTAAGAATCCCAACAAGACACCTTCAAGGTATAACCCCAATGCTCACTGCGCTTATCATTCTGACAGCCCGGGGCATGCTACAGAGGATTGTTGGAATTTGAAGAATAAAATCCAGGATCTGATTGAGGAAGGAGCTGTGGAATTCACCCAAGATGGCCAGGCTGAGTGCTTCTACCTTCCCTACAGGAGGCACCATTTGAAGTGACAAGCCCTGAGATTAGGAAATTTTTGTTCATTCGAATGTTCAAGTTGCAATTTTCTTTTGTTCAAACCTTTATTCATGTTAAACATTGTTATCACATTAATGCATCGCTTATGCCTATTTTGAAACAATATATTCGTATTCACTATATGCAAATTATTTTCATATTTTTTCTGATGTTAACTCTCGATTAAAAATTCTAAGCCTCTTGAGGGAGGATGACGAAAACGATACCATAATCCACAGTATGCTTTTGAACAGACCCCGCTGATGAAGTACAGGCATTGTTTCAAATCCCTAAACACTGGAGTTATAAGGAAGATAATCCCTCGTCAACCCCTCTGAGCCAAAGAAGTAGGAGTTTTTCTTTTCGAAAATTAAAACCCTTTATCATAACCTGGGGCAGGGTAGTTCTCTCAGTTGATCCAAGTGCATAACGAATGGCACCAAAGAGGTCCTTACAAAACGAAAGACAGTGATGGTTCCGAATAATCAATAAAGACAGGCAGTCATTACCAAAATAAAAAACCCATTAAGTCAAAACCCATGAAGGAGACTTACAAAACTGGGGCATCCGGCTGACTGTAACCACAAAAGAAACAGTTCAGGAAAAATTTAGGGATAGCAAAATCAAAAAGAAAGAGGTCTTATAAACCCTCAACAAAGAGGAAATGACTGCCTATTCAAAATAAGTTATCAACATCCGAATCATCACCGGAAAATCAGAGCAAAGACTCAAACAAGGTCTAACGTATGATCAACTGAGTTTAGGTTTGAAGAATATCACGAAGAGCGGGTGGGTACAAAATTTGAGCCTTTATCCTTTGTTTCTTAAACCGTGAACCAGGCCACGTTATAACCCTTAAAAGTCCTAGCTGAAGCATGGGTTAGTTCGAAAGCATACTGTTACGAAGGTATCCTGACTCCTGAAGGCTTACTATAAAGAAAGAGTTGACATCACGTTTTACAAACATTCATTTGTTTTATAAAAAAAGAATGCATTTTCAAAATCTTCAAGACAGACATAAGCTTTGCATTTTTAACATAACTTTGTTTGCATATGAATTTTTGTTTGAACAGCAGGGAAATTCGCACGATGAATACCTAGTTAACAAAAGCACTTCCAAACAAGGGGCACAACATGATCATAGTCCACCATCTGGGGCAATCCAATCAAGATTCAGAGAATCTCTCAAAGGCCAAATAGCCTGGGGAAAATCTCCGCCTAAGTCACTTGGGGGCATTCCAGCAACAAATTTGGCACGATCAAACATCTTCTGGTAGCGTGGCAACACAATAACAGGGGCATCTCCCTACATCCTGAGAGCATGGACATAGTCGAAAAAATACTACGCGTAATCAAAGACCCGCTAGGTTGACACACCTAGGCAAAAATAAGGGCTTCCCGGCGAACCAAAAGGGTTCGGGCAAAAATAAGGGATGAAAATGAAAAAATCTGTACACCCGGCAAGTCGAAAACCTGAAAAGGCGGCTTGGGCAAAAATGGGTATACCGGTGGACTGAAAACCCAAAAGGACGGTCCAGGCAAAAGTTAGGGATTAAAGCGTACGACTATGTCCTGTCATCTTGTCACCTGCCTATCAGAAGAAGCTTGGTCTATCAACAACTATCAACCCCTCACAGGTCTTCCTCTCCCACCTCGGAAACAGGGGCAATAAAGAGTTGTCTAAAAGTAATCTAATTGTTCTGTCCTCCAGGGTACCAAGATGGGTTCAGCGGAAGAACATGACCAGTACATTTTAATTCCCCAGAGAGTAAGTCAGCAGTCAGTGCATTCTCCTCCAAGCAGAGTTATCAAACCTCAAGGAAGGTGAGTATCCTCCAGCAGATCTTAACATCCCCCAGCAGCAATATACACATTCTTAACAAGCATCCCCGGCAGTCTTGGTTTAAAGATTGTTCCCCGACGGCATATCAAATATTCAACGGAATCGCTTCCCCGACATAGTTCAAAACTTCCCCAAGAAAGTCCAATCCAGTTCCCCAGGAAGGTTGGAATCTATCTCCCCAAGCAGTACGCTTATCCCCAGTAGATTCTGGAAGCTTATCCCCTCACAAAGCACGAACGCGTCGTCCGGCTTGATTTAAAGAGTTATTTCCTTAACAGGATATAACTGGGTTATCCTCAGCCAAAAGCCACGGAAAGAGCGTCCTCGACGAAGTCTTCTTATCCCCAGCGAAGTCTATCAACACTTCCAGCACAACAAGGATATCCTCAGCAAGTTATCAATAATTCAGCAAAGCATCTCTTTCCCCACAGAGTATTGCTTCCCAGCATGGTCGCTAGAGTATCTTTTCTCCCCGCAGAATCTTCCATTTGCCAAGTTTATTCCGCAACGGAGTCATCTTCTACCGGTAGTCTTGCAGTTATCATCTCCAGCGGAAGCAAAATCTATTCTTCAACATCAGCCCAGGATATGACTTCCCGGCACCCGTCAAGGATTTACTTTCCTAGACGAAAACATACATTCATAAAACATCACATACATCATTATAGTATGCATAGACGCACTATGTCATACAAATCTCATTTATGTTGAGAACATCATTGCTTGATCCATATCATGCATTGCATATGACTGACCTTTACCTTTCAGGAAAGATGCAGTTGAGATTCTCAATCATATTTCAAGGCCTTCTCTAGTCCAGCTAAATCGACTCCCAACAGATTTTTCTGATGAAGACTCAGTAGAAGTTATCCCAGATGGTTCCCTCTCCGACGGTGAGTGAGGCGATCATTCCTTTTCAGATGTTTCCCTCTCCGACGGTGAGTGAGGTGATAGTCTCAAATGGTTCCCTCTCCGACGGTGAGTGAGGTGATAATCCCTTTTCAGATGGTTCCCTCTCCGACGGTGAGTGAGGTGATAATTCTTTTCAGATTATAATTGCCTATGGTTCTCTTCCCGATACTGCAAAAGATGGTAATTCCCGCCAAGATTTTCTCAACGAGCGTTGTTGAAGTTAAAATCACCCAAGGTTCTCTTACCATTCATGCTAAGGTAGCAACCATCCCTGGTTCATTCATCATCTTTTGAAGCTCCAGACCCAGCTCCTGTAACCAGTCAGGACATATCTATGCCAAGCATCTGAAACCAGCTCCTGCAACATGTCAGGTACTCATTTTTCTATTTTGCAGGTATACAGGTTCTCGATAAGGAATCTCTTACGCGATCAACATCCAGATGACATCTATAAGCCCATCATCCTATTCATCGACCTCTAAATGGCATCTATAAGCCCATTCCACCACACTGCTTCTATGTGAGCGCAAATTTCTGGGCACTCTAGTGTTCAATCATCTTCCACCCTCGGATTACGAAAGGCGCATCAGCCAATCTGCATCCTCAGGTCTAAGAAGATTGAACAGGGGCAACTGTTGTACCCCAAAATTTGCTCTCCCATATTTCTCAAAACATTTCAAGAAAAATTCACAAGTCCAACCCGGCGCGTCATATTCAGGTATTCTTTCGCCAAGATATCTCTGATAACATATTCTCAAATTCAGGTTCGGCTCAAGAGTCAATTCTTTAAAGAAGGTATCCGAATGTGTGAGTTTTCTCGAAGAAATATGGTGAAAAAGTGTACTGAAAGTGCAGTTTTTACGCGCTAAAAAATTCATAACTTGAAGATCGTGGCTCGTTTTGAACCCGTTCCGGTGGCCAAAATTCCGTCTTGACATTATCTACGTTTTCATCTCTCACGGCTGGAAGCCAATTTCGATCAGAAGGTCTTCAAAAATGTGGATTTATCAAGTATTTTCGTGCAGAAAATTTGTGACAGAAGATTATTTGCGTCAGGTTTAAAAAATCATAACTTGGTCGATTTTCATCGTATCGAGCTGGTTCCGGCGCCAAAATTTCACAAATTGAGTTGACTACATTTTCACAGAAGGTATTGAGTTCAAACGGTATTCAAAAGGCCTTCGTTTTTTGCTCAGAGTGCGGGACACGCTGAAAATCCTGAATGCTGAATATTATTTCATCTGGGCCGAAACTTCGAAAATTCATAACTCGGTCAATTTTTATCGGATTGGGCTCATATTTTTACACAAGGTCCCTGACTCATAGATCTACAACTTTGCTTCAAAAGTCGAGACCAAATTATGCACCGATCAATACCAGTTTTTTATTGAAGAACGTGTCAGAGTCGACACTGAAGCCCAAAATAAGTTTGTCTGAGCTGAAACTTCAAAAATTCATAACTAATTCACCGTTTATCCGATTGAGTCGATTTTCGGATAGAAGTTAGTTCTCGATGTCGGCTACATTTTGTTTTCACATTTCAACTTCAAAAAATGCACTTAAGTCCCTGCGATTTAGCCTGGAAAGTGACGAATTCAAGTGAATATTGGAGGCCCAATTGCACATTCAAAGCCCATTTGCTTTACCCTAATTTCCATTATATAATCACCTTCTTTTCACACAAACCAAAAAAGGGAAAAAAAGAAAAAAGAAAGAGGAGAAAAAGAGGAGAAGAGAAAAAGAGAGAAAAAACCTTGCCACAACACTGTTAGAATATCAAACTCTTTCAAGAACCCTAAAACCTTGAAATCCTTATTACAAATCCCTCTCTCACTACAAACAAGCCATCTCAGTTACAAACCAACATCTTATTACTTCTTCAGTAAGGGTAAGGCTGGCTTGATCTCCATGATCCAAAGGGCATAAAATCATTCATGTCACTACTTTTCCAGTAAGGGTAATGTTGATTTGATCTCCATGATCAAAAGGGTATAATCATTTATACATGCCATATTGTGCCTAAACATTAAATTTCTTCATATATTGGCTTTATTTGCATTTTATGATTTTATTTAATGTTTTCATGAGATTCAACACTACAGGTTTAAACAGGATCCCATGCAGGTTCATTAACGTTGAGGCCAAAAGCCAAATGGCCAAAAGTCAAAAGCCAAAAGGCCAAAAGCCAAAAGTCAAATACATGGCGAGCAGATATTAAGCCAGACATTAAGGAACGTTGAAGCCAGAACACAAATGGCCAAAAGCCAAAACGCAAATGGCCAAAAGCCAAAAGCCAAATGGCCAAAGTAGAACAACTTATGCATGACACCAGTACATGGCCAAACCACCCCAATTCACCTCCAATTGGGGACAGAACCCCCTAAGGTATTGTATTTCTTTTCTTTTCTTTATTTTATTTGTTTCAATTATTTCTTTTTTTTAATTAGTTCCTTTAATTTAATTTATTTTCATAAAAAAATAAAACAATATAAAAATCAGAAAAAAGACAAAAAATAAGTATTTTTATTTAATGTTATTTTTTTTTGTAAATAAATATCACTAATTAATTTTAGCTTTGTAAAATTAGGTTTAATTCAAACATTTTTCTTAATAAACTTAAAATTGGTAGAATTAGGTTTTAATCAATTTTTATCCTTTTTTTCTTTTCTTTCACAATAATTAATTATTAAATATTATTTTTGTAATTAAATTACCATGTAAATAATTAGATTAATCTTAGGTTTAATTTTAATATGTTTTCTTAATAAATTAAAAAACAACTAGAAATATGGTTAGATTTCATTTAATTCTCTCATAAAAAACCATAAATACAAAAATCTCAAAATAATTTCTTTTTTCATTCTTATTTCATTAATTTAATTATCATAATTTAATTTCCTTAAAAAGGGTCCAACGCCCTCGCTTGCGATTTTTTATTCAATTCGTGCATTTTATTTATTTCTTGTAAATATTAATGTAATTCTCCCAAAGCCTTGTAAACTCGGACATTTTATTTCTCGCACTTTATTTACTTTCTGTCAAATCGGGTCCTGGATTTTAATTTGGCGATGTGGACCCGCGCCTTTGTAATAGTTTAGGAACTTTACCTTTCTCGCATTTTTTTTTAACTGTTAATAATGACATGCAAGAATGAATGACAATAAATAAAAACAAACGCGTAGATCACCTATATCATGAACAAGACAAATACAAATGAAAACGACACACGAATCGCACACACCACCCCTAGGGTACGCCTCACTGTTGCCTTGCCTTCGAAAGGCGATCGTCGAGTAGAGGATGTCTTAGTAAGTCCTCATGATCCGGGAACCTGGCATGAGGGTAGCTTTTAAGGTATCTTCCCATTGCTCTGGTGATCACCATGTCCCGAACATCGAATTGACCCGAACACCTCCAACGGTGGTGCTACCTACCTCTCAATGGTGGGATGACACTACTTTAAAGGACATTTACATAGACGAATTCCTTAGGGTAGGTAGGTTCTCGTAGATACTTGCTCTAATTTCAAAAACAAATCAAAAATACTTTTCACACCAACACATTTTCAAAAAGCTTTCGAAAGCATTTTTCAAACACTCTTGAGGACCGATACAAGAGTCGAACTGAAATTTTCAAAGAAACTTTTTAAAACCCACAATTGAAAAGCAAACAAACCTTTTGAAAACACAATGAGCAAGTATCTAAGAGCCCATGGATAACCATGGATAGAAAGGGTGCTAACACCTTCCCTTTCTATAACCTACCTCCCGAACCGAGAGCAATCTCTTTAAGGAATTTTTCTGTGCTTTTGTCCTTTCCATTTGGAGAAAATAAAAGACGGTGGCGACTCTTGCTTCCGCGACATTTCGCGAACCAGCGTTAAACAGTCAGTTCCAGATCCATCGATCACACATATCACATATCAGGTATGGTATTACATAAATACCTCAGAGAACCAACCAACTATTTGAACGTTGTAGCATCAACATCCTCACAATCAGAATCCAATTTCTGATTTGTACCAACAGGTGTGTAGGTGTTTAGGTATTGGCTTGCATTTTTGGTAAATTCCAAGTTTATGTGTGAATGTCATGACTGATGTCATAACATTCTAGTTCAGGTTGTACTAACTCTTTAGGTACATATGCAGAAAAATATTGTAACTTAAATACTGATGTTTATAAGTGTGTATCTGAGCATGTTTGCAAAATGATCACATTTAGCTAATCAGTAGACAGGTTTTCTCAGATGTCATAACAGATGTTATGACATCCTGTTCTGAACTAGCAGGATTACAGGATTGGATAAGTCTGAGTTTTTTCAGGAAATAACTCAGTCCTTCCTAAACAGAATCCTGCGTTTTCTGAGGAGTAACCTCGCTCAATCCTAACCTGATCAACAAAGTACTGTGACCTGGTCATTAGGTCAAAAGGAATCAACCCTAGGTTTTTGGAAACCCTAACTGAAGTTGCAGCTGCTATATATTCAACAGAGCTGCGGTTTTTGAAGTCATCCCTGCTGATTGATTAGAAGATCAAGTTTGTAATCTGTATAGATTTGTTTATTGTACTCCAAGCAATTATCATTGTGATAAGTGTCTTGGAATAGGTTTCAATTGTAAGGGTTGTGTAGCACTCAAATCTTTGAAGCAAGAGTGTTTGAATGTTACTTGACTAAAGCTGTGAAGCAGAGTCAAGTTAGTTGTGTACATTACTCAAAGCTGTGAAGCACGAGTGATTGTGTTACTTGATTAAAAAAGCTGTGAAGCTTAATCAAGAGTGTGTTTTTGAAGAGTGTCTTCATCAATTCTCAAGTCAAATTGGTTTATGTATCACTGCTGTGATTGAGGGGGAGTGAGTAGGAACTCAGGTTTAAGTTGTACTTAGATTAGAATTGCATTGGGTAGGTCTTAAGTGAAGGAGATAAACTGGTTGGTTTATTCCTGAATTAACATCTCTTATAGTGGATTCTCTCCCTGGCTTGGTAGCCCCCAGAGTAGGTGTTGTTGCACACTGAACTGGGTAAACAATTGACTGTGTTATTTACTGCTTTTGTATTTACTGTCATATAGTAAGTCAGATACAGTGTCATAACATTGGACGTGACATTGAGTATCTGTAGCCAGAATTTTCAATTGGCATCAGAGCAGGCACCCTGCCTGTATTACTGGGTGAGATCTAGGGATATCACTTTCTGGCACTATGGACAAAGAAGGAGTTTTTGTAAATAGACCACCCATTCTGGATGGAACTAATTATGACTACTGGAAACCTCGTATGATTGCCTTCCTAAAATCTCTGGACAAAAAGGCTTGGAGAGCTGCTGACAAAGGATGGATTCATCCCACCATAACTGAAAGAGATGGGACAATCAGTCTGAAGCCTGAGGAAGAGTGGAGTAAAGAAGAAGATGAGTTAGCTCTGGGAAATTCAAAAGCCTTAAATGCCTTGTTCAATGGAATTGATAGAAACATCTTCAGATTAGTACATCAATATGAACTGGCCAAGGAAGTTTGGGACACCCTCAAAACTACTCATGAGGGCACTTCCAAAGTAAAGATGTCAAGACTTCAGATGTTGACCACTAAGTTTGAGAATCTAAAAATGATGGAAGATGAAACCATTCATGAATTTCACATGAACATCTTGGAGATTGCCAACACCTCAGGAGCACTGGGAGAAAAAATGTCAGAAGAAAAACTGGTGAGGAAGATTCTCAGATCCTTGCCTAAAAGATTTGCAATGAAGGTAACTGCCATAGAGGAAGCCCAGGACATTAGCAAGTTAAAAGTGGATGAACTTATTGGGTCTCTTCAGACTTTTGAGATGGGGATCACTGATAATGGTGACAAGAAGAACAAAAGCATAGCACTTGTAACCAACACTGATGTTGAACACAAGGAGGATGAAGAAGAAAACATATCAGAAGCCATTGCCATGCTTGGAAGACAGTTCAACAGGCTCATCAAAAGAATGGACCCAAAGTCAAGGTCAAATGTTCATAACATTCCTTCTGACATTGACAGTTCCAGCAGAAGACCAAGATCAGAAGATAAGGAAAACCAAGGCAGAGGAATTCAATGCCATGGATGTGAAGGATATGGACATATTCGAGCTGAATGTCCTACCTTTCTTAAGAAGCAAAAGAAAGGAATGACTGTTACTTGGTCTGACTATGATTCAGAAAGCAATTCTGAAGAAGAATCTGCCAAACTAGTTACTGCCCTAACTAGTGTTTGTACTTCTGAAAGTGACACCAGTGATGAAGAAGTAACATTTGAAGAACTGGCTGATACCTACAAGAAATTGTGTATCAGAAGTGGTGAAGTCTGTGTGCAAAATGAGAAACAATCAAAACTCATTGTAAAGCTGGAGGCTGAAAAGAGAGCAAATCTTGAAACTATAAGTCATTTAGAAGGAGAAGTTCAACTGCTGAACTCACAACTGAATCAAATGACCAAATCAGTCAAGATGTTGACAAATGGAACAGACAAATTGGAAGAGATTCTTCAGGCTGGACAAAATATGGGAAATAAATCTGGCCTAGGATTTGTGGAAACAAAGAAATTTGTTACCAGGAAGCAAATGTCAAACCAGATGTCTCAACATTACTCTCAACATCAGGGACAGAGACACATGAAGAAGAGGTACCAAAGATGGAGATGTCATTATTGTGGGAAATATGGGCACATAAAGCCCTTCTGCTACAGACTACATGGATATCCTAATCAGAAATCAGATGTCAAACCTAAGTCTAAAAAGGTACCACACGCTCCTCAATGGAAGAGAAAGGCTATTGCACTGATAGCACACACTTCCCTGAAGATCTCAGCTAAGGAAGATTGGTACTTTGACAGTGGATGTTCCAGACACATGACTGGATTCAAAAATCTCCTCAATAATGTTATGCCTCACACCACCAGTTTTGTGACCTTTGGAGATGGTGCTAAAGGAGAAATCAAAGGAGTTGGTAATTTGGACTACCCTGGAGTTCCAAGTCTGAATAAGGTACTGCTGGTGAAAGGGTTGACTACTAATCTCATCAGCATCAGTCAATTATGTGATCTAGGATTTATGGTCAACTTCTCAAGATCTGAATGTCTAGTGTTTAATGAAAAACTAGACATTGTAATGAGAGGAATAAAATCCAAAAATAACTGTTATGTGTGGCAGCCTGAGAACACTGATATCCTCACTTTGAGTCAAATCATCAAAGAAGAAAAAGATATGAAACAGTGGCAGCATAAACTTGAAGAAATGAAAAGAGCTATTCCTATGGAAGATGTCAGAAGAACTCCTAAACTACAGGCTGATAATATATGTGATGTGGCAAAGAACAAGTCTCATAAATTCGGTTCTCAAAAATTCTGGTCAACACAGATGCTACCTGAAGACAATGTTACACAAGATGTTGTGACATTATGGTGTGATAATCTGAAAACATTCAACATTTCCTTAAACCCTATTGACTTTGGAGAGAAGAAATCATTTAAACTGAAACATAGTTTCTCTGAGCTTCAGCTAACTGATCCTTCTACCAAGGTGCTTGTTGGAAATCAACTTGAAAATTTGAGGGGCAGATTGGGCATTCACCAACATGAGAAATTATAGCAATTAGTTTTGCTGAAAACAAGGGTTAAAAGGATTAATTCTATTAAGTCTATATTTAGTGGGTTAATCATATTCACTCACAATTCCTTCAAAAGCCTTCAGAAGTTGAAAAGACTCCCTTGTACTCCCTATCTCTCTCATCCTTGCAACCTGTTTTCTCCTCTCAATCAAAGAGTTTTCTCAAACTGCTACTGCTACTCAACGTTAAACACAATGTCTCAGACATCATCTTCCACCATGGCGGCTTCGTCTCACTCATCATCATCATCATCTGATCAAGATTCTAGGGCAATCACTACATGCTTAGAATCTGAAGTTCTTGAGGTCACTCCTCTCAGGGAGATGGCAACTGACCCAACCAGAGTCAAAAAGCTCCAGACCAGACATGCAGGAAGAGCTCAAGCTACAATCTCTGGTAACTCTTCTCTTCCTTCGTCTTCTACACCTAATAAAGAAGGATCAGTTCAAGTACACCAAGCTATTGCTAGACTGGTCTCTAGCATTCTGAGTGGCAACCAATCTGTACCGGGGATTTCTATCCCTTTGAATCAATCAGAAAGTCCAAATGTGGAAGGTTCTGAAAATATAGATGTCACTAAGGATGTTGTGACACCAAAAGACAACATTCAAAAGGCTGCTGATCCACCTATCATTGATGTGGATGAAGATTACTCAGATAATGAACTGATTGCAAATGTGAACCCTAGCATTGCTAGGAGATTGATGAAAAGAAAGAGTAGTGAGACTGTTAAGTCTGATGTTAAGAAATCCAAGGTTGAAGGGTTGGCTGAGAAAATTCAGACTAAAGGGAAGAAGGCACAGGTGCAGACTGCTAGGCAACCTGAAACTTCTGATTCTGAATCAGAATTTGAGGTTGACATTGACAATACTCCCATCAGAAGGAAGCTCCCCTCCAGCAAGATTGCTAGAGTGCCTGAAGTGCCAACAGACAACATCTCCTTTCATCATCCTGATAATGCAAATAGGTGGAAGTATGTTTGTTTGAAGAGAATAACCTTGGAGAGAGAACTCAACAATGATGCTTTGGAGTGCAAAGACATCATGGAGCTGATCAGGAATGCTGGGCTAATAAAGACTGTGATGAAGTTTGGCAAATGCTATGAAAATCTGGTTAAAGAGTTTGTAGTGAACTTATCCAATGATTGTGCTGATGGGAGGTCAGCTGACTTTGAGAGTGTGTTTGTTAGAGGAAGAAGGGTCAAGTTCTCTCCATCAGAAATCAACAAGTTTCTTGGAAGAACAAATAAGGACTGTCCTGACCTAGAGGCAACTGACAATGAAGTATGCTTGACCATCACTGCCAGGCAAGTAAAGTGCTGGCCATTGAAAGGGAAGTTGAATGCTAGTAAACTCAGCATGAAATTTGCCATCTTGCATAAAATAGGTGCAGCAAACTGGGTGCCTACAAATCACAAATCAACTATCTCCACAGGATTGGGGAGATTCATCTATGCTGTAGGAACCAAGACTGCCTTTGACTATGGAAGGTACATTTTTGAACAAACCTTGAAGCATGCTGGCAGTTATGCTGTCAAAGGACCAATTGCCTTTCCCTCCCTCATTTGTGGAATCATCCTTGCACAATATCCTGACATACTTGTAGCAAGAGATACAGTCTGCAAAAGAGCCCCTGCCCTTGGCCTGCACTACAAACTGTTTTAGGGATCCCATGCTCCAGACATTGTCATAACATCAGCTGAGACATCGTCTGCAAAGAGCCAGTCCAAAACATCAGATGTCATAGCAGTCTTAAAAGAAACTTGCAAAGATCTGGATGCTAGAAAAAGGACCCTAGAAGCACTAATTGCCAAGCTAGAAAAGGAAGAAGCTGAAGCAAGCATGAGGGAAGAAGATGAAGAAAGTGGCTCCTCTGAGTCTGATGACAGTACTTGAAGGATGATTGCTGCTTGGTGGTGTTGCTGGTGGAGTTTGGAAGTATGTTCTGCTGTTGTCTGCTGCTGATCTCATTATTTTGTCTTGGATAATTGTATTACTTTATAAACATGTAATCTTTGGCCCATTTGTAGCTAAAGTGGGGGAGAATATTTTTGGTACTGCTTAATTAGTACTTAACACTATATTTTTCTGCTGTCACTTATTTCTGCTGCTATCTATCTATCTCTGATTGTTTAGGGACTTTAGCCAAAAATCTGCCAAAGGGGGAGTTTGTAGGTGTTTAGGTATTGGCTTGCATTTTTGGTAAATTCCAAGTGTATGTGTGAATGTCATGACTGATGTCATAACATTCTAGTTCAGGTTGTACTAACTCTTTAGGTACATATGCAGAAAAATATTGTAACTCAAATACTGATGTTTATAAGTGTGTATCTGAGCATGTTTGCAAAATGATCACATTTAGCTAATCAGTAGACAGGTTTTCTCAGATGTCATAACAGATGTTATGACATCCTGTTCTGAACTAGCAGGATTACAGGATTGGATAAGTCTGAGTTTTTTCAGGAAATAACTCAGTCCTTCCTAAACAGAATCCTGCGTTTTCTGAGGAGTAACCTCGCTCAATCCTAACCTGATCAACAAAGTACTGTGACCTGGTCATTAGGTCAAAAGGAATCAACCCTAGGTTTTTGGAAACCCTAACTGAAGTTGCAGCTGCTATATATTCAACAGAGCTGCGGTTTTTGAAGTCATCCCTGCTGATTGATTAGAAGATCAAGTTTGTAATCTGTATAGATTTGTTTATTGTACTCCAAGCAATTATCATTGTGATAAGTGTCTTGGAATAGGTTTCAATTGTAAGGGTTGTGTAGCACTCAAAGCTTTGAAGCAAGAGTGTTTGAATGTTACTTGACTAAAGCTGTGAAGCAGAGTCAAGTTAGTTGTGTACATTACTCAAAGCTGTGAAGCACGAGTGATTGTGTTACTTGATTAAAAAAGCTGTGAAGCTTAATCAAGAGTGTGTTTTTGAAGAGTGTCTTCATCAATTCTCAAGTCAAATTGGTTTATGTATCACTGCTGTGATTGAGGGGGAGTGAGTAGGAACTCAGGTTTAAGTTGTACTTAGATTAGAATTGCATTGGGTAGGTCTTAAGTGAAGGAGATAAACTGGTTGGTTTATTCCTGAATTAACATCTCTTATAGTGGATTCTCTCCCTGGCTTGGTAGCCCCCAGAGTAGGTGTTGTTGCACACTGAACTGGGTAAACAATTGACTGTGTTATTTACTGCTTTTGTATTTACTGTCATATAGTAAGTCAGATACAGTGTCATAACATTGGACGTGACATTGAGTATCTGTAGCCAGAATTTTCAAGGTGTGATAGCAGCTTTACAATTTTGCAGCTTAAATCTCTTCAGAAGCTCAAGTTCATACTTCAGCTGATGCAAAATGATACCTTTCTCATCGTACATAAACTCTATCCCTAGAAAGTATGTCATTTTCCCGAGATCAGTCATTTCAAATTCATTCATCAGCACCTTCTTGAACTTAGCCATCTCTTGTTCAAAACTCCCTGACAGTAGTATGTCATCAACATACAAAGGCCCACATGCATCAGTAGCATGTGAATGAGTGCGGGTTTGTGGAACGGAATGCCCCATAATATCATGATAATGTCTCTCAGTTCTCTCTCTTCTTCAAGGCCAGTGGCCTCGGTATCAAAAATCTAGTTAGTGATGACATGCACGTTAATGTGGTCAGAACAGGGTAATAAGACTCCTCTAACCTCTCTGTTACTAATTATAAGACGATATTTTCCATTTGGTAAATCTAGTTAAGCCATGTGTGCCACGAGAAATCGAGGTTTAAATGGGGGTATTATCGTCACCTACGTAGGTGCTGTGACGGTGTTACTTTCAGGCGAATCGTCGAAGTTGCATTTCTCTTTGACCTACCCTGACCTAGACTACACCCATGTGATTCTATGCAACAGTTTAGCTATATCCAGTGTTGTGGAGCTTTGATCCTGTCATGTTGCATCATTGCATATTTACTTTTTTAAAAAATGATGTACAAAAAATAACCAGCATATGCATGTTTTCTCGATATCAATCTAGTATTGATATTGTTTCATCAATCTTCTTCAGGTTTTATCTATGTCACTATGATCATCACATATTATTTATTTTTCAGATAAATGAACAACCTGAGAAGGTCAATTCCATTTTATTGATAAAAATCAAATTTCTTCTTGATAGAACTATTTATATAATTTAGGGTTAATAGCCATTTGTCCTCCTGAAACGTTAGCGAGTTTTACTTTTAGCTCCTGTAAAAGATTTTTTTTAAACCCCCCCTTGCATAGGGGTGGACAAACGGACGATTTCGGTCGATGATGGAATGAACATGTCAATCCAAATGAAACCACGGTTACACAATTCTCATCCAATCTCGTCCATTTACACTACGGTTTTGTCGGATTTCGGTTTCGTCGGATTTCGGTTTTATCGGTTGGTTAAATTCGGATTATAAAGAGGAAAAAACACAAAGAAAAGGATGGAAATTGAATAGTAGAGATGAATTAATCCAAAAGACTTTCCATTCACAGAAGCTGTTGTAAACTTAAATCAATATGGAAATATATAATTACTATTACACCTATATAATCATTTAAGATCCTTGCATTCATAGAAGCTTTCAACAACTTGAGTATCCACGGATGCTTCTCTCTGATGCAGCTTCAATGTAGGATGGAGAAGAGAAGAATGACATGTGAATGAGTTTGGATACTCATGTTCTTTAGATAGAAAAGAGAGAGTAAAGCTTTAAGTTTGAATACTCATATTCTTAGATAGAAAAGAGTAAAGATAGAGAGAGATGATTTGATTTTGAGATAGTAAAAGAAATAATAAGAATAATAATAATAATCTATAAATCTATATCTAGAATGATATCCTACATTCATATCACGTGAAGAGAGAGTAAAAATTGTGTACTCTTTGTTTTAGAGGTATTGTCTAGTCACATCACTGAAAACTTAATATTTTAATGAAAAGTAAGATACTCAATATGTTAATGAAAAGTAGGATGTGTTTCAATAAAATTAAGATATGTGTATCTCGTGGTCGGTTTCGGTTCCCATTGGATTACTTTAAGTCATCCAAACCCGTCCGCCATTAGTCACACAAAACCGAAAAGTGACACCCGAATGTCTGACGGATTGAGAAAAAGTATCCGTTTGACAATTTATTTGCACGGTTTTTTCGGGTTCGGACGGACTTCGGATTTTTTTCCACCCCTAGAGATAATGATAATAAAAGACAGAAAGGAAGTGAAATGGGAAACTGGAACAAAAGAGAATACATAGCATCTAAAGTTATTGGAAATAAGTGAAGGAGTATTGATCTTTTGCTTTATCATGTCGTTCCTTGGTGATCGTGTTTCCAGCCGTTACCTACAACCCTAACATTCTTTCTATGGTGTGTTGAACTTGGCATCTTTACAGACTCTGTTACAATTATAATCAAAGTTAGAATCTTGCGCAGATGTAGTTATAGGCATTAAGTATTGAATTTGCCACTGGAAGATGTTAAAAACAAGCAGTTGCTTGTTTATATGGACATAATTGATTTCCTGAAGCCGAAATATGTACTAATGGAGAATGCTGTTGACCTTTTGAAATTTTCTACTGGGTTTTTGGGTCGTTATGCCATAGGGCGTCTTGTGGCCATGAATTATCAAGCTAGAATGGGAATGATGGATGTGGGGGCGTATGGCCTTCCTCAATTCAGGATGCTATTTTTCTCTGGGGAGCTATTCCTAATGAAGTAAAACCATTTTTTGTCCTAGATTTTTATTTTTATTGATGTGTTGTTCTTTTCTCATAGCCAAGGGTGACCATGAGCTCGACATAGCCCCACGGGGTGGTGGTCGACCCGTTGAATCCCTATAGGTAGGAACCAATGTAGGGAGCCAGGTGGCGCCTGTCCAGTTGTAACGTGCTGAACAACCCTGAATACATGATGTCGGCCGAAGAACCCTCATCAACTAACACTCGCCGGACATAAAAGTTGGCCATAGATGCCCAGACGAGCAGCGGGATTGCTGAGTTGGGTGCTTTGCTGGGGAGCTCTTCCATCCAAAAGGAGAGGGGTTTTGATTTTCCCTGATATTTTTCCAGAGTGGCGTACTCGGGGGGACTGTTGTCGATCAGTTCTTTGAACTTTCTCTTGACTGATCCTATCGTCAGCTCGTTGAACCCCCCACCGGAGATGACCATGGAGGAGGGGAATGACTCCCAATGACTATGGGCGGCCAAGTAGAGGGGGACGTCTAAGTCCTCTGGCCGGGTGATGCTCATAGCAATTGGTAACAGGGTAGGTTTCTCCCGAGGAGGGCTCTCCTCAAACCTCCGTTCTTCCCTGACTTCAACTTGGCATCTTCTCGCTTCGTGTATTTTTTCACATGTGTTCTATAGGTTTTAAAATTTCTTTTTTATTACTACATTTATAATTAAATTATATGATTATTGTAATTATTGTAATATTTATGTCTAAAAAAAGTACTGATTTTATTTGTGGAGGACCACCTTGCCAAGGAATTAGTGGTTTCAATCGATCTCGTAACGATGAAGAGCCACTGGAAGATGTTAAAAACAAGCAGTTGCTTGTTTATATGGACATAATTGATTTCCTGAAGCCGAAATATGTACTAATGGAGAATGTTGTTGACCTTTTGAAATTTTCTACTTGCAAGGGTAACTGCAGTTGGTTCATTGATTATCTGCATTACATTGAGTCCAGCAATAGCACCAACATCTTTTGTGGCTTTTCGCAGAGAATCATTGAAATATGCCGGAACAGTAATCACTGCATTTTTAACGGGACACTCCAAGAACTTCTCTGCAATCTCCCTCAATTTTGAGAGGACCATAGATGATATTTCTTCAGCACAAAGACGTTTTTATTCACCTCCCATTTTGTATTGATCACCCGCGGGGTAACCATCGGTTCACCATCTTCATTTAATCGAGGTTTTCCCTCCCGGTCTGTCACCCTTAAAGGGGGGAAACTGTCAACAACGTAACCAGTTTGGTATAGGCCAGTTGGTCGTCGCTGTTCAGATCCCCGACTTTGTAAATGTAACGGTCAGTTCCCCAGTCGAAATGATCCCTCCGCCATTCAAGAGGAAACTTCATGTGGCAGTTGCTCCCCCTTCCTCTTCCTAGCTTGGGTTCCTCTTCTTCTTCTTCCTCTTCTACCACAACCCTAGCTTTTTCTCTCTTTTCCTATTTCTTTCCTCTCTTCTCATTCTCTCTATTTCTCTCTTCTTTCATAATTTCCTCCCATAAGGCAATATCATACCAACTTTCGTATTTGTCATATGGAGGATGTCCAAGTCTAGCTTTGAACAACTGATTAAAAAGTTGTTCTTCATTCAGATCCCTATCCCCAACAACCTGCCGCTGCATATTCTACAAAGAAGAAAACAAAACGTAGATTAAATTAGTGAAATACCTATTGCCAAATTACATACAAGCTTGAAATTACATACAGTGGGAGAATAAAAACGGTTGTCACAGTTACTCTCACAGTCACTATCCCGGGTTCTTTTTTTATGCTGCACTGTCGATGTTCCTTAAGAGACATATAAATGAAAATTAGACAACTTGCAACAACAATAAAAAACAATATGAGAAATTAAATCAATTTTCCAACCTAAACTTGTACACTGAGTAAGGGTGGAACTTAAGGAATGAGTACAACTACTTTGATCCACGTTCTCCTCCTGCATCTCTAACCAACAGAAATATAAGTGATCCAAATCTCATCTTCCAAAGCTATGTTTCGCACATGCATGTGAAAAAAGCTAAGTTTAATTACGCAGATGCAACAGTGAAATTTGAAATGGAACTTTGCCCAGAAATGGAACCTTCAAAATAAGAGCCTATGAGTTGGTTTTTTCAACTTTTTTTAACCACTCAATATATAACTTCATAACTCAAGTTTAAATTGATCTACCCTTTAAATATCTAATTTATTTTTTATTTTATTCTTCAAAACTATACAATGGCTACCAATGAAAAATTATTAGTCAAAATTTATATTGTAAGAACCGTGTTGTTTATGTTATTATGTAATTGAGAGATATCTAAATATTTAATTGAGAGTCACCTTATCTTTAAGACATTTATGATGTTAATGGGTACTTATCACAGTAGGTGTTACCCCCTACTTATCACAGTAGGTGTTACCCCCTATTTATGTTTGCAGGTGTTACCCCCTATTTATGTTAGTACCCCTACTTATGATAATATGTGTTACCCCCTACTTATGATAATAGGCTATTTATCACAGTACGTGTTACCCCCTATTTATCATAGTAGGTTTTGACACCTACTTATCATAGTAGGTGTTAATCCCTACTTATATTAATAGGTGTTACCCCTACTTATCACAGTAGGTGTTACCCCCTACTTATCACAGTAGGTGTTACCCCCTATTTATGTTTGCAGGTGTTACCCCCTATTTATGTTAGTACCCCATACTTATGATAATATGTGTTACCCCCTACTTATGATAATAGGCTATTTATCACAGTACGTGTTACCCCCTACTTATCATAGTAGGTGTTGACACCTACTTAAGTTAGTAGGGGGTAACACCTACTATGATAAATAGGGGGTAACACCTACTATGATAAATAGGGGATGCCTACTCTGCTAAGTAGGGGTAATACCTACTGTGATAAATAGGGGGTAACGCCTACTGTGATAAGTAGGGGGTAACACCTACTGTGATAAATAGGGGGTAACACCTATTATCACAAGTAGGGGGTAACACCTATTATCACGGTAGGTGTTACCCCCTACTTATCACAGTAGGTGTTACCCACTATTTATCACAGTAGGTGTTACCCCCTATTTATCACAGTAGGGGGTAACACCCCCTACTGTGATAAATAGGGACACCTATTATCATAAGTAGGGGGTAACACCTATTATCATAAGTAGTGGGTAACACCTATTATCATAAGTAGGGGTAACAACTACTAACATAAGTAGGTGTCAACACCTACTATGATAAGTAGGGGTAACACCTAGTGTGATAAGTAGGGGGTAACACCCTATTAACATAAGTAGGGATTAACACCTACTAACATAAGTAGGTGTCAACCTACTAACTTAAATAGGGGGTAACACCTACTGTGATAAGTAGGGGGTAACACCTACTGTGATAAATAGAGGTTAACACAAACTGTGATAAGTAGGGGTAACACCTATTATCATAAGTAGGGGGTAACACCTACTAAATTCCATTAAGCTAAAAATATGTTCTAATTTTATGAACCTAAAAACATAATTAACAAATTGTTAATCAAATGTATTAATTTATGAAAAGAAAATAATAGATTGAGAAAGTTTTATGAACATACCTTATAAATTTCTAAATACACCTAAAAAAACATAATCAACAAATAACAAAACATTAGAAAATTGAGAGATTGAAATTTTTTTATTAACTTAATAAAACATAATTAACAAATAGCACACATCAATCCATATTAGAAGAAAATAACAAATAACTGTTTATGAAAAAAAATTGAGAGAATGAAAAAGTTTTATGAATAAAACTTATTTTATAAGTGATCGTACCTGATCAGAAGAACCTTCTATGGCCAATGAGCTGGAACGGTCCTCGACTGTAGGAGAGGGGGGAGGGGGGGGGGGGGGTTGTACCTGCAAGGTACTCCGATGCCAAAGTAAGAATCAGAGTAAAGAGAGCAAGCACAAGGGTTTGAGTGAGAGTGAATTGAATACCTGACCCTCTAGTCAAGAGGGTATTTATAGCCCCCAGCGCTGGGCCAAGGTCCTTATTTTGGGCTTGGGTGGAGGCCTAAAATGAAGGACTGCCAAGACTACTGTTCTACTGAAGACCTAGCACGTGGTCTTCGTCCTGGTTTAACGGCTCCGGGAGTCACGGGAGGCGAAAGACTCGCATCGTGGATTAGGGTTCCTGAAGACCCGAGATACTTTTGATCCCGTGCCGGGCAGGACACGGGGAGAAGGGTCCCGTGCAAGACGGAACGGGGGCAAAGTCCCTAGGGGACATTCGAGGAGGATGTGCCCAACTGGGGCGCGACTGTCCCGAGGAGATGCCCATCCAGGCGTTCGCAGCCGGGCATGATGAACCTTCGTGGACCATTAGGTTGGACCAGTAGCAAATGGGTTTGGGCCTGGACCTTGTTGGGCCAGCTCCAGCCCAGTCCGGAACAATAAGTTTTCAAATTAGACCTAAATACATAAACATAAATAAATATCAGAAAAAATTAACAAAAAAAACAATTAATTAAAAGAAAGTTGACAATTTAAAGAGGTAACCCATTTTTATAGACAAACACGATAGTCTGATGTAGGTGTCTTTAGGTGTGTTTGATGCACCTCATTATTGTAGAAATAAATTTTATAGATTGAGATGGGATTGATGTGATTTAAAATAATTAATATTATATCTAAAATCTAACAAATATATACAAATTTCTTCGTAACAAATTAAAATAATTTCATTCCAAAATCAATAATATATATATATATATATATATATATATATATATATATATATATATATATATATATATATATATATATATATATATATATATATATATATATATATATATATATATATATATATATATATATATATATATATATATATATATATATATATATATATATATATATATATATATATATATATATATATATATATATATATATATATATATATATATATATATATATATATATATATATATATATATATATATATATATCCTCTTTTAATTAAAAAAATATTAAAATTTATTATTGTTTCCACACGAATCAAAATAATATTTTTTAATCTAATTTAAAGATTGATAGATAATATTTTAAATGTACTTAGTAAAATATAAAAACGAAAACATGTTCTATATTAAAGAAATATACTATTGTTTTAAAATATATAATTAATAATTAAAAAAGAATCAAAGGAGGATACTTTTCATTTTCATTTTGGGCTTAATTTTTTGGCCACTCACCAAAAAAAAAAAACAATTCTTCCACAACTCACCACTTTCCCTTCCACAACCGCTTTTCACAATTCTTCTTCATTTTCGCCGTCATCTCCGGTAACCCTGAGTCGGACAAGAAGAAGCTCAGAGGAAACATCATCGATTCACCATCGTCAACCATCGATTCTCCCTCGTAACCCTGAGTAGGTATACTTTATTTTAAGTTTTTCTCACTTACTTGTTCTGTTTGAATCGGAAGTTTAGAAACATAGGGATAATTTGTTTGTTCTGTCAGAGTTCAATTGAAACACCATTTCTTCTTCTACTGTTTGATGAAGAAAGGTCACAACTTTGATATAAATGTTGGCCCTGAACATGTGAATTCTACCTCTAAATTGAGTGTGGTCAGATCGTTGTGAAAATGAGTACAATTTAGGGTAGAAAGGGAATTGGGAATTTTCTCTTCTAGAAGCAAATTTTGATATGGTCCCCTAGCTGTGTCATCACCACTGTGAAATAAAGTTACTGAGACAATTTTTAATATTTACCTCGTGCCCCTACTCATGATGCAAAAATTGGTGGAATTAATATTAGACTCTTGGCTTGCGGTTTAAGTTTTTTGGCTCTTTTCTCAATATGTCTCTATTGGTGGTATAGATCTTTTTGTCTTGCATTGTTGTGGATTTTATGATGACGGGTGTCTTTGAATATTTGCACATGGATCAACATGCATTTAGATGCACACAATTCTGAACTGGATGCAATGTATGTATGTTTCTTCTTTGGTTTTATGATGCCCTTATGATGAATTGCTTGATCCTATAACCTATAATATTTTCCCTTTGAATGGAACATCCATGGTTTTGAATTGTTTTCATGACTATTTTGATTGATAATGACTATGGCATGTATGAGTTGATGATGACATGTTTAGGTTCTTATAGCATGGCTTGATGTTGTTTCTTGTACTATGCTTGCACATGAACTGAACCATGTTATGAATGTGAACATTTGAGGTAGAACTAGGACTACAATGTTTAAACTAGGAAATTGTGTTGAAGAAAGGCATGAGGTAAGAACAATGATGCATATATGTACTGCTGAACTGATATGTATATTTTCCTGAGTATTTATCAAGGTAATTAAAATTGGATCGGACAATAAACCGGCGGAGTTAAGGGTTTAAGGTTTAAGGGTCAGACCGAGGTCGAACCCGGGTTCAACCAGTAATAGCAAAAACAAAGTAAATTGTTAAACTAAGAAATAACAAAGCAAATTAAAAATTAAATAACTCTAATTATACTAATTAGTAAATTAAAAACATAAAACTAAATAATCCTAAACTAATTAACTAGTCTAAATTACAAATATTTACATAATGTTTTAAACTAATTACTAATTATCATGCTAGCTTAATTAAAATAAATTAAAATTTTAAGTTTACTCAAACTAATTAAATCTAATTGTAACCTAACTACTAATGTATATACTAATTGAAATCCTAATTAATTAATTAAATAATCTAAGCTAAAGGTGCTAAAAAGTGAATCCTAAACCTAATTTAAAAAAAAAACATACGCTTAATTAAAGCCTACTTCTTTTCTAAATTAATCTAAACCAAAAAAATACCTAAAGTCTAAATGAAGAAAACAAAATTAACTAGGCCTAAATGAAACAAAAAAAAATCCAGTAACCATATTCTGAACCGGTTTAGCTTATTGGATACCAGATTCAATACTTTCTATTTCTCTGTTCTCTCAGTCTAACGAACGAAGCGCTAATTCAAATCCAACAAAATCATCCTCCGTATCATATTCTGAAGCGTATGTTGTAATCTTTCTTCAAATTCGTTGTTGTTTGCTTTAAACCCCTCTTCCCCTTGATATCACTTGTTGTATGTTGTAAATTGTTGAAAATAGTGGAAAATGGGGATTTAGGGTTTCTACGGGATCGCGTTGTTGTTTCAATATGAACAAATTATTTCAATTTTTAACTACTAACTATATTGAAATTTATTTAAGCTCTTTCATGAATATTATAGTCACGTTGATGAAGATATGGATGCAGTGACATTCTAAGACTTTACAAAACTTAAATTTCTCTGAATCTGTGATGAATTAGTTTATAATATTTGAATTTAATTGTGATGCAACCTCAAATAATCACAGTGATTCTGAAAGTTCACAAGAAATCAAAAGACGCATTGAGAGAATCAAAGGTTTGTTGTTACTGGATTCTGTTTTTCATTTTTACAATTCAGATTTTTCTCAGGTCCCATCTATTCAGGAATTTCTGATTTGATATCCATGCTTGTTTGAAGAGAGATTAGGCTATTGAATTGTTAATTTCATGATGGGTTGGGTGATTTAGTGCCAAACTAGCCATGGTAGGAGCAGCAAAGAACAAGAAGAACACTGGTCTTAACATCGCCGAAATCTTATTATTCCCCGGCAACCTCTGATATAACGCGAGAGCTGGTGAGGGTATTCCGTATTATTGGAACATAGCTTAAAGCACTTTAAAATCTCTTTATGTTTTGAGGTTTAAGCAGTATGTTGGCATTTCGTTAAATGAACTTGAATGGAGAAAATTATGTTTAGTGGTTGGTACAAGTTTTGTTTTTGTTAATTGGGAAGAAAAGGCTAGTTAATTAGTTGCAACTGACAGTTAGGAAATCAGTTGCAACAGGGGTCAAGTTGGTAGTTAATAGGTTGGGAAAAAGAACTATTAGAAATTCAGAATGGTTGTTAAACTGGCTTGAGATAGTGAGTGTTCGACATGATATAGACATGCATGGTTACCTATTTTTGTTATAGTTTGTATTGGAGTGGTGTAATTTTTGTAACTCATGGTTGTCATACGTGGCTTCCACATCAAGCATATATAACTAGTACTGAAACATTGAAGAGTTGATGCTATATTCTATTTGTAATTATTCTTTTATGCTTGCTTTCATGTTTTCATAACCGTGACTACAAATGAAAACATGGCCACATTGGTTTAGATTTCATTTTCATCAATATGCGTAGTGTTGAAATTCATTTGGAGTATATACAAATTAGGTGTAAAGTCATAGATGCAACTGTAGTATATTGTGTTATTTTGAGGGAGAGAGTGGAGAGAGATGAAGGTTCTAGATTTATAGATTTAGAGTGAAGGGTTTATGGGGAGGTGATTATTTATGGTGATGATTAGAGAGTGAGAGTGAAGAGAAGAAGATCCAGGAGAGTTTATGGTGCAGGTAGTTATTTCTGTTAGTGTTGGTATGGAGTTTGATATTGGTTTTGGTTTTGTGGACTGTTATTATGTTTGAAATAATGCAGGTGGTTTTGTACAGGTGAAGAAAACGTAAAGGGTTTGTTGGGTTTTGAATGAATTATGGGGCTAGTGAAAATGTTCTGCAGGGTGTTGATTTGAAGAGAAAAAAAAGGTTTGGTTAGTGTTGTTGATATGTACAGTGGTGGTATATACAAGGTGTATGTTGGGATATTGTATTCACGTGAGTGAGAAAAAATAGCCCCCCTGGTTAAAAGAAAAATAGGGTTTTTATAGGTTGAGAAAATAAGGGTTTTTGGTTGGTGTAAGAGAGTAATATGTACATCAAAAGTTAGAGGTGAAGTTTTTTAGTATAAGGGTTGTTGGATTTCTAGGTTAGTGTTTAGTGAATGTATGGGAAGAGAAAGAGGGTTTGGGAGAGAAAGAGGGTTTGGGAATATATACGTATTTTAACATATATATTAAATAGAGCCGATTTTATTTTTGAGAAGACTAAAAACAAAATCTAATATATTTATAAAGATCAAAATTATATTTAACATTTTAATAAATATAACATAATATTTATAATTTTATGAATATGTGATTTTTAATCATTAAACTATATGAAATTATAAAAAAGTTGAGATAATTTTTTTAATCATACATGAGATGAATATTAAATAAATTGATTTGAGTCTATAAAACATATAAATTAAAATATGTTTCGTCAAAAACTAAAAAAAAAACATACTACATAACTATAAATATAATATCACTTACCTTAGTAAAGCACCTATGTTTCAATGCAAGTTGGTAGTGTATTGTGCTGCAAATGTAAACAAAGTTCCACATTGGTAGAAATGCTTAGATGATTGATAGACAAGTAGTATATAAGAAGCCTTTGCGTACGCTCTTAATTGTCAACTGTCTCCCGCATTATTAGCGGTTGAGATGTAATAATAACAGATTTTTTTAATTTAATAATAATTAAAAAAATCAAGTAGTAAAAATGATTGGTTAACTTGGAAAACCGCCGGTTTTGACCGGTCTTACTGGTTTTACTCCGGTTTTTAGTGTTCAAAGTCCGGTCTTATTGCCAGCCGGTTATTAATAGGAAATTGACCGGAATCAGGTCCGGTTTAACTGGTTGAACCGGCCGGTTCGGTCCAGTTTTGAGAACCATGGTATTTATAACCAATTGAATCTCACTAGAAACGTGTAATTTCAGTTTCTGCAATGCAAGATCTTAACATATTTTTATTTTCAGATTTATATTCTTGAACTTCGATTGTGTTCTGTATAGTTGCTGAAGTTGGTTGTAGTAATAGAAACCCTAAAGGAGTTTCATAGAGAAGTAGAGAGAGAGAGAACTATAGATGTAACTGATTTTATGATTATGTAAAGTTAGTTACAATCTGTTGTACCTAAGGTACTTATACTAAGGATAATAAGGTCATTTGGATTTGATATGAGATTGATTTATTCTGGTCTTCTTCATAAGCTTAGTATGTGATCAAATGAATTTGTACAGGTACCCAAATGGATCCCGAAACGGTTTCAGTCGAAATCTCTAGTTTTGCGATGCAGTTAAACAACTTTACTGGTTGGACTCTACATTGTAGAGTAAAAGAGGAAGTGGAAAAAACTTGTTTCAAATATTTTACGAGATTCCCGACGACTGAAATTAAAATCCCTAAGCAAATGATCGTCGCTTTACTTCGCTTTTATGATTACAATGAAGAACACTTTGTGTTTGGGGATACTAAAGTTGATCTTGATCTTGAAGATGTAATGTACATCACAGGACTTCCCATTGATGGAAAACAGGTATATTTTTTATTTTATTTTATTTCATTTATTTCACTTAATAGGAATTACTCTTTCTTAAGTTATTTATATACTTGTAACAATTTTGTTGTGCAGATTTCAGGATTTGAACCAGGAGATCCTATTGAGACAATAGTAAATCATTTGTCCCTACATCCAGTTGAAGCTAATGATTTGCTATTTCCTAATAAGAGAGGAAAAAAGTCTCATAATATAAGTTTAAAACGTTTGAAAGAAAAATTTCAGAGCATTGATGTTACTGAGGAGAATGTAAATTCACACGTCAAAGCATACATTTTATTTTTATTAGGAAATGTTCTTTTTACTACTTCTACTTTTATCGATGTTTCAGTTATTTATTTACCTTTTCTTGAAGTACTTGATATAGACAATTATGCTTGGGGGCAGCCGTGCATGCTACCCTCAAGGCTTCAATGAATAAAGTAAGACAGGGAAATAAAACGTTGACCGGTTTTGCATATCTCTTGATGGTAAGACATTTATCAATATGCATACATCTATATTTCCTTTAATATAACACAAAAATTCTTATTTTTTTGTTTTGTTTTTCTTGTAGGTATTTGCATTTGAACGATTCAAATGCCTTCGCGAGATATTTAATTTTTCTATACTGAGTCAATTTCCGTTGATGTTGGGGTGGGCGAATGAAACAAGTGAGATTCTTAGGAATAGATCTTTAATGCCTACCATGGAAACTTGCTTTGATAAGCTTCGTGAAATGGCGGATGAAGATGTAAGTTTCCTACATCTCAAAAGTGATAATTCAAATTCTAACAGTATTTTAGTTTATTAATACTTTATTTTATGTTTCAAAGGTGGATTTGTTACCTTATAGGAGGAATGTTCTAGAAGCTGAATTGGCCGATCAATTCAAATATCAAAGTTGGATGGTATATGCGAAAGTATATACCATCTGCTTTAAAAATATTGCAAAACATCCTGTGCATACTTGTTGTAAACAGTTGGGGTTGGAGCTGGGAGATTTGAAAAAATGCGATGATTTTAGAATAAAAATGACACTAAAGGAAAGAGGCCCGGGAAAAGATAAAAATTGGAGGGATTTCACTTCGTTTTATAGGCATTGCAATACGCGGTGGGCGAAAAGGAATATGCACCTTATCAAAAAGGATTTTTCCATGTTTGGACCGCTAATGAATTATTTGCAGGTCTGATTTTTTCTTTTTTCACGTTCGTAACCGGCATGAAACACAAATGAAATTTGATTCTGATTTTTTTTGCTTTCAATACCGTTGTATGTAGGAGGGAGATGTTGATGAACGTGAAACCGAATCCCCTCCTAGGTGTAATTTGTCTACACCTCGAGATGAAGTAAGTAAGGTTGCATAGCACTTTTGGTTTTTATTACTTTTCTTTGAATTCCTATTTTATAATTGACATGATATGTTATTGTTTCTACTTCTTTTCAGGTTCAGGCCCCCTTCTTCGACTCTTCTCTATCGCATGAAGCCTTATCCATCCAGACGCCTCAGGAAGTCTTATCCTCCCAGATGTCTCTACAGCCTACGGTATTTCATTCCCTTTTTTTTATAGGTTTAATAGCACTTTTTATCTTTGACGAACCAAAATTTGGATAAAAATCCTAATCATGATCGTGATGACAATGTTGGTAATGTTCAGGATGAAGATTTTGATCACAATCATGATATGGATGACAATCTTATTTATGATGAGACTGTTGAAGATGGCATTCCTAATAATGATGTGGATGCTGAGGTTGGCAATCTTGAGGTTGGCAATGCTAATAATGATAAGGAAGTTGGAGACGACATTCCTAATAATGATGTTATGGATGTTGAGGTTGGCAATAATAATAATGATGTTCTAGATGCTGGGGTTGACAATCATGATGAGGGTGAGGTGAGTGATCCTTATTTATTTAAGTAAATTCGATTTATTTAATAGTACTTTTTAGATATGTGATATTTATTATTTTTATTTGAATTTCTATTTTATAATTGACAGCATAATAATAATGTGAAGAATTATACCCGTGGTGATTGTGAAGGAGCACTAAGACCAAAACCCCGTATGTGTACATTGTATACGCCGGAACAAGAATTGCATGTTAGAAAGAAAACAAAGCTTAGAAAGCCAAAGATCAAGTGAGAACTTGCTTTAAAGTTTATTTTCTCATGTTTTGAATAGTTTTTTTTAGCATTTTTTGGTGCACGATGTTGCAGTCTTATTCAGCTTGGTTCGAATTTTATTTTAACTCATTGTCCCAAAGTTGGAGCGAAATGGTGATGGGAATTCTGGTGCAGGATGTTGATGTCTTATTCAGCTTGGTTCGAATTTTATTTTTAACTCATTGTCCCAACGTTGGGACGAAATGGTGATGGGAAATAATTTTAATACAAATAATTTATAAATATTTTTATTCAAAAAAGAAATATCATACTTTATTCAAATAGAAGTATGCTTTACTCTAGAAATATCATTCTTTATTATTAATTGGTTTAATAATAATAATAATATTAATTTCCATTGATTTAAAATCATTAATTTTATTAATTTATCCAACGGTTAAATTAACTTATTTAATAAAATAATTTTTGAATTTTTTAACTAGAGACATTTTGATATTTTCATAAAAAAATAAACACTTCTTTCTTATTTATATCTTTTTTCTTTGTTTTAAAACAATCAATCCATATATTAAATCATCTTTATTTCTTATCTATTTTTCTAAATATATTTTTTTATCCTATATCCTTTACCATTATTTCTATACTCTAGTATTTATTAACTTCTTACGAGGAGCCAATGATAATAAACTAAAATGTTTCTTAAACTGGCGGATGACCTTTAATATACTTTCTCTCATGTTGGTCAATCGACTGGTATGTATCGGTACAAATATAGGCTTATGAGACAAATTAGAATGTGCAAGGATTTGAGTGTAGGGTTGCCTCATGATGAGTCCGTGTAAAACTGAATCTTCGATAGAGAAGAAAACTGTGTAGGGTTGCCTCATGATGAGTCTGTGTAAAACTACATCTTAGAAAGAGAACGAACCGGTGTAGGGTTGCTTCATGATGAGTCTGTGTAAAACTTCATCTTTGAAAGAGAAGGTACCGGTGTGGGGTTGCTTCATGATGAGTCCGTCTAAAACTTCATCTTGAAAAGAGAAGGAACCGGTGTAGAGTTGCTTCATGATGAGTTCGTGTAAAACTGCATCTTGGAAAAAGATGGAACATGTGTAGGGTTGCCTAATGATGAGTCTGTGTAAAACTGCATCTTGGAAATATAAGTAACTGGTGTAGGGTTGCTTCATGATGAGTCCGTGTAAAACTACATCTTGGAAAGAGAAGGAACCTGTGTAGGGTTGCCTCATGATGAGTCAGTGTAAAATTGTATCTTGGAAAGAGAATGAACCTGTGTAGGGTTGCCTAATTATGAATCCGTGTAAAAATGTATCTTGGAAATAGAAGGAACCAATGTAGTGTTGTTTATTGATGAGTTCGTGTAAAACTTTATCTTGGAAAGAGAAGGAACATGTGTAGGGTTGTTTCATGATGAGTCCGTGTAAAACTACATCTTGGAAAGAGAAGGAACCTGTGTAAGGTTGCTTCATGATGAGTAAGTGTAAAACTTCATCTTGGAAAGAGAAAGAACCGGTGTAGGATTGCTTCATGATGAGTCAGTGTAAAACTTTATCTTGGAAAGAGAAGGAACCGGTGTAGGGTTGCTTCATGATAAGTCCGTGTAAAATTGCATCTTGGAAAGAGAAGGAACCGGTGTATGGTTGCTTTATGATAAGTCTATGTAAAATTGCATCTTGGAAAGAGAAGGAATCTGTGTAGGGTTGCCTCATGATGAAACAGTGTAAAACTACATCTGGGAAAGAGAAGGAACCTTTGTAGGGTTGCCTCATGATAAGTTCGTGTAAAACTGCATCTTGGAAAGAGAAGGAACCGGTGTAGGGTTGCTTCATGATGAGTCCGTGTAAAACTTCGTCTTCGAAAGAGAAGGAACCGGTGTAGAAATGCTTCAAGATGAGTCAGTGTATATCTTCATCTTGGAAAGAGAAGGAACCGGTGTAGGGTTGCTTCATGATAAGTCAGTGTAAAACTGCATCTTGGAAATAGAAGGAATTGGTGTAGGGTTGCTTCATGATGAATCCGTTTAAAATTACATCTTGGAAAGAGAAGGAATCTGTGTAGGGTTGCCTCATGATGAGTCCATGTAAAACTGTATCTTGGAAAAAGAAGGAACCTGTGTAGGGTTGCCTCATTATGAATCCGTGTAAAACTGCATCTTGGAAAGAGAAGGAACCTGTGTACGGTTACCTCATGATGAGTCTATGTAAAACTGCATCCTGGAAAGGGAAGGAACCAGTGTAGGGTTGCTTCATGATGATTCAGTGTAAAACTTCATCTTGGAAAGAGAAGGAACCTGTGTAGGGTTGTTTCATGATGAGTCCGTGTAAAACTGCATCTTGGAAAGAGAAGGAACCTGTGTAGGGTTTCTTCATAATGAGTCTGTGTAAAACTTCATCTTGGAAAGAGAAAGAACCGGTGTAGGATTGCTTCATGATGAGTCAGTGTAAAACTTGATCTTGGAAAGAGAAGGAACTGGTTTAGGGTTGCTTCATGATGAGTCAGTGTAAAATTGCATCTTGGAAAGAGAAGGAACCGGTGTAGGGTTGCCTCATGTTGAGTCTGTGTAAAAATGCATCTTGGAAAGAGATGGAACCTGTGTAGGGTTGCCTCATGATGAAACAGTGTAAAACTGCATCTTGGAAAGAGAAGGAACCTGTGTAGGGTTGCCTCATGATGAATCAGTGAAAAACTGCAACTTGGAAATAGAAGGAACCTGTGTAGAGTTGCCTCATGATGAGTCCGTGTAAAACTACATCTTGGAAAGAGAAGGAACCGGTGTAGGGTTGCTTCATGATGAGTCAGTGTAAAACTTCGTCTTGGAAAGAGAAGGAACCGGTGTAGGGTTACTTCATGATGAGTCAGTGTAAAACTGCATCTTGAAAACAGAAGGAATCGATGTAGGGTTGTTTCATGATGAGTCCGTTTAAAACTGCATCTTAGAAAGAGAAGGAACCGGTGTAGGGTTGCTTCATGATGAGTCAGTGTAAAACTTCATCTTAGAAAGAGAAGGAACCGGTATAGGGTTGCTTCATGATGAGTCCGTGTAAAACTGCATCTTGGAAAGAAAAGGAACCTGTGTAGAGTTGCCTCATGATGAGTCCGTGTAAAACTGAATCTTCGAAAGAGAAGAAACCTGTGTAGGGTTGCCTCATGATGAGTCCAGGAAAAACTGCATCTTAGAAAGAGAAGGAACCTGTGTAGGGTTACCTCATGATGAGTCTGTGTAAAACTACAACTTAGAAAGAGAAGGAACTGGTGTAGGGTTGCTTCATGATGAGTCTGTGTAAAACTTCATGTTGGAAAGAGAAGGTACCGGTGTATGGTTGCTTCATGATGAGTCCGTCTAAAACTTCATCTTGAAAAGAGAAGGAACCGGTGTAAAGTTGCTTCATGATGAGTTCGTGTAAAACTGCATCTTGAAAAAAGATGGAACCTGTGTAGTGTTGCCTCATGATGAGTCTGTGTAAAACTGCATCTTGGAAATAGAAGGAACTGGTGTAGGGTTGCTTCATGATGAGTCCGTGTAAAACTACATCTTGGAAAGAGAAGGAACCTGTATAGGGTTGCCTCATGATGAGTCCGTGTAAAACTGTATCTTCGAAAGAGAACGAACCTGTGTAGGGTTGCCTGATTATGAATCCGTGTAAAACTGTATCTTGGAAATAGAAGGAACCAGTGTAGTGTTGTTTATTAATGAGTTCGTGTAAAACTTCACCTTGGAAAGAGAAGGAACCTGTGTAGAGTTGTTTCAAGATGAGTCTGTGTAAAACTACATCTTGGAAAGAGAAGGAACCTGTGTAGGGTTGCTTCATGATGAGTCAGTGTAAAACTTCATCTTGGAAAGAGAAAGAACCAGTGTAGGATTGCTTCATGATGAGTCAGTGTAAAAATTTATCTTGGAAAGAGAAGGAACCGGTGTAGGGTTGCTTCATGATGAGTCTGTGTAAAACTGCATCTTGGAAAGAGAAGGAACCGGTGTATGGTTGCTTCATGATAAGTTTGTGTATAAGTGCATCTTGGAAAGAGAAGGAATCTGTGTAGGGTTGCCTCATGATGAAACTATGTAAAACTGCATCTGGGAAAGAGAAGGAACCTGTGTAGGGTTGCCTCATGATGAGTCCGTGTAAAATTGTATCTTCGAAAGAGAAGGAACCTGTGTAGGGTTGCCTGATTATGAATCCGTGTAAAACTGTATCTTGGAAATAGAAGGAACCAGTGTAGTGTTGTTTATTAATGAGTTCGTGTAAAATTTCATCTTGGAAAGAGAAGGAACCTGTGTAGAGTTGTTTCAAGATGAGTCCGTGTAAAACTACATCTTGGAAAGAGAAGGAACCTGTGTAGGGTTGCTTCATGATGAGTCAGTGTAAAACTTCATCTTGGAAAGAGAAAGAACCGGTGTAGGATTGCTTCATGATGAGTCATTGTAAAAATTTATCTTGGAAAGAGAAGGAACCGGTGTAGGGTTGCTTCATGATGAGTCTGTGTAAAACTGCATCTTGGAAAGAGAAGGAACCGGTGTATGGTTGCTTCATGATAAGTCTGTGTATAAGTGCATTTAGAAAGAGAAGGAATCTGTGTAGGGTTGCCTCATGATGAAACAGTGTAAAACTGCATCTGGGAAAGAGAAGGAACCATTGTAGGGTTGCCTCATGATAAGTTCGTGTAAAACTGCATCTTGGAAAGAGAAGGAACCGGTGTAGGGTTGCTTCATGATAAGTCCGTGTAAAATTTCGTCTTGGAAAGAGAAGGAACCGGTGTAGGGTTGCTTCATGATGAGTCCGTGTAAATCTTCATCTTGGAAAGAGATGAAACCGGTGTAGGGTTGCTTCATGATAAGTCCGTGTAAAACTGCATCTTGGAAATAGAAGGAATTGGTGTAGGGTTGCTTCATGATGAGTCCTTTTAAAATTACATCTTGGAAAGAGAAGGAACCTGTGTAGGGTTGCCTCATGATGAGTCCGTGTAAAACTGTATCTTGGAAAAAGAAGGAACCTGTGTAGGGTTGCCTCATTATGAATCCCTGTAAAACTGCATCTTGGAAAGAGAAGGAACCTGTGTAGGGTTGCCTCATGATGAGTCCGTGTAAAACTTCATCTTGGAAAGAGAAAGAACCGGTGTAGGGTTGCTTCATGATGAGTCAGTGTAAAACTTCATCTTGGAAAGAGAAGGAACCGATTTAGGGTTGCTTCATGATGAGTTAGTGTAAAATTGCATCTTGGAAAGAGAAGGAACCGGTGTAGGGTTGGTTCATGATGAGTCTTTGAAAAAATGCATCTTGGAAAGAGAAGGAACCTGTGTAGGGTTGCCTCATGATGAATCAGTGTAAAACTGCATCTTGGAAAGAGAAGGAACCTGTGTAGAGTTGCCTCATGATGAGTCAGTGTAAAACTACATCTCGGAAAGAGAAAGAATCGGTGTAGGGTTGCTTCATGATGAGTCCATGTAAAACTCCATCTTGGAAAGAGAAGGAACTGGTGTAGGGTTGCTTCATGATGAGTCAGTGTAAAACTTCATCTTGGAAAGAGAAGGACCCGGTGTAGGGTTGCTTCATGATGAGTCCGTTTAAAACTGAATCTTGGAAACAAAAGGAACCAGTGTTTGGTTGCTTCATGATGAGTCCGTTTAAAACTGCATCTTGGAAAGAGAAGGAACCGACGTAGGGTTGCTTCATGATGAGTCAGTGTAAAACTTTATCTTGGAAACAGAAGGAACCGGTGTAGAGTTGCTTCATGATGAGTCCGTGTAAAACTGAATCTTTGAAAGAGAAGAAACCTGTGTAGGGTTGCTTCATGATGAGTCCAGCCAAAACTGCATCTTGGAAAGAGAAGGAACCTGTGTAGGGTTGCCTCATAATGAGTCCGTGTAAAACTGTATCTTAGAAAGAGAAGGAACCTGTGTAGGGTTGCCTGATTATGAATTCGTGTAAAACTGTATCTTGGAAATAGAAGGAACCAGTGTAGTGTTGTTTCATGATGAGTTCGTGTAAAACTTTATCTTGGAAAGAGAAGGAACCTGTGTAGGGTTGTTTCATGATGATTCCGTGTAAAACTACATCTTGGAAAGAGAAGGAACCTGTGTAGGGTTGCTTCATGATGAGTCCGTGTAAAACTTCATCTTGGAAAGAGAAAGAACCAGTGTAGGTTTGCTTCATGATGAGTCCGTGTAAAACTGCATCTTGGAAAGAGAAGGAACCGGTGTATGGTTGCTTCATGATAAGTCTGTGTAAAACTGCATCTTGGAAAGAGAAGGAATCTTTGTAGGGTTGCCTCATGATAAAACAGTGTAAAATTTCATCTTGGAAAGAGAAGGAACCTGTGTAGGGTTGCCTCATGATAAGTCCGTGTAAAACTGCATCTTGTAAAGAGAAGGAACCGGTGTAGGGTTGCTTCATGATGAGTCCGTGTAAAACTTCGTCTTGGAAAGAGAAGGAACCGGTGTAGGGTTGCTTCATGATGAGTCTCTGTAAATCTTCATCTTGGAAAGAGAAGGAACCGGTGTAGGGTTGCTTCATGATAAGTCTATGTAAAACTGCATCTTGGAAATAGAAGGAATTGGTGTAGGGTTGCTTCATGATGAGTCCGTTTAAAATTACATCTTGAGAAGAGAAGGAACCTGTGTAGGGTTGCCTCATGATGAATCAGTGTAAAACGGCATCTTGGAAAGAGAAGGAACTTGTGTAGAGTTGCCTCATGATAAGTCAGTGTAAAACTACATCTTGGAAAGAGAAGGAATCGGTGTAGGGTTGCTTCATGATGAGTCCATGTAAAACTTCGTCTTGGAAAGAGAAGGAACAGGTGTAGGGTTTCTTCATGATGAGTCCGTGTAAAACTTCATCTTGGAAAGAGAAGGAACCGGTGTAGGGTTGCTTCATGATGAGTCTGTTTAAAATTGCATCTTGGAAACATAAGGAACCGGTGTAGGGTTGCTTCATGATGAGTCCGTTTAAAACTGCATCTTGGAAAGAGAAGGAACCGACGTAGGGTTGCTTCATGATGAGTCAGTGTAAAACTTTATCTTGGAAAGAGAAGGAACCGGTGTAGAGTTGTTTCATGATGAGTCAGTGTAAAACTGCATCTTGGAAAGAAAAGGAACCTGTGTAGGGTTGTCTCATGATGAGTCCGTGTAAAACTGAATCTTCAAAAGAGAAGAAACCTGTGTAGGGTTGCCTCATGATAAGTCCAGGCAAAACTGCATCTTGGAAAGAGAAGGAACCTGTGTAGGGTTACCTCATGATGAGTCTGTGTAAAACTACATCTTAGAAAGAGAAGGAACCAGTGTAGGGTTGCTTCATGATGAGTCTGTGTAAAACTTCATCTTGGAAAGAGAAGGTACCGGTGTAGTGTTGCTTCATGATGAGTCCGTCTAAAACTTCATCTTGAAAAGAGAAGGAAATGGTGTAGGGAAGTCTTCATGATGAGTTCGTGTAAAACTGCATCTTGGAAAAAGATGGAACCTGTGTAGGGTTGCCTCATGATGAGTCCGTGTAAAACTGCATTTTGGAAATAGAAGGAACTGGTGTAGGGTTTCTTCATGATGAGTTCGTGTAAAAGTACATCTTGGAAAGAGAAGGAACTTGTGTAGGGTTGCCTCATAATGAGTCCGTGTAAAACTGTATCTTGGAAAGAGAAGGAACCTGTGTAGGATTGCCTGATTATGAATCCGTGTAAAACTGTATCTTGGAAATAGAAGGAACCAGTGTAGTGTTGTTTCATGATGAGTTTGTGTAAAACTTTATCTTGGAAATAGAAGGAACCTGTGTAGGATTGTTTCATGATGAGTCAGTGTAAAACTACATCTTGGAAAGAGAAGGAACCTGTGTAGGGTTCCTTCATGATGAGTCCGTGTAAAACATCATCTTGGAAAGAGAAAGAACTGGTGTAGGATTGCTTCATGATGAGTCAGTGTAAAACTTTATCTTGGAAAGAGAAGGAACCGGTGTAGGGTTGCTTCATGATGAGTATGTGTAAAACTGCATCTTGGAAAGAGAAGGAACCGGTGTATGGTTGCTTCATGATAAGTCTGTGTAAAACTGCATCTTGGAAAGAGAAGGAATCTGTGTAGGGTTGCCTCATGATGAAACAGTGTAAAACGGCATCTGGGAAAGAGAAAGAACCTGTGTAGGATTGCCTCATGATAAGTCCGTGTAAAACTGCATTTTGTAAAGAGAAGGTACCGGTGTAGGGTTGCTTCATGATGAGTCCGTGTTAAACTTCGTCTTGGAAAGAGAAGGAACCAGTGTAGGGCTGCTTCATGATGAGTCTGTGTAAATCTTCATCTTGGAAAGAAAAGGAACCGGTGTAGGGTTGCTTCATGATAAGTCTGTGTAAAACTGCATCTTGGAAATAGAAGGAATTGGTGTAGGACTGCCTCATGATGAATCAGTGAAAAACTGCATCTTGGAAAGAGAAGGAACTTGTGTAGTGTTGCCTCATGATAAGTCAGTGTAAAACTACATCTTGGAAAGAGAAGGAATCGGTGTAGGGTTGCTTCATGATGAGTCCATGTAAAACTTCGTCTTGGAAAGAGAAGGAACTAGTGTAGGGTTGCTTCATGATGAGTCCGTGTAAAACTGCATCTTGGAAAGAGAAGGAACCGACGTAGGGTTGCTTCATGATGAGTCAGTGTAAAACTTTATCTTGGAAAGAGAAGGAACCGGTGTTTGCTTCATGATGAGTCCGTCTAAAACTTCATCTTGAAAAGAGAAGGAACTGGTGTAGGTATGCTTCTTGATGAGTGTGTGTAAAACTGCATCTTGGAAAAAGATGGAATCTGTGTAGGGTTGCCTCATGATGAGTCCGTGTAAAACGGCATCTTGGAAATAGAAGGAACTCGTGTAGAGTTTTTTCATGATGAGTCCGTGTAATACTACATCTTGGAAAGAGAAGGAACCTGTGTAGGGTTTCCTCATGATGAGTCCGTGAAAAATTGTATCTTGGAAAGAGAAGGAACCTGTGTAGGGTTGTCTGATTATGAATCCGTGTAAAACTGTATCTTGGAACTAGAAGGAACCAGTGTAGTATTGTTTCATGATGAGTTCGTGTAAAACTTTATCTTGGAAAGAGAAGGAACATGTGTAGGGTTGTTTCATGATGAGTACGTGTAAAACTACATCTTGGAAAGAGAAGGAACTTGTGTAGGGTTGCTTCATGATGAGTCCGTGAAAAACTTTATCTTGGAAAGAGAAAGAACCGGTGTAGGATTGCTTCATGATGAGTCAGTGTAAAACTTTATATTGGATAGAGAAGGAACCGGTGTAGGGTTGCTTCATGATGAGTCCGTGTAAAACTGCATCTTGGAAAGAGAAGGAACCGGTGTATGGTTACTTCATGATAAGTCTGTGTAAAACTGCATCTTGGAAAGAGAAGGAATCTGTGTAGGGTTGCCTCATGATGAAACAGTGTAAAACTGCATCTGGGAAAGAGAAGGAACATGTGTAGGGTTGCCTCATGATAAGTCCGTGTAAAACTGCATCTTGTAAAGAGAAGGAACCGGTGTAGGGTTGCTTCATTATGAGTCCGTGTAAAACTTCGTCTTGGAAAGAGAAGGAACCGATGTAGGGTTGCTTCATGATGAGTCCGTGTAAATCTTTATCTTGGAAAGAGAAGGAACCGGTGTAGGGTTGCTTCATGATAAGTCCGTGTAAAACTGCATCTTGGAAATAAAAGGAATTGGTGTAGGGTTGCTTCATGGTGAGTCCGTTTAAAATTACATCTTGGAAAGAGAAGGAACCTGTGTAGGGTTGTCTCATGATGAGTCCGTGTAAAACTGTATCTTGGAAAAAGAAGGAACCTTTGTAGGGTTGCCTCATTATGAATCCGTGTTAAACTGCATCTTGGAAAGAGAAGGAACCTGTGTAGGGTTACCTCATGACGAGTCTATGTAAAACTGCATCTTGGAAAGAGAAGGAACCGGTGTAGGGTTGCTTCATGATGAGTCAGTGTAAAACTTCATCTTGGAAAGAGAAGGAACCTGTGTAGGGTTGTTTCATGATAAGTCCGTGTAAAACTGCATCTTGGAAAGAGAAGGAACCTTTGTAGGGTTGCCTCATGATGAGTCAGTGTAAAACTTCATCTTGGAAAGAGAAAGAACCGGTGTAGGATTGCTTCATGATGAGTCAGTGTAAAACTTCATCTTGGAAAGAGAAGGAACCGGTTTAGGGTTGCTTCATGATGAATCAGTGTAAAATTGCATCTTGGAAAGAGAAGGAACCGGTGTAGGGTTGCTTCATGATGAGTCTGTGTAAAAATGCATCTTGGAAAGAGAAGGAATATGTGTAGGGTTGCCTCATGATGAATCAGTGTAAAACTGCATCTTGGAAAGAGAAGGAACCTGTGTAGAGTTCCCTCATGATGAGTTAGTGTAAAACTACATCTTGGAAAGGGAAGGAACCGGTGTAGGGTTGCTTCATGATGAGTCCGTGTAAAACTTCGTCTTGGAAAGAGAAGGAACTGGTGTAGGGTTTGTTCATGATGAGTCTGTGCAAAACTTCATCTTGGAAAGAGAAGGAACCGGTGTAGGGTTGCTTCATGATGAGTCCGTTTAAAACTGCATCTTGGAAACAGAAGGAACCGGTGTAGGGTTGCTTCATGATGAGTCCGTTTAAAACTGCATCTTGGAAAGAGAAGGAACCGATGTAGGGTTGCTTCCTGATGAGTCAGTGTAAAACTTCATCTTGGAAAGAGAAGGAACCGGTGTAGAGTTGCTTCATGATGAGTCAGTGTAAAACTTCATCTTGGAAAGAAAAGGAACCTGTTTAGGGTTGTCTCATGATGAGTCTGTGTAAAACTACATCTTAGAAAGAGAAGGAACCGGTGTACGGTTGCTTCATGATGAGTATGTGTAAAACTTCATCTTGGAAAGAGAAGGTACCGGTGTAGAGTTGCTTCATGATGAGTCCGTATAAAACTTCATCTTGAAAAGAGAAGGAACCAATGTAGGGTTGCTTCATGATGAGTTCGTGTAAAACTGAATCTTGGAAAAAGATGGAACCTGTGTAGGGTTGCCTCATGATGAGTCCGTGTAAAACTGCATCTTGGAAATAGAAGGAACTGGTGTAGGGTTGCTTCATGATGAGTCCGTGTAAAACTACATCTTGGAAAGAGAAGGAACCTGTGTAGGGTTGCCTCATGATGAGTCCGTATAAAACTGTATCTTGGAAAGAGAAGGAACCTGTGTAGGGTTGCCTGATTATGAATCCGTGTAAAATTGTATCTTGGAAATAAAAGGAACCAGTGTAGTGTTGTTTCATGATGAGTTCGTCTAAAACTTTATCTTGGAAAGAGAAGGAACCTGTGTAGGGTTGTTTCATGATGAGTCCGTGTAAAACTACATCTTGGAAAGAGAAGGAACCTGTGTAGGGTTGCTTCATGATGAGTCCGTGTAAAACTTCATCTTGGAAAGAAAAAGAACCGGTGTAGGATTGCTTCATGATTAGTCAGTGTAAAACTTTATCTTGGAAAGAGAAGGAACCGGTGTAGGGTTGCTTCATGATGAGTCCGTGTAAAACTGCATCTTGGAAAGAGAAGGAACCGGTGTAGGGTTGCTTCATGATGAGTCTGTGTAAAAATGCATCTTGGAAAGAGAAAGAATATGTGTAGGGTTGCCTCATGATGAATCAGTGTAAAACTGCATCTTGGAAAGAGAAGGAACCTGTGTAGAGTTCCCTCATGATGAGTCAGTGTAAAACTACATCTTGGAAAGGGAAGGAACCGGTGTAGGGTTGCTTCATGATGAGTCCGTGTAAAACTTCGTCTTGGAAAGAGAAGGAACTGGTGTAGGGTTGCTTCATGATGAGTCTGTGCAAAACTTCATCTTGGAAAGAGAAGGAACCGGTGTAGGGTTGCTTCATGATGAGTCCGTTTAAAACTGCATCTTGGAAACAGAAGGAACCGGTGTAGGGTTGCTTCATGATGAGTCCGTTTAAAACTGCATCTTGGAAAGAGAAGGAACCGATGTAGGGTTGCTTCCTGATGAGTCAGTGTAAAACTTCATCTTGGAAAGAGAAGGAACCGGTGTAGAGTTGCTTCATGATGAGTCAGTGTAAAACTACATCTTGGAAAGAAAAGGAACCTGTTTAGGGTTGTCTCATGATGAGTCTGTGTAAAACTACATCTTAGAAATAGAAGGAACCGGTGTACGGTTGCTTCATGATGAGTATGTGTAAAACTTCATCTTGGAAAGAGAAGGTACCGGTGTAGAGTTGCTTCATGATGAGTCCGTATAAAACTTCATCTTGAAAAGAGAAGGAACCAGTGTAGGGTTGCTTCATGATGAGTTCGTGTAAAACTGAATCTTGGAAAAAGATGGAACCTGTGTAGGGTTGCCTCATGATGAGTCCGTGTAAAACTGCATCTTGGAAATAGAAGGAACTGGTGTAGGGTTGCTTCATGATGAGTCCGTGTAAAACTACATCTTGGAAAGAGAAGGAACCTGTGTAGGGTTGCCTCATGATGAGTCCGTATAAAACTGTATCTTGGAAAGAGAAGGAACCTGTGTAGGGTTGCCTGATTATGAATCCGTGTAAAATTGTATCTTGGAAATAAAAGGAACCAGTGTAGTGTTGTTTCATGATGAGTTCGTCTAAAACTTTATCTTGGAAAGAGAAGGAACCTGTGTAGGGTTGTTTCATGATGAGTCCGTGTAAAACTACATCTTGGAAAGAGAAGGAACCTGTGTAGGGTTGCTTCATGATGAGTCCGTGTAAAACTTCATCTTGGAAAGAAAAAGAACCGGTGTAGGATTGCTTCATGATTAATCAGTGTAAAACTTTATCTTGGAAAGAGAAGGAACCGGTGTAGGGTTGATTCATGATGAGTCCGTGTAAAACTGCATCTTGGAAAGAGAAGGAACCGGTGTATGGTTGCTTCATGATAAGTCTGTGTAAAACTGCATCTTGGAAAGAGAAGGAATCTGTGTAGGGTTGCCTCATGATGAAACAGTGTAAAACTGCATCTGGGAAAGAGAAGGAACCTGTGTAGGGTTGCCTCATGATAAGTCTGTGTAAAACTGCATCTTGGAAAGAGAAGGAACCGGTGTAGGGTTGCTTCATGATGAGTCTGTGTAAAACTTCGTCTTGGAAAGAGAAGGAACCGGTGTAGGGTTGCTTCATGATGAGTCCGTGAAAATCTTCATCTTGGAAAGAGAAGGAACCGGTGTAGGGTAGCTGCATGATAAGTCCGTGTAAAACTGCATCTTGGAAATAAAAGGAATTGGTGTATGGTTGCTTCATGATGAGTCAGTTTAAAATTACATCTTGGAAAGAGAAGGAACCTGTGTAGGGTTGCCTCATGATGAGTCCGTGTAAAACTGTATCTTGGAAAGAGAAGGAACCTGTGTAGGGTTGCCTCATTATGAATCCGTGTTAAATTGCATCTTAGAAAGAGAAGGAACCTGTGTAGGGTTACCTCATGACGAGTCTATGTAAAACTGCATCTTGGAAAGAGAAGGAACCGGTGTAGGGTTGCTTCATGATGAGTCAGTGTAAAACTTCATCTTGGAAAGAGAAGGAACCTGTGTAGGTTTATTTCATGATGAGTCCGTCTAAAACTGCATCTTGGAAATAGAAGGAACCTGTGTAGGGTTGCCTCATGATGAGTCAGTGTAAAACTTCATCTTGGAAAGAGAAAGAACCGGTGTAGGATTCCTATATGATGAGTCAGTGTAAAACTTCATCTTGGAAAGAGAAGGAACCGGTTTAGGGTTGCTTCATGATGAGTCAGTGTAAAATTGCATCTTGGAAAGAGAAGGAACCGGTGTAGGGTTGCTTCATGATGAGTCTGTGTAAATCTTCATCTTGAAAAGAAAAGGAACCGGTGTAGGGTTGCCTCATGATAAGTCCGTGTAAAACTGCATCTTGGAAAGAGAAGGAATTGGTGTAGGGTTGCTTCATGATGAGTCCGTTTAAAATTACATCTTGGAAAGAGAAGGAACCTGTGTAGGGTTGCCTCATGATGAATCAGTGTAAAACTGCATCTTGGAAAGAGAAGGAACATGTGTAGAGTTGCCTCATGATAAGTCAGTGTAAAACTACATCTTGGAAAGAGAAAGAACCGGTGTAGGGTTTCTTCATGATGAGTCCGTTTAAAACTACATCTTGGAAACAAAAGGAACCGGTGTAGGTTTGCTTCATGATGAGTCCGTTTAAAACTGCATCTTGGAAAGAGAAGGAAGCGATGTAGGGTTGCTTCATGATGAGTCAGTGGAATACTACATCTTGGAAAGAAAAGGAACCTGTGTAGGGTTGTCTCATGATGAGTCTGTGTAAAACTGCATCTTAGAAAGAGAAGGAACCTGTATAGGGTTGCCTCATGATGAGTCCGTGCAAAACTGCATCTTGGAAATAGAAGGAACCGGTGTAGGGCTTCTTCATGATGAGTGCGTGTAAAACTGAATCTTTGAAAGAAAAGGAACCTGTGTAGGGTTGCCTCATGATGAGTCCGTGCAAAACTGCATCTTGGAAAGAGAAGGAACCTGTGTAGGATTATCTCATGATGAGTCTATGTAAAACTGCATCTTGGAAAGAGAAGGAACCGGTGTAGGATTGCTTCATGATGAGTTAGTATAAATAATCATCTTGGAAAGAGAAGGAACCTTTGTAGGGTTATTTCATGATGAGTCCGTGTAAAACTACATCTTGGAAAGAGACGGAACCTGTGTAGGGTTGCTTCATGATAAGTCTGTGTAAAACTTCATCTTGGAAAGAGAAAGAATCGGTGTAGGATTGCTTCATGATGAGTCAGTGTAAAACTTTATCTTGGAAAGAGAAGGAACCGGTGTAGGGTTGCTTCATGATGAGTCCGTGTAAAACTGCATCTTGGAAAGAGAAGGAACCGGTGTATGGTTGCTTCATGGTAAGTCTGTGTAAAACTGCATCTTGGAAAGAGAAGGAATCTGTGTAGGGTTGCCTCATGATGAAACAGTGTAAAACTGCATCTGGGAAAGAGAAGGAACCTGTGTAGGGTTGCCTCATGATAAGTCCCTGTAATACTGCATCTTGGAAAGAGAAGGAACCTGTGTAGGGTTGCTTCATGATGAGTCAGTGTAAAACTTCGTCTTGGAAAGATAAGGAATCGGTGTAGGGTTGCTTCATGATGAGTCCGTGCAAATCTTCATCTTGGAAAGAGAAGGAACCGGTGTAGGGTTTCCTTCATGATGAGTCAGTTTAAAATTACATCTTGGAAAGAGAAGGAACCTGTGTAGGGTTTCCTCATGATGATTCTGTGTAAAACTATATCTTGGAAAGAGAAGGAACCTGTGTAGGGTTGCCTCATTATGAATCCGTGTAAAATTGCATCTTGGAAAGAGAAGGAACCTTTGTAGGGTTACCTCATGATGAGTCTATGTAAAACTGCTTTTTGGAAAGAGAGGGAACCGGTGTAGGGTTGCTTCATGATGAGTCAGTGTAAAACTTCATCTTGGAAAGAGAAGGAACCTGTGTAGGGTTGTTTCATGATGAGTCCGTGTAAAACTGCATCTTGGAAAGAGAAGGAACCTGTGTAGGGTTGCCTCATGATGAGTCAGTGTAAAACTTCATCTTGGAAAGAGAAGGAACCGAAGTAGGGTTGCTTCATGATGAGTCCGTGTAAAACTTCATCTTGGAAAGAGAAGGAACCGATTTAGGGTTGCTTTATGATGAGTCAGTGTAAAATTGCATCTTGGAAAGAGAAGGAACCGGTGTAGGGTTGCTTCATGATGAGTCAGTGTAAAACTTCATCTTGGAAAGAGAAGGAACCTGTGTAGGGTTGTTTCATGATGAGTCCGTGTAAAACTGCATCTTGGAAAGAGAAGGAACCTGTGTAGGGTTGCCTCATGATGAGTCAGTGTAAAACTTCATCTTGGAAAGAGAAGGAACCGAAGTAGGATTGCTTCATGATGAGTCCGTGTAAAACTTCATCTTGGAAAGAGAAGGAACCGATTTAGGGTTGCTTCATGATGAGTCAGTGTAAAATTGCATCTTGGAAAGAGAAGGAACCGGTGTAGGGTTGCTTCATGATGAGTCTGTGTAAAAATGCATCTCGGAAAGAGAAGGAACCTGTGTAGGGTTGCCTCATGATGAATCAGTGTAAAACTGCATCTTGGAAAGAGAAGGAACCTGTGTAGAGTTGCCTCATGATGAGTCAGTGTAAAACTACATCTTGGAAAGAGAAGGAACCGGTGTAGGGTTTCTTCATGATGAGTCCGTTTAAAACTTCGTCTTGGAAAGAGAAGGAACTGGTGTACGGTTGCTTCATGATGAGTCCGTGTAAAACTTCATCTTGGAAAGAGAAGGAACCGGTGTAGGGTTGCTTCATGATGAGTCCGTTTAAAACTACATCTTGGAAACAAAAGGAACCGGTGTAGGGTTGCTTCATGATGAGTTTGTTTAAAACTGCATCTTAGAAAGAGAAGGAACCGATGTAGGGTTGCTTCATGATGAGTCAGTGTAAAACTTCATCTTGGAAAGAGAAGGAACCAGTGTAGAGTTGCTTCATGATGAGTCAGTGGAGCACTACATCTTGGAAAGAAAAGGAACCTGTGTAAGGTTATCTCATGATGAGTCTGTGTAAAACTGCATCTTGGAAAGAGAAGGAACCTGTATAGGGTTGCCTCATGATGAGTCCGTGCAAAACTGCATCTTGGAAAGAAAAGGAACCTGTGTAGGGTTCCCTCATGATGAGTCAGTGTAAAACTACAACTTGGAAAGAGAAGGAACCAGTGTAGGGTTGCTTCTTGATGAGTCCGTGTAAAACTGCATCTTAGAAAGAGAAGGAACCTGTATAGGGTTGCCTCATGATGAGTCATTGTAAAACTGTATCTTGGAATGAGAAGGAACCGGTGTAGGGTTGCTTCATGATGAGTCCGTGAAAAACTTCGTCTTGGAAAGAGAAAGAACCAGTGTGGGGTTGCTTTATGATGAGTCTGTGTAAAACTGCATCTTGAAAAGAGAAAGAATCTGTGTAGAGTTGCCTCATGATGAATTAGTGTAAAACTGCATCTGGGAAAGAGAAGGAACCTGTGTAGGGTTGCCTCATGATAAGTCCGTGTAAAACTGCATCTTGGAAAGAGAAGGAACTAGTGTAGGGTTCCTTCATGATGAGTCTGTGTAAAACTTCGTCTTGGAAAGAGAAGGAACCGGTGTAGGGTTGCTCCATGATGAGTCTGTGTAAAACTTCATCTTGGAAAGAGAAGGAACCAGTGTAGGGTTGCTTCATGATGAGTCTGTGTAAAACTGCATCTTGGAAACAGAAGGAACCGGTGTAGGGTTGTTCATAATGAGTGTGTGTAAAACTGCATTTTGGAAAGAGAAGGAACCTGTGTAGGGTTGCCTCATGATGAGTCCGTGTAAAACTGCATCTTGGAAATAGAAGGAACTGGTGTAGGGTTGCTTCGTGATGACTCCGTGTAAAACTACATCTTAGAAAGAAAAGGAACCTGTGTAGGGTTGCCTCATGATGAGTCCGTGTAAAACTGTATCTTGGAAAGAGAAAGAACCTGTGCAGGGTTGCTTCATTATAAACCCATGCAAAATTGCATCTTCGAAAGAGAAGGAATCTGTGTAGGATTATCTCATGATGAGTCTATGTAAAACTGCATCTTGGAAAGAGAAGGAACCGGTGTAGGGTTGCTTCATGATGAGTTAGTATAAAACTTCATCTTGGAAAGAGAAGGAACCTGTGTAGGGTTGTTTCATGATAAGTCCGTGTAAAACTGTATCTTGGAAAGAGAAGGAACCAGTGTAGGATTGCTTCATGATGAATCAGTGAAAAACTGCATCTTGGAAAGAGAAGGAACCTGTGTAGAGTTGTCTCATGATAAGTCCCTATAAAACTGCATCTTGGAAAGAGAAGGAACTGGTGTATGGTTGCTTCATGATGAGTCCATGTAAAACTTCGTCTTGGAAAGAGAAGGAACCGGTGTAGGGTTGCTTCATGATGAGTCCGTGTAAAACTGCATCTTGAAAACAGAAGGAACCGGTGTAGGGTTGCTTCATGATGAGTCCGTTTAAAACTGCATCTTGGAAAGAGAAGGAACCGGTGTAGGGTTGCTTCATGATGAGTCAGTGTAAAACTTCATCTTGGAAAGAGAAGGAACCGGTGTGGGGTTGCTTCATGATGAGTCTGTGTAAAACTGCAACTTGGAAAGAAAAGGAACCTGTGTAGGGTTGCTTCATGATGAGTCAGTGTAAAACTGAATCTTGGAAAGAGAAGAAACCTGTGTAGGGTTGCCTCATAATGAGTCCAGGCAAAACTGCATCTTGCAAAGAGAAGGAACCTGTCTAGGGTTACCTCATGATGAGTCTGTGTAAAACTACATCTTAGAATAAGAAGGAACCAGTGTAGGGCTGCTTCATGATGAGTCTGTGTAAAACTTCATCTTGGAAAGAGAAGGTACTGGTGTAGGGTTGCTTCATGATGAGTCCGTCTAAAACTTCATCTTGAAAAGAGAAGGAACCGGTGTAGGGTTGCTTCACGAAGAGTTCGTGTAAAACTGCATCTTAGAAAGAGAAGGAACCTCTGTAGGGTTGCCTCATGATGTGTCCGTGTAAAACTGCATCTTGGAAATAGAAGGAACTGGTGTAGGGTTGCTTGATGATGAGTCCGTGTTAAACTACACCTTAGAAAGAGAAGGAACCTGTGTAGGGTTGCCTCATGATGAGTCCGTGTAAAACTGTTTCTTGGAAAGAGAAGGAACCTGTGTAGGGTTGCCTCATTATGAATCTGTGTAAAACTGCATCTTGGAAAGAGAAGGAACCAGTGTAGTGTTGCTTCATGATGAGTCCTTGTAAAACTTTATCTTGGAAAGAGAAGGAACCTGTGTAAGGTTGTTTCATGATGAGTCAGTGTAAAACTACATCTTAGAAAGAGAAGGAACCTGTGTAGGGTTCCCTCATGATGAGTGAGTGTAAAACTACAACTTGGAAAGAGAAGGAACCAGTGTAGGGTTGCTTCTTGATGAGTCCGTGTAAAACTGCATCTTAGAAAGAGAAGGAACCTGTGTAGGGTTGCCTCATGATGAGTCATTGTAAAACTGTATCTTGGAAAGAGAAGGAACCGGTGTAGGGTTGCTTCATGATGAGTCCGTGAAAAACTTCGTCTTGGAAAGAGAAAGAACCAGTGTAGGGTTGCTTTATGATGAGTCTGTGTAAAACTGCATCTTGAAAAGAGAAAGAATCTGTGTAGAGTTGCCTCATGATGAATTAGTGTAAAACTGCATCTGGGAAAGAGAAGGAACCTGTGTAGGGTTGCCTCATGATAAGTCCGTGTAAAACTGCATCTTGGAAAGAGAAGGAACTAGTGTAGGGTTCCTTCATGATGAGTCTGTGTAAAACTTCGTCTTGGAAAGAGAAGGAACCGGTGTAGGGTTGCTCCATGATGAGTCTGTGTAAAACTTCATCTTGGAAAGAGAAGGAACCAGTGTAGGGTTGCTTCATGATGAGTCTGTGTAAAACTGCATCTTGGAAACAGAAGGAACCGGTGTAGGGTTGTTCATAATGAGTGTGTGTAAAACTGCATTTTGGAAAGAGAAGGAACCTGTGTAGGGTTGCCTCATGATGAGTCCGTGTAAAACTGCATCTTGGAAATAGAAGGAACTGGTGTAGGGTTGCTTCGTGATGACTCCGTATAAAACTACATCTTAGAAAGAAAAGGAACCTGTGTAGGGTTGCCTCATGATGAGTCCGTGTAAAACTGTATCTTAGAAAGAGAAAGAACCTGTGCAGGGTTGCTTCATTATAAATCCATGCAAAACTGCATCTTTGAAAGAGAAGGAATCTGTGTAGGATTATCTCATGATGAGTCTATGTAAAACTGCATCTTGGAAAGAGAAGGAACCGGTGTAGGGTTGCTTCATGATGAGTTAGTATAAAACTTCATCTTGGAAAGAGAAGGAACCTGTGTAGGGTTGTTTCATGATGAGTCCGTGTAAAACTGTATCTTGGAAAGAGAAGGAACCAGTGTAGGATTGCTTCATGATGAATCAGTGAAAAACTGCATCTTGGAAAGAGAAGGAACCTGTGTAGAGTTGTCTCATGATAAGTCCCTATAAAACTGCATCTTGGAAAGAGAAGGAACCGGTGTATGGTTGCTTCATGATGAGTCCATGTAAAACTTCGTCTTGGAAAGAGAAGGAACCGGTGTAGGGTTGCTTCATGATGAGTCCGTGTAAAACTGCATCTTGAAAACAGAAGGAACCGGTGTAGGGTTGCTTCATGATGAGTCCGTTTAAAACTGCATCTTGGAAAGAGAAGGAACTGGTGTAGGGTTTCTTCATGATGAGTCAGTGTAAAACTTCATCTTGGAAAGAGAAGGAACTGGTGTGGGGTTGCTTCATGATGAGTCTGTGTAAAACTGCAACTTGGAAAGAAAAGGAACCTGTGTAGGGTTGCTTCATGATGAGTCAGTGTAAAACTGAATCTTGGAAAGAGAAGAAACCTGTGTAGGGTTGCCTCATAATGAGTCCAGGCAAAACTGCATCTTGCAAAGAGAAGGAACCTGTGTAGGGTTACCTCATGATGAGTCTGTGTAAAACTACATCTTAGAATAAGAAGGAACCAGTGTAGGGCTGCTTCATGATGAGTCTGTGTAAAACTTCATCTTGGAAAGAGAAGGTACTGGTGTAGGGTTGCTTCATGATGAGTCCGTCTAAAACTTCATCTTGAAAAGAGAAGGAACCGGTGTAGGGTTGCTTCACGATGAGTTCGTGTAAAACTGCATCTTGGAAAGAGAAGGAACCTCTGTAGGGTTGCCTCATGATGTGTCCGTGTAAAACTGCATCTTGGAAATAGAAGGAACTGGTGTAGGGTTGCTTGATGATGAGTCCGTGTAAAACTACACCTTAGAAAGAGAAGGAACCTGTGTAGGGTTGCCTCATGATGAGTCTGTGTAAAACTGTTTCTTGGAAAGAGAAGGAACCTTTGTAGGGTTGCCTCATTATGAATCTGTGTAAAACTGCATCTTGGAAAGAGAAGGAACCAGTGTAGTGTTGCTTCATGATGAGTCCTTGTAAAACTTTATCTTAGAAAGAGAAGGAACCTGTGTAGGGTTGTTTCATGATGAGTCACTGTAAAACTACATCTTAGAAAGAGAAGGAACCTGTGTAGGGTTCCCTCATGATGAGTCAGTGTAAAACTACAACTTGGAAAGAGAAGGAACCAGTGTAGGGTTGCTTCTTGATGAGTCCGTGTAAAACTGCATCTTAGAAAGAGAAGGAACCTGTGTAGGGTTGCCTCATGATGAGTCATTGTAAAACTGTATCTTGGAAAGAGAAGGAACCGGTGTAGGGTTGCTTCATGATGAGTCCGTGAAAAACTTCGTCTTGGAAAGAGAAAGAACCAGTGTAGGGTTGCTTTATGATGAGTCTGTGTAAAACTGCATCTTGAAAAGAGAAAGAATCTGTGTAGAGTTGCCTCATGATGAATTAGTGTAAAACTGCATCTGGGAAAGAGAAGGAACCTGTGTAGGGTTGCCTCATGATAAGTCCGTGTAAAACTGCATCTTGGAAAGAGAAGGAACTAGTGTAGGGTTCCTTCATGATGAGTCTGTGTAAAACTTCGTCTTGGAAAGAGAAGGAACCGGTGTAGGGTTGCTCCATGATGAGTCTGTGTAAAACTTCATCTTGGAAAGAGAAGGAACCAGTGTAGGGTTGCTTCATGATGAGTCTGTGTAAAACTGCATCTTGGAAACAGAAGGAACCGGTGTAGGGTTGTTCATAATGAGTGTGTGTAAAACTGCATTTTGGAAAGAGAAGGAACCTGTGTAGGGTTGCCTCATGATGAGTCAGTGTAAAACTATATCTTGGAAAGAGAAAGAACCTGTGCAGGGTTGCTTCATTATAAATCCATGCAAAACTGCATCTTCGAAAGAGAAGGAATCTGTGTAGGATTATCTCATGATGAGTCTATGTAAAACTGCATCTTGGAAAGAGAAGGAACCGGTGTAGGGTTGCTTCATGATGAGTTAGTATAAAACTTCATCTTGGAAAGAGAAGGAACCTGTGTAGGGTTGTTTCATGATGAGTCTGTGTAAAACTGTATCTTGGAAAGAGAAGGAACCAGTGTAGGATTGCTTCATGATGAATCAGTGAAAAACTGCATCTTGGAAAGAGAAGGAACCTGTGTAGAGTTGTCTCATGATAAGTCCCTATAAAACTGCATCTTGGAAAGAGAAGGAACCGGTGTATGGTTGCTTCATGATGAGTCCATGTAAAACTTCGTCTTGTAAAGAGAAGGAACCGGTGTAGGGTTGCTTCATGATGAGTCCGTGTAAAACTGCATCTTGAAAACAGAAGGAACCGGTGTAGGGTTGCTTCATGATGAGTCCGTTTAAAACTGCATCTTGGAAAGAGAAGGAACCGGTGTAGGGTTGCTTCATGATGAGTCAGTGTAAAACTTCATCTTGGAAAGAGAAGGAACCGGTGTGGGGTTGCTTCATGATGAGTCTGTGTAAAACTGCAACTTGGAAAGAAAAGGAACCTGTGTAGGGTTGCTTCATGATGAGTCAGTGTAAAACTGAATCTTGGAAAGAGAAGAAACCTGTGTAGGGTTGCCTCATAATGAGTCCAGGCAAAACTGCATCTTGCAAAGAGAAGGAACCTGTCTAGGGTTACCTCATGATGAGTCTGTGTAAAACTACATCTTAGAATAAGAAGGAACCAGTGTAGGGCTGCTTCATGATGAGTCTGTGTAAAACTTCATCTTGGAAAGAGAAGGTACTGGTGTAGGGTTGCTTCATGATGAGTCAGTCTAAAACTTCATCTTGAAAAGAGAAGGAACCGGTGTAGGGTTGCTTCACGATGAGTTCGTGTAAAACTGCATCTTGGAAAGAGAAGGAACCTCTGTAGGGTTGCCTCATGATGTGTCCGTGTAAAACTGCATCTTGGAAATAGAAGGAACTGGTGTAGGGTTGCTTGATGATGAGTCCGTGTAAAACTACACCTTAGAAAGAGAAGGAACCTGTGTAGGGTTGCCTCATGATGAGTCCGTGTAAAACTGTTTCTTGGAAAGAGAAGGAACCTGTGTAGGGTTGCCTCATTATGAATCTGTGTAAAACTGCATCTTGGAAAGAGAAGGAACCAGTGTAGTGTTGCTTCATGATGAGTCCTTGTAAAACTTTATCTTGGAAAGAGAAGGAACCTGTGTAGGGTTGTTTCATGATGAGTCAGTGTAAAACTACATCTTAGAAAGAGAAGGAACCTGTGTAGGGTTCCCTCATGATGAGTCAGTGTAAAACTACAACTTGGAAAGAGAAGGAATCAGTGTAGGGGTGCTTCTTGATGAGTCCGTGTAAAACTGCATCTTAGAAAGAGAAGGAACCTGTGTAGGGTTGCCTCATGATGAGTCATTGTAAAACTGTATCTTGGAAAGAGAAGGAACCGGTGTAGGGTTGCTTCATGATGAGTCCGTGAAAAACTTCGTCTTGGAAAGAGAAAGAACCAGTGTAGGGTTGCTTTATGATGAGTCTGTGTAAAACTGCATCTTGAAAAGAGAAAGAATCTGTGTAGAGTTGCCTCATGATGAATTAGTGTAAAACTGCATCTGGGAAAGAGAAGGAACCTGTGTAGGGTTGCCTCATGATAAGTCCGTGTAAAACTGCATCTTGGAAAGAGAAGGAACTAGTGTAGGGTTCCTTCATGATGAGTCTGTGTAAAACTTCGTCTTAGAAAGAGAAGGAACCGGTGTAGGGTTGCTCCATGATGAGTCTGTGTAAAACTTCATCTTGGAAAGAGAAGGAACCAGTGTAGGGTTGCTTCATGATGAGTCTGTGTAAAACTGCATCTTGGAAACAGAAGGAACCGGTGTAGGGTTGTTCATAATGAGTGTGTGTAAAACTGCATTTTGGAAAGAGAAGGAACCTGTGTAGGGTTGCCTCATGACGAGTCCGTGTAAAACTGCATCTTGGAAATAGAAGGAACTGGTGTAGGGTTGCTTCGTGATGACTCCGTGTAAAACTACATCTTAGAAAGAAAAGGAACCTGTGTAGGGTTGCCTCATGATGAGTCCGTGTAAAACTGTATCTTGGAAAGAGAAAGAACCTGTGCAGGGTTGCTTCATTATAAATCCATGCAAAACTGCATCTTTGAAAGAGAAGGAATCTGTGTAGGATTATCTCATGATGAGTCTATGTAAAACTGCATCTTGGAAAGAGAAGGAACCGGTGTAGGGTTGCTTCATGATGAGTTAGTATAAAACTTCATCTTGGAAAGAGAAGGAACCTGTGTAGGGTTGTTTCATGATGAGTCCGTGTAAAACTGTATCTTGGAAAGAGAAGGAACCATTGTAGGATTGTTTCATGATGAATCAGTGAAAAACTGCATCTTGGAAAGAGAAGGAACCTGTGTAGAGTTGTCTCATGATAAGTCCCTATAAAACTGCATCTTGGAAAGAGAAGGAACCGGTGTATGGTTGCTTCATGATGAGTCCATGTAAAACTTCGTCTTGGAAAGAGAAGGAACCGGTGTAGGGTTGCTTCATGATGAGTCCGTGTAAAACTGCATCTTGAAAACAGAAGGAACCGGTGTAGGGTTGCTTCATGATGAGTCCGTTTAAAACTGCATCTTGGAAAGAGAAGGAACTGGTGTAGGGTTGCTTCATGATGAGTCAGTATAAAACTTCATCTTGGAAAGAGAAGGAACCGGTGTGGGGTTGCTTCATGATGAGTCTGTGTAAAACTGCAACTTGGAAAGAAAAGGAACCTGTGTAGGGTTGCTTCATGATGAGTCAGTGTAAAACTGAATCTTGGAAAGAGAAGAAACCTGTGTAGGGTTGCCTCATAATGAGTCCAGGCAAAACTGCATCTTGCAAAGAGAAGGAACCTGTGTAGGGTTACCTCATGATGAGTCTGTGTAAAACTACATCTTAGAATAAGAAGGAACCAGTGTAGGGCTGCTTCATGATGAGTCTGTGTAAAACTTCATCTTGGAAAGAGAAGGTACTGGTGTAGGGTTTCTTCATGATGAGTCCGTCTAAAACTTCATCTTGAAAAGAGAAGGAACCGGTGTAGGGTTGCTTCACGATGAGTTCGTGTAAAACTGCATCTTGGAAAGAGAAGGAACCTCTGTAGGGTTGCCTCATGATGAGTCCTTGTAAAACTGCATCTTGGAAATAGAAGGAACTGGTGTAGGGTTGCTTGATGATGAGTCCGTGTAAAACTACACCTTAGAAAGAGAAGGAACCTGTGTAGGGTTGCCTCATGATGAGTCCGTGTAAAACTGTTTCTTGGAAAGAGAAGGAACCTGTGTAGGGTTGCCTCATTATGAATCTGTGTAAAACTGCATCTTGGAAAGAGAAGGAACCAGTGTAGTGTTGCTTCATGATGAGTCCTTGTAAAACTTTATCTTGGAAAGAGAAGGAACCTGTGTAGGGTTGTTTCATGATGAGTCAGTGTAAAACTACATCTTAGAAAGAGAAGGAACCTGTGTAGGGTTGCCTCATGATGAGTCAGTGTAAAACTTCATCTTGGAAAGAGAAAGAATCGGTGTAGGATTGCTTCATGATGAGTCAGTGTAAAATTTCATCTTGGAAAGAGAAGGAAGCGGTGTAGGGTTGCTTTAGGATGAATCAGTGTAAAACTGCATCTTGGAAAGATAGGGAACCGGTGTAGGGTTGCTTCATGATGAGTCTGTGTAAAACTGCATCTTGGAAAGAGAAGGAATCTGTGTAGGGTTGCCTCATGATGAAACAGTGTAAAACTGCATCTGGGAAAGAGAAGGAACATGTGTAGGGTTGCCTCATGATAAGTCTGTGTAAAACTGCATCTTGGAAAGAGAACGAACCGGTGTAGGTTTGCTTCATGATGAGTCAGTGTAAAACTTCGTCTTGGAAAGAGAAGGAACCTGTGTAAGGTTGCCTCATGATGAGTCAGTGTAAAACTGTATCATGGAAAGAGAAGGAACCTGTGTAGGGTTGCCTTATTATGAATCCGTGTAAAACTGCAACTTGGAAAGAGAAGGAACCTGTGTAGGGTTACCTCATGATGAGTCTATGGAAAACTGCATCTTGGAAAGAGAAGGAACCGGTGTAAGGTTGCTTCAATATGAGTCAGTGTAAAACTTCATCTTGGAAAGAGAAGGAACCTGTGTAGGGTTATTTCATGATGAGTCCGTGTAAAACTGCATCTTGGAAAGAGAAGGAACAAGTGTAGTGTTGTCTCATGATGAGTCCGTCTAAAACTTCATCTTGGAAAGAGAAAGAACCGGTGTAGGATTGCTTCATGATGAGTCAGTGTAAAACTTTATCTTGGAAAGAGAAGGAACTGGTGTAAGGTTGCTTCATGATGAGTCCGTGTAAAACTGCATCTTGGAAAGAGAAGGAACCTGTGTAGAGTTGCCTCATGATGAGTCAGTGTAAAACTTCATCTTGGAAAGAGAAGGAACCGGTGTAGGGTTGCTTCATGATGAGTCCGTTTAAAACTACATCTTGGAAACAGAAGGAACCGGTGTAGGGTTGCTTCATGATTAGTCCTTTTAAAACTGCATCTTGGAAAGAGAAGGAACCGATGTAGGGTTGCTTCATGATGAGTCAGTGTAAAACTTCATCTTGGAAAGAGAAGGAACCAGTGTAGAGTTGCTTCATGATAAGTCAGTGGAGCACTACATCTTGGAAAGAAAAGGAACCTGTGTAGGGTTGTCTCATGATGAGTCTGTGTAAAACTGCATCTTAGAAAGAGAAGGAACCTGTATAGGGTTGCCTCATGATGAGTCTGTGCAAAACTGCATCTTGGAAAGAGAAGGAACTGGTGTAGGACTGCTTCATGATGAGTGCGTGTAAAACAGCATCTTTGAAAGAAAAGGAACCTGTGTAGGGTTGCCTCATGATGAGTCTGTGCCAAACTGCATCTTGAAAAGAGAAGGAACCTGTGTAGGGTTCCCTCATGATGAGTCAATGTAAAACTACAACTTGGAAAGAGAAGGAACCAGTGTAGGGTTGCTTCTTGATGAGTCCGTGTAAGACTGCATCTTAGAAAGAGAAGGAACCTGTGTAGGGTTGCCTCATGATGAGTCAGTGTAAAACTGTATCTTGGAAAGAGAAGGAACCGGTGTAGGGTTGCTTCATGATGAGTTCGTGAAAAACTTCGACTTGGAAAGAGAAAGAATCGGTGTAGGATTTCTCCATGATGAGTCAGTGTAAAACTTCATCTTGGAAAGAGAAGGAACCGGTGTAAGGTTACTTCATGATGAATCCGTGTAAAACTGCATCTTGGAAAGAGAAGGAACCGGTGTAGGGTTGCTTTATGATGAGTCTGTGTAAAACTGCATCTTGAAAAGAGAAAGAATCTGTGTAGGGTTGCCTCATGATGAATCAGTGTAAAACTGCATCTGGGAAAGAGAAGGAACCTGTGTAGGGTTGCCTCATGATAAGTCTGTGTAAAACTGCATCTTGGAAAGAGAAGGAACTAGTGTAGGGTTGCTTCATGATGAGTTTGTGTAAAACTTCGTCTTGGAAAGAGAAGGAACCGGTGTAGGGTTGCTCCATGATGAGTCTGTGTAAAACTTTATCTTGGAAAGAGAAGGAACCGGTGTAGGGTTGCTTCATGATGAGTCTGTATAAAACTGCATCTTGGAAACAAAAGGAACCGGTGTAGGGTTGTTCATAATGAGTGTTTGTAAAACTTCATTTTGGAAAGAGAAGGAACCTGTGTAGGGTTGCCTCATGATGAGTCCGTGTAAAACTGCATCTTGGAAATAGAAGGAACTGGTGTAGGGTTGCTTCGTGATGACTCCGTGTAAAACTACATGTTAGAAAGGAAAGGAACCTGTGTAGGGTTGCCTCATGATGAGTCCTTGTAAAACTGTATCTTGGAAAGAGAAAGAACATGTGAAGGGTTGCTTCATGATGAGTCCGTGAAAAACTGCATCTTGGAAAGAGAAGGAACCTGTGTAGGATTATCTCATGATGAGTCTATGTAAAACTGCATCTTGAAAAGAGAAGGAACCGGTGTAGGGTTGCTTCATGATGAGTTAGTATAAAACTTCATCTTGGAAAGATAAGGAACTTGTGTAGGGTTGTTTCATGACGAGTCCGTGTAAAACTGTATCTTGGGAAGAGATGAAACCAGTGTATAGTTGCTTCATGATGAATCAGTGAAAAACTGCATCTTGGAAAGAGAAGGAACCTGTGTAGAGTTGTCTCATGATAAGTCGGTATAAAACTGCATCTTGGAAAGAGAAGGAACCGGTGTATGGTTGCTTCATGATGAGTCCATGTAAAACTTCGTCTTGGAAAGAGAAAGAACCGGTGTAGGGTTGCTTCATGATGATTCCGTGTAAAACTGCATCTTGAAAACAGAAGGAACCGGTGTAGGGTTGCTTCATGATGAGTCCGTTTAAAACTGCATCTTGGAAAGAGAAGGAACCGGTGTAGGGTTTCTTCATGATGAGTCAGTGTAAAACTTCATCTTGGAAAGAGAAGGAACCGGTGTGGGGTTGCTTCATGATGAGTCTGTGTAAAACTGCATCTTGGAAAGAAAAGGAACCTGTGTAGGGTTGCCTCATGATGAGTCAGTGTAAAACTGAATCTTGGAAAGAGAAGAAACCTGTGTAGGGTTGCCTCATGATGAGTCCAGGCAAAACTACAACTTGCAAAGAGAAGGAACCTGTGTAGGGTTACCTCATGATGAGTCTGTGTAAAACTATATCTTAGAAAGAGAAGGAACCGGTGTAGGGTTGCTTCATGATGAGTCTGTGTAAAACTTCATCTTGGAAAGAGAAGGTACTGGTGTAGGGTTGCTTCATGATGAGTCCGTCTAAAACTTCATCTTGAAAAGAGAAGGAACCGGTGTAGGGTTGCTTCACGATGAGTTAGTGTAAAACTGCATCTTGGAAAGAGAAGGAACCTCTGTAGGGTTGCCTCATGATGAGTCCGTGTAAAACTGCATCTTGGAAATAAAAGGAACTGGTGTAGGGTTACTTCATGAAGAGTCCGTGTAAAACTACACCTTAGAAAGAGAAGGAACCTGTGTAGGGTTGCCTCATGATGAGTCCGTGTAAAACTTTTTCTTGGAAAGAGAAGGAACCTGTGTAGGGTTGCCTCATTATGAATCTGTGTAAAACTGCATCTTGGAAAGAGAAGGAACCGGTGTAGTGTTGCTTCATGATGAGTCTGTGTAAAACTGCATCTTGGAAAGAGAAGGAATCTGTGTAGGGTTACTCATGATGAAACAGTGTAAAACTGCATCTGGGAAAGAGAAGGAACCTGTGTAGGGTTGCCTCATGATAAGTACGTGTAAAACTGCATCTCGGAAAGAGAACGAACCGGTGTAGGGTTGCTTCATGATGAGTCAGTGTAAAACTTCGTCTTGGAAAGAGAAGGAACCTGTGTAAGGTTGCCTCATGATGAGTCCGTGTAAAACTGTATCATGGAAAGAGAACGAACCTATGTAGGGTTGCCTTATTATGAATCCGTGTAAAATTGCAACTTGGAAAGAGAAGGAACCTGTTTAGGGTTACCTCATGATGAGTCTATGTAAAACTGCATCTTGGAAAGAGAAGGAACCGGTGTAGGGTTGCTTCAATATGAGTCAGTGTAAAACTTCATCTTGGAAAGAGAAGGAACCTGTGTAGGGTTATTTCATGATGAGTCCGTGTAAAACTGCATCTTGGAAAGAGAAGGAACTTGTGTAGTGTTGTCTCATGATGAGTCCGTGTAAAACTTCATCTTGGAAAGAGAAAGAACCGGTGTAGGATTGCTTCATGATGAGTCAATGTAAAACTTCATCTTGGAAAGAGAAGGAACCGGTGTAAGGTTGCTTCATGATGAGTCAGTGTAAAACTGCATCTTGGAAAGAGAAGGAACCTGTGTAGAGTTGCCTCATTATGAGTCAGTGTAAAACTACATCTTGGAAAGAGAAGGAACCGGTGTAGGGTTGCTTTATGATGAGTCCGTGTAAAACTTTGTCTTGGAAAGAGAAGGAACTGGTGTAGGGTTGCTTCATGATGAGTCCGTGTAAAACTTCATCTTGGAAAGAGAAGGAACCGGTGTAGGGTTGCTTCATGATGAGTCCGTTTAAAACTACATCTTGGAAACAGAAGGAACCAGTGTAAGGTTGCTTCATGATGAGTCCGTTTAAAACTGCATCTTGGAAAGAGAAGGAACCGATGTTGGGTTGCTTCATGATGAGTCAGTGTAAAACTTCATCTTGGAAAGAGAAGGAACCAGTGTAGAGTTGCTTCATGATGATTCAGTGGAGCACTACATCTTGGAAAGAAAAGGAACCTGTGTAGGGTTGTCTCATGATGAGTCTGTGTAAAACTGCATCTTGGAAAGAGAAGGAACCTGTATAGGGTTGCCTCAAGATGACTCCGTGCAAAACTGCATCTTGGAAAGAGAAGGAACTGGTGTAGGGATGCTTCATGATGAGTGCGTGTAAAACAACATCTTTGAAAGAAAAGGAATTTGTGTAGGGTTGCCTCATGATGAGTCCGTGCAAAACTGCATCTTGGAAAGAGAAGGAACCTGTGTAGGGTTCCCTCATGATGATTCAATGTAAAACTACAACTTGGAAAGAGAAGGAACCAATGTAGGGTTGCTTCTTGATGAGTCAGTGTAAAACTGCATCTTAGAAAGAGAAGGAACCTTTGTAGGGTTGCCTCATGATGAGTCAGTGTAAAACTGTATCTTGGAAAGAGAAGGAAACGGTGTAGGGTTGCTTCATAATGAGTTCGTGAAAAACTTCGTCATGGAAAGAGAAGGAATCGGTATAGGGTTGCTTCATGATGAGTCCGTGTAAAACATCATCTTGGAAAGAGAAGGAACCGAAGTAGGGTTGCTTCATGATGAGTCCGTGTAAAACTGCATCTTGGAAACAGAAGGAACCGATGTAGGGTTGCTTCATGATGAGTCCGTTTAAAATTGCATCTTGGAAAGAGAAGAAACCAGTATAGGGTTGCTTCATGATGAGTCAGTGTAAGACTTCATCTTGGAAAGAGAAGGAACCGGTGTAGGGTTGCTTCATGATGAGTCCGTGTAAAACATCATCTTGGAAAGAAAAGGAACATGTGTAGGGTTGCCTAATGATGAGTCCGTGCAAAACTACATCTTGGAAAGAGAAGGAACCTGTGTAGGGTTGCCTCATGAAGAGTCCGTGCAAAACTGCATCTTGGAATGAGAAGGAACCTGTGTAGGGTTGCCTCATGATGAGTCTGTAAAACTATAACTTGGAAAGAGAAGGTACCGGTGTAGGGTTGCTTCAGGATTAGTCCATGTAAAACTGCATCTTGGAAAGAGAAGGAACCTGTGTAGGGTTGCTTCATGATGAGTCTGTGTAAAACTGCATCTTGGAAAGAGAAGGAACATGTGTAGGGTTTCCTCATGATGAGTCCTTGCAAAACTGCATCTTGGAAAGAGAAGGAACCTGTGTAGGGTTGCTTCATGATGAGTCCGTGTAAAACTGCATCTTGGAAAGAGAAGGAACCTGTATAGGGTTGCCTCATGATGAGTCCGTGTAAAACTGCATCTTAGAAATAAAAGGAACTGGTGTAGGGTTGCTTCATAATGAGTCAGTGTAAAACTACATCTTAGAAAGAGAGGGAACCTGTGTAGGGTTGCCTCATGATGAGTCCGTGTAAAACTGTATCTTGGAAAGAGAAAGAACCTGTGTAGGGTTGCCTCATTATGAATCTGTGTAAAACTGCATCTTGGAAAGAGAAGGAACCTATGTAGGGTTACCTCATGATGAGTCTATGTAAAACTGCATCTTGGATAGAGAAGGAACCGGTGTAGGGTTGGTTCATGATGAGTCAGTGTAAAACTTCATCTTGGAAAGAGAAGGAACCTATGTAGGGTTATTTCATGATGAGTCCGTGTAAAACTGCATCTTGGAAAGAGAAGGAACCTGTGTAGGGTTGCCTCATGATGAGTCCGTGTAAAACTTCATCTTGGAAAGAGAAAGAACCGGTGTAGGATTGCTTCATGATGAGTCAGTGTAAAACTTCATCTCGGAAAGAGAAGGAACCGGCGTAAGGTTGCTTCATGATGAGTCCGTGTAAAACTGCATCTTAGAAAGAGAAGGAACCGGTGTAGGGTTGCTTTATGATGAGTCTGTGTAAAACTGCATCTTGAAAAGAGAAAGAATCTGTGTAGGGTTGCCTCATGATAAATCAGTGTAAAACTGCATCTGGGAAAGAGAAGGAACCTGTGAAGGGTTGCCTAATGAGAAGTCCGTGTAAAACTGCATCTTGGAAAGAGAAGGAACTAGTGTAGGGTTGCTTCATGATGAATCCGTGTAAAACTTCGTCTTGAAAAGAGAAGGAACCGGTGTAGGGTTGCTCCATGATGAGTCTGTGTAAAACTTCATCTTGGAAAGAGAAGGAACCAGTGTAGGGTTGCTTCATGATGAGTTCGTGTAAAACTGCATCTTGGAAACAGAAGGAACCGGTGTAGTGTTGTTCATAATGAGTGTGTGTAAAACTGCATTTTGGAAAGAGAAGGAACCTGTGTAGGGTTTCCTCATGATGAGTCCGTGTAAAACTACATCTTGGAAATAGAAGGAACTGGTGTAGGGTTGCTTCATGATGACTCCGTGTAAAACTACATCTTAGAAAGAAGAGCAACCTGTGTAGGGTATCCTCATGATGGGTCCGTGTAAAACTGTATCTTGGAAAGAGAAAGAACCTGTGCAGGGTTGCTTCATTATAAATCCGTGCAAAACTGCATCTTGGAAAGAGAAGGAACCTGTGTAGGATTATTCCATGATGAGTCTATGTAAAATTGCATCTTGGAAAGAGAAGGAACCGATGTAGGGTTGCTTCATGATGAGTTAGTATAAAACTTCATCTTGGAAAGAGAAGGAACCTGTGTAGGATTGTTTCATGATGAGTCCGTGTAAAACTGTATCTTGGAAAGAGAAGGAACCAGTGTAGGGTTGCTTCATGATGAATCAGTGAAAAGCTGCATCTTGGAAAGAGAAGGAACCTGTGTAGAGTTGTCTCATGATAAGTCCGTATAAAACTGCATCTTGGAAAGAGAAGGAACCGGTGTATGACTGCTTCATGATGAGTCCATGTAAAACTTCTTCTTGGAAAGAGAAGGAACCGGTATAGGGTGGCTTCATGATGAGTCCGTGTAAAACTGCATCTTGAAAACAGAAGGAACTGGTGTAGGGTTGCTTCATGATGAGCCCGTTTAAAACTGCATCTTGGAAAGAGAAGGAACCGGTGTAGAGTTGCTTCATGATGAGTCAGTGTAAAACTTCATCTTGGAATGAGAAGGAACCGGTGTGGGGTTGCTTCATGATGAGTCCGTGTAAAACTGCATCTTGGAAAGAAAAGGAACCTGTGTAGGGTTGCCTCATGATGAGTCAGTGTAAAACTGAATCTTGGAAAGAGAAAAAACCTGTGTAGGGTTGCCTCATGATGAGTCCAGGCAAAACTGCATCTTACAAAGAGAAGGAACATGTGTAGGGTTACCTCATGATGAGTCTGTGTAAAACTTCATCTTGGAAAGAGAAGGTACTGGTGTAGGGTTGCTTCATGATGAGTCCGTCTAAAACTTCATCTTGAAAAGAGAAGGAACCTGTGTAGGGTTGCCTCATGATGAGTTCGTGTAAAACTGTTTCTTGGAAAGAGAAGGAACCTGTGTAGGGTTGCCTCATTATGAATCCCTGTTAAATTGCATCTTAGAAAAAGAAGGAACCAGTGTAGTGTTGCTTCATGATGAGTCAGTGTAAAACTTTATCTTAGAAAGAGAAGGAACCTGTGTAGGGTTGTTTCATGATGATTCAGTGTAAAATTATATCTTAGAAAGAGAAGAAACCTGTGTAGGGTTGCCTCATGATGAGTCAGTGTAAAACTTCATCTTGGAAAGAGAAAGAACCGGTGTAGGATTGCTTCATGATGAGTCAGTGTAAAACTTCATCTTGGAAAGAGAAGGAACATGTGTAGGGTTGCTTCATGTTGAGTCCGTGTAAAACTGCATCTTGGAAAGAGAAAGAACCGGTGTAGGGTTGCCTCATGATGAGTCCGTGTAAAACTGTATCATGGAAAGAGAAAGAACCTGTGTAGGGTTGCCTTATTATGAATCTTTGTAAAATTGCAACTTGGAAAGAGAAGGAACCTGTGTAGGGTTACCTCATGATGAATCTATGTAAAACTACATCTTGGAAAGAGAAGGAACCGGTGCAGGGTTGCTTCATGATGAGTCAGTGTAAAACTTCATCTTGGAAAGAGAAGGAACCTGTGTAGGGTTATTTCATGATGAGTCCGTGTAAAACTGCATCTTAGAAAGAGAAGGAACCTGTGTAGGGTTGCCTCATGATGAGTCCGTGTAAAACTTCATCTTGGAAAGAGAAAGAAGCGGTGTAGGATTGCTTCATGATGAGTCAGTGTAAAACTTCATCTTGGAAAGAGAAGGAATCGGTGTAAGGTTGCTTCATGATGAGTCCGTGTAAAACTGCATCTTGGAAAGAGAAGGAACCGGTGTATGGTTACTTTATGATGAGTGTGTGTAAAACTATATCTTGAAAAGAGAAAGAATCTGTGTAGGGTTTCCTCATGATGAATTAGTGTAAAACTGCATCTGGGAAAGAGAAGGAACCTGTGTAGGGTTGCCTCATGATAAGTCCGTGTAAAACTGCATCTTGGAAAGAGAAGGAACTAGTGTAGGGTTGCTTCATGCCGAGTCCATGTAAAACTTCATCTTGGAAAGAGAAGGAACCGGTGTAGGGTTGCTTCATGATGAGTCTGTGTAAAACTTCATCTTGGAAAGAGAAGGAACCGGTGTAGGGTTGCTTCATGATGAGTCCGTGTAAAACTGCATCTTGGAAAGAGAAGGAACCGGTGTAGGGTTGCTTCATGATGAGTCTGTGTAAAACTTCGTCTTGGAAAGAGAAGGAACTGATGTAGGGTTGCTTCATGATGAGTCCGTGTAAAACTTCATTTTGGAAAGAGAAGGAACTGGTGTAGGGTTGCTTTATGATGAGTCCGTGTAAAACTGCATCTTGGAAATAGAAGGAACCGGTGTAGGGTTGCTTCATGATGAGTCTGTGTAAAACTGCATTTTGGAAAGAGAAGGAACCTGTGTAGGGTTGCCTCATGATGAGTCAGTGTAAAACTGCATCTTGGAAATAGAATGAACTGGTGTAGGGTTGCTTCATGATGACTCAGTGTAATACTACATCTTGAAAATAGAAGGAACCTGTGTAGGGTTGCCTCATGATGAGTCTGTGTATAATTGTATCTTGGAAAGAGAAAGAACCTGTGTAGGGTTGCCTCATTATGAATCTGTGTAAAACTGCATCTTGGAAAGAGAAGAAACCTTTGTAGGATTATCTCATGATGAGTCTATGTAAAACTGCAACTTGGAAAGAGAAGGAACCGATATAGGATTGCTTCATGATGAGTTAGTATAAAACTTCATCTTGGAAAGAGAAGGAACCTGTGTAGGGTTGTTTCATGATGAGTCCGTTTAAAACTGCATCTTAGAAAGAGAAGGAACCTGTGTAGGGTTGCCTCATGATGAGTCAGTGTAAAACTTCATCTTGGAAAGAGAAAGATCCGGTGTAGGATTGCTTCATGATGAGTCAGTGTAAAATTTCATATTGGAAAGAGAATGAACCGGTGTAGGGTTGCTTCATGATGAGTCAGTGTAAAACTGCATCTTGGAAAGAGAAGGAACCGGTGTAGGGTTGCTTCATGATGAGTCTGTGTAAAACTGTATCTTGGAAAGAGAAGGAACCGGTGTATGGTTGCTTCATGATGAGTCGGTATAAAACTTCATTTGAAAAGAGAAGGAACCTGTGTAGGGTTGTTTCATGATGAGTCCGTGTAAAACTGCATCTTGGAAAGAGAAGGAACCGGTGTAGGGTTGCTTCATGATGAGTCCGTTTAAAACTGCATCTTAGAAAGAGAAGGAACCGGTGTAGGGTTGCTTCATGATGAGTCAGTGTAAAACTTCATCTTGGAAAGAGAAGGAACCGGTGTGGGGTTGCTTCATGATGAGTCAGTGTAAAACTGCATCTTGGAAAGAAAAGGAACCTGGGTAGGGTTGCCTCATGATGAGTCAGTGTAAAACTGAATCTTGGAAAGAGAAGAAACCTGTGTAGGGTTGCCTCATGATGAGTCCAAGAAAAACTGCAACTTGCAAAGAGAAGGAACCTGTGTAGGGTTACCTCATGATGAGTATGTGTAAAACTACATCTTAGAAAGAGAAGGAACCGGTGTAGGGCTGCTTCATGATGAGTTTGTGTAAAACTTAATCTTGGAAAGAAAAGGAACCTGTGTAGGGTTGCTTCACGATGAGTTGGTGTAAAACTGCATCTTGGAAAGAGAAGGAACCTCTGTAGGGTTGCCTCATGATGAGTCCGTGTAAAACTGCATCTTGGAAATAGAAGGAACTGATGTAGAGTTGCTTCATGATAAGTCCATGTAAAACTACACCTTAGAAAGAGAAGGAACCTGTGTAGGGTTGCCTCATGATGAGTCTGTGTAAAACTGCAACTTGGAAAGAGAAGGAATCTGTATAGGGTTGCCTCATGATGAAACAATGTAAAACTGCATCTGGGAAAGAGAAGGAACCTGTGTAGGGTTGCCTCATGATAATTCCGTGTAAAACTGCATCTTGGAAAGAGAAGGAACTGGTGCAGGGTTGCTTCATGATGAGTCAGTGTAAAACTTCGTCTTGGAAAGAGAAGGAACCTGTGTAAGGTTGCCTCATGATGAGTCCGTGTAAAACTGTATCATGGAAAGAGAACGAACCTGTGTAGGGTTGCCTTATTATGAATCCGTGTAAAACTGCAACTTGGAAAGCGAAGGAACCTGTGTAGGGTTACCTCATGATGAGTCTATGTAAAACTGCATCTTGGAAAGAGAAGGAACCGGTGTAGGGTTGCTTCATGATGAGTCAGTGTAAAACTTTATCTTGGAAAGAGAAGGAACCTGTGTAGGGTTATTTCATGATGAGTCCGTGTAAAACTACATCTTGGAAAGAGAAGGAACCTGTGTAGGGTTGCCTCATGATGAGTCCGTGTAAAACTTCATCTTGGAAAGAGAAAGAACGGGTGTAGGATTGCTTCATGATGAGTCAGTGTAAAACTTCATCTTGGAAAGAGAAAGAACCGGTGTAAGGTTGCTTCATGATGAGTCCGTGTAAAATTGCATTTTGGAAAGAGAAGGAACCGGTGTAGGGTTACTTTATGATGAGTCTGTGTAAAACTGCATCTTGAAAAGAGAAAGAATCTGTGTAGGGTTTCCTCATGATGAACCAGTGTAAAACTGCATCTGGAAAAGAGAAGGAACCTGTGTAGGGTTGCCTCATGATAAGTCCGTGTAAAACTGCATCTTGGAAAGAGAAGGAACTAGTGTAGGGTTGCTTCATGCTGAGTCCATGTAAAACTTCGTCTTGTAAAGAAGAGGAACCGGTGTAGGGTTGCTCCATGATGAGTCTGTGTAAAACTTCATCTTGGAAAGAGAAGGAACCGGTGTAGGGTTGCTTCATGATGAGTTCGTGTAAAACTGCATCTTGGAAAGAGAAGGAACCAGTGTAGGGTTGCTTCATGATGAGTCTGTGTAAAACTTCTCCTTGGAAAGAGAAGGAACTGATGTAGGGTTGCTTCATGATGAGTCCGTGTAAAACTTCATTTTGGAAAGAGAAGGAACTGGTGTAGGGTTGCTTTATGATGAGTCCGTGTAAAACTAAATCTTGGAAACAGAAGAAATCGGTGTAGGGTTGCTTCATGATGAGTCTGTGTAAATCTGCATTTTGGAAAGAGAAGGAACTTGTGTAGGGTTGCCTCATGATGAGTCAGTGTAAAACTGCATCTTGGAAATAGAATGAACTGGTGTAGGGTTGCTTCATGATGAGTCAGTATAAAACTACATCTTGAAAAGTGAAGGAACCTGTGTAGGGTTGCCTCATGATGAGTCCGTGTATAACTGTATCTTGGAAAGAGAAAGAACCTGTGTAGAGTTGCCTCATTATGAATCGGTGTAAAACTGCATCTTGGAAAGAGAAGGAACCTGTGTAAGATTATCTCATGATGAGTCTATGTAAAACTGCATCTTGGAAAGAGAAGGAACCTATATAGGATTGCTTCATTATGAGTTAGTATAAAACTTTATCTTGGAAAGAGAAGGAACCTGTGTAGGGTTGTTTCATGATGAGTCCGTCTAAAACTGCATCTTAGAAAGAGAAGGAACCTGTGTAGGGTTGCCTCATGATGAGTCAGTTTAAAACTTCATCTTGGAAAGAGAAAGATCCGGTGTAGGATTGCTCCATGATGAGTCAGTGTAAAATTTCATATTGGAAAGAGAATGAACCGGTGTAGGGTTGCTTCATGATGAGTCAGTGTAAAATTGCATCTTGGAAAGAGAAGGAACCGGTGTAGGGTTGCTTCATGATGAGTCTGTGTAAAACTGCATCTTGGAAAGAGAAGGAACCGGTGTATGGTTGCTTCATGATGAGTCAGTATAAAACTTCATTTGGAAAGAGAAGAAACCTGTGTAGGGTTGTTTCATGATGAGTCCGTGTAAAACTGCATCTTGGAAAGAGAAGGAACCTGTGTAGGGTTGCCTCATGATGAGTCCGTGTAAAACTTCATCTTGGAAAGAGAAAGAACCGGTGTAGGATTGCTTCATGATGAGTCAGTGTACAACTTCATATTGGAAAGAGAAGGAACCGGTGTAGGGTTACTTCATGATGAATCAATGTAAAACTGCATCTTGGAAAGAGAAGGAACCGGTGTAGGGTTGCCTCATGATGAGTCTGTGTAAAACTGCATCTTGGAAAGAGAAGAAACCTGTGTAGGGTTGCCTCATGATGAATCAGTGTAAAACTGCATCTTGGAATGAGAAGGAACCTGTGTAGAGTTGTCTCATGATAAGTCCGTGTAACATTGCATCTTGGAAAGAGAAGGAATCGGTGTAGGGTTGCTTCATGATGAGTCAGTGTGAAACTTTGTCTTGGAAAGAGAAGGAACCGGTGTAGGGTTGCTTCATGATTAGTCAGTGTAAAACTTCATCTTAGAAAGAGAAGGATTCGATGTAGGGTTACTTCATGATGAGTCCGTGTAAAACTGCATCTTGAAAACAGAAGGAACTGGTGTAGGGTTGCTTCATGATGAGTCCGTTTAAAATTGCATCTTAGAAAGAGAAGGAACCGATGTAGGATTGCTTCATGATGATTCAGTGTAAAACTTCATCTTGGAAAGAGAAGGAACCACTGTAGGGTTGCTTCATGATGAGTTCGTGTAAAACTGCATCTTGGAAAGAAAAGGAACCTGTGTAGGGTTGCCTCATGATGATTCCGTGTAAAACTTCATCATGGAAAGAGAAGGTACCGGTGTAGGGTTTCTTCATGATGAGTCAGTCTAAAACTTCATCTTGGATAGAGAAGGAACCGATATAGGGTTGCTTCATCATGAGTCCGTGTCAAACTGCATCTTGGAAAGAGAAGGATCCTGTCTAGGGTTGCCTCACGATGAGTCTGTAAAATTGCATCTTAGAAATAGAAGGAACTGGTGTAGGGTTGCTTCATGATGAGTCAGTATAAAACTACATCTTGGAAAGAGAAGGAACTTGTGTAGGGTTGCCTCATGATGAATCCGTGTAAAACTGTATCTTGGAAAGAGAAGGAACCTGTGTAGGGTTGCCTCATTATGAATCCATGTAAAACTGCATCTTGGAAAGAGAAGGAACCAGTGTAGGGTTGGTTCATGATGAGTCAGTGTAAAACTTCATCTTGGAAAGAGAAAGAACCTATGTAGGGTTGTTTCATGATGAGTCAGTGTAAAACTACTTCTTGCAAAGAGAAGGAACCTATGTAGGGTTTCCTCATGATGATTTAGTGTAAAACTTCATCTTTCAAAGAGAAGAAACCGGTGTAGGGTTGCTTCATGACGAGTCCGTGTAAAAATGCATCTTGGAAAGAGAAGGAATCGGTGTAGGGTTGCTTCATGATGAGTCTGTGTAAAACTGCATCTTGGAAAGAGAAGGAATCTGTGTAGGGTTGCCTCATAATGAAACAGTTTAAAACTGCATCTGGGAAAGAGATGGAAACTGTGTAGGATTTCCTCATGATATGTCCGTGTAAAACCGCATCTTTGAAAGAGAAGGAACCGGTGTAGGGTTGCTTCATGATGAATCCGTGTAAAACTTCGTCTTGGAAAGAGAAGGAACCGGTGTAGGGTTATTTCATGATGAGCCTGTGTAAAACTTCATCTTGGAAAGAGAAGGAACCTGTGTAGGGTTGCCTCATGATGAAACAGTTTAAAATTGCATCTGGGAAAGAGATGGAACCTGTGTAGGATTGCCTCATGATAAGTCCGTGTAAAACTGCATCTTTGAAAGAGAAGGAACCGGTGTAGGGTTGCTTCATGATGAATCCGTGTAAAACATCGTCTTGGAAAGAGAAGGAACCGGTGTAGGGTTATTTCATGATGAGCCCGTGTAAAACATCATCTTAGAAAGAGAAGGAACCGGTGTAGGGTTGCTTCATGATAAGTCCATGTAAAACTGCATCTTGAAAACAGAAGAAACCGGTGTAGGGTTGCTTCATGATGAGTCTGTCTAAAACTGCATCTTAGATAGAGAAGGAACCTGTGTAGGGTTGCCTCATGATGAGTCCGTGTAAAACAACATCTTGGAAATAGAAGGAACTAGTGTAGGGTTGCTTCATGATGAGTCCGTGTAAAACTACATCTTGGAAAGAGAAGGAACCTGTGTAGGGTTGCCTCATGATGAATCCGTGTAAAACTGTATCTTGGAAAGAGAAAGAACCTTGGTAGGGTTGCCTCATTATGAATCCGTGTAAAACTGCATTTTGGAAAGAGAAGGAACCTATGTAGGGTTACCTCATGATGAGTCTATGTAAAACTGCATCTTGGAAAGAGAAGGAACCGGTGTAGGGTTGCTTCATGATGAGTCAGTATAAAACTTCATCTTGGAAAGAGAAGGAACCTGTGTAGGGTTGTTTCATGATGAGTCTGTGTAAAACTGCATCTTGGAAAGAGAAGGAATCTGTGTAGGATTGCCTCATGATGAAACAGTGTAAAACTGTATATAGGAAAGAGAAGGAACCTGTGTAGGGTTGCTTCATGATGAGTCCGTGTAAAACTGCATCTTGGAAAGAGAAGGAACCTGTATAGGGTTGCCTCATGATGAGTCCGTGTAAAACTGCATCTTAGAAATAAAAGCAACTGGTGTAGGGTTGCTTCATAATGAGTCAGTGTAAAACTACATCTTAGAAAGAGAGGGAACCTGTGTAGGGTTGCCTCATGATGAGTCCGTGTAAAACTGTATCTTGGAAAGAGAAAGAACCTGTGTAGGGTTGCCTCATTATGAATCTGTGTAAAACTGCATCTTGGAAAGAGAAGGAACCTATGTAGGGTTACCTCATGATGAGTCTATGTAAAACTGCATCTTGGATAGAGAAGGAACCGGTGTAGGGTTGGTTCATGATGAGTCAGTGTAAAACTTCATCTTGGAAAGAGAAGGAACCTGTGTAGGGTTATTTCATGATGAGTCCGTGTAAAACTGCATCTTGGAAAGAGAAGGAACCTGTGTAGGGTTGCCTCATGATGAGTCCGTGTAAAACTTCATCTTGGAAAGAGAAAGAACCGGTGTAGGATTGCTTCATGATGAGTCAGTGTAAAACTTCATCTCGGAAAGAGAAGGAACCGGCGTAAGGTTGCTTCATGATGAGTCCGTGTAAAACTGCATCTTAGAAAGAGAAGGAACCGGTGTAGGGTTGCTTTATGATGGGTCTGTGTAAAACTGCATCTTGAAAAGAGAAAGAATCTGTGTAGGGTTGCCTCATGATAAATCAGTGTAAAACTGCATCTGGGAAAGAGAAGGAACCTGTGAAGGGTTGCCTAATGATAAGTCCGTGTAAAACTGCATCTTGGAAAGAGAAGGAACTAGTGTAGGGTTGCTTCATGATGAATTCGTGTAAAACTTCGTCTTGAAAAGAGAAGGAACCGGTGTAGGGTTGCTCCATGATGAGTCTGTGTAAAACTTCATCTTGGAAAGAGAAGGAACCAGTGTAGGGTTGCTTCATGATGAGTTCGTGTAAAACTGCATCTTGGAAACAGAAGGAACCGGTGTAGTGTTGTTCATAATGAGTGTGTGTAAAACTGCATTTTGGAAAGAGAAGGAACCTGTGTAGGGTTTCCTCATGATGAGTCCGTGTAAAACTACATCTTGGAAATAGAAGGAACTGGTGTAGGGTTGCTTCATGATGACTCCGTGTAAAACTACATCTTAGAAAGAAAAGGAACCTGTGTAGGGTATCCTCATGATGGGTCCGTGTAAAACTGTATCTTGGAAAGAGAAAGAACCTGTGCAGGGTTGCTTCATTATAAATCCGTGCAAAACTGCATCTTGGAAAGAGAAGGAACCTGTGTAGGATTATTCCATGATGAGTCTATGTAAAATTGCATCTTGGAAAGAGAAGGAACCGATGTAGGGTTGCTTCATGATGAGTTAGTATAAAACTTCATCTTGGAAAGAGAAGGAACCTGTGTAGGATTGTTTCATGATGAGTCCGTGTAAAACTGTATCTTGGAAAGAGAAGGAACCAGTGTAGGGTTGCTTCATGATGAATCAGTGAAAAGCTGCATCTTGGAAAGAGAAGGAACCTGTGTAGAGTTGTCTCATGATAAGTCCGTATAAAACTGCATCTTGGAAAGAGAAGGAACCGGTGTATGGCTGCTTCATGATGAGTCCATGTAAAACTTCTTCTTGGAAAGAGAAGGAACCGGTATAGGGTGGCTTCATGATGAGTCCGTGTAAAACTGCATCTTGAAAACAGAAGGAACTGGTGTAGGGTTGCTTCATGATGAGCCCGTTTAAAACTGCATCTTGGAAAGAGAAGGAACCGGTGTAGAGTTGCTTCATGATGAGTCAGTGTAAAACTTCATCTTGGAAAGAGAAGGAACCGGTGTGGGGTTGCTTCATGATGAGTCCGTGTAAAACTGCATCTTGGAAAGAAAAGGAACCTGTGTAGGGTTGCCTCATGATGAGTCAGTGTAAAACTGAATCTTGGAAAGAGAAAAAACCTGTGTAGGGTTGCCTCATGATGAGTCCAGGCAAAACTGCATCTTACAAAGAGAAGGAACTTGTGTAGGGTTACCTCATGATGAGTCTGTGTAAAACTTCATCTTGGAAAGAGAAGGTACTGGTGTAGGGTTTCTTCATGATGAGTCAGTCTAAAACTTCATCTTGAAAAGAGAAGGAACCTGTGTAGGGTTGCCTCATGATGAGTTCGTGTAAAACTGTTTCTTGGAAAGAGAAGGAACCTGTGTAGGGTTGCCTCATTATGAATCCCTGTTAAATTGCATCTTAGAAAAAGAAGGAACCAATGTAGTGTTGCTTCATGATGAGTCAGTGTAAAACTTTATCTTAGAAAGAGAAGGAACCTGTGTAGGGTTGTTTCATGATGAGTCAGTGTAAAATTATATCTTAGAAAGAGAAGAAACCTGTGTAGGGTTGCCTCATGATGAGTCAGTGTAAAACTTCATCTTGGAAAGAGAAAGAACCGGTGTAGGATTGCTTCATGATGAGTCAGTGTAAAACTTCATCTTGGAAAGAGAAGGAACATGTGTAGGGTTGCTTCATGTTGAGTCCGTGTAAAACTGCATCTTGGAAAGAGAAAGAACCGGTGTAGGGTTGCCTCATGATGAGTCCGTGTAAAACTGTATCATGGAAAGAGAAAGAACCTGTGTAGGGTTGCCTTATTATGAATCTTTGTAAAATTGCAACTTGGAAAGAGAAGGAACCTGTGTAGGGTTACCTCATGATGAATCTATGTAAAACTACATCTTGGAAAGAGAAGGAACCGGTGCAGGGTTGCTTCATGACGAGTCAGTGTAAAACTTCATCTTGGAAAGAGAAGGAACCTGTGTAGGGTTACTTCATGATGAGTCCGTGTAAAACTGCATCTTGGAAAGAGAAGGAACCTGTGTAGGGTTGCCTCATGATGAGTCCGTGTAAAACTTCATCTTGGAAAGAGAAAGAACCGGTGTAGGATTGCTTCATGATGAGTCAGTGTAAAACTTCATCTTGGAAAGAGAAGGAATCAGTGTAAGGTTGCTTCATGATGAGTCCGTGTAAAACTGCATCTTGGAAAGAGAAGGAACCGGTGTATGGTTACTTTATGATGAGTGTGTGTAAAACTATATCTTGAAAAGAGAAAGAATTTGTGTAGGGTTTCCTCATGATGAATTAGTGTAAAACTGCATCTGGGAAAGAGAAGGAACCTGTGTAGGGTTGCCTCATGATAAGTCCGTGTAAAACTGCATCTTGGAAAGAGAAGGAACTAGTGTAGGGTTGCTTCATGCCGAGTCCATGTAAAACTTCATCTTGGAAAGAGAAGGAACCGGTGTAGGGTTGCTTCATGATGAGTCTGTGTAAAACTTCATCTTGGAAAGAGAAGGAACCGGTGTAGGGTTGCTTCATGATGAGTCCGTGTAAAACTGCATCTTGGAAAGAGAAGGAACCGGTGTAGGGTTGCTTCATGATGAGTCTTTGTAAAACTTCGTCTTGGAAAGAGAAGGAACCGGTGTAGGGTTGCTTCATGATGAGTCCGTGTAAAACTGCATCTTGGAAATAGAAGGAACCGGTGTAGGGTTGCTTCATGATGAGTCTGTGTAAAACTGCATTTTGGAAAGAGAAGGAACCTGTGTAGGGTTGCCTCATGATGAGTCAGTGTAAAACTGCATCTTGGAAATAGAATGAACTGGTGTAGGGTTGCTTCATGATGACTCAGTGTAATACTACATCTTGAAAATAGAAGGAACCTGTGTAGGGTTGCCTCATGATGAGTCTGTGTATAATTGTATCTTGGAAAGAGAAAGAACCTGTGTAGGGTTGCCTCATTATGAATCTGTGTAAAACTGCATCTTGGAAAGAGAAGAAACCTTTGTAGGATTATCTCATGATGAGTCTATGTAAAACTGCAACTTGGAAAGAGAAGGAACCGATATAGGATTGCTTCATGATGAGTTAGTATAAAACTTCATCTTGGAAAGAGAAGGAACCTGTGTAGGGTTGTTTCATGATGAGTCCGTTTAAAACTGCATCTTAGAAAGAGAAGGAACCTGTGTAGGGTTGCCTCATGATGAGTCAGTGTAAAACTTCATCTTGGAAAGAGAAAGATCCGGTGTAGGATTGCTTCATGATGAGTCAGTGTAAAATTTCATATTGGAAAGAGAATGAACCGGTGTAGGGTTGCTTCATGATGAGTCAGTGTAAAACTGCATCTTGGAAAGAGAAGGAACCGGTGTAGGGTTGCTTCATGATGAGTCTGTGTAAAACTGTATCTTGGAAAGAGAAGGAACCGGTGTATGGTTGCTTCATGATGAGTCGGTATAAAACTTCATTTGAAAAGAGAAGGAACCTGTGTAGGGTTGTTTCATGATGAGTCCGTGTAAAACTGCATCTTGGAAAGAGAAGGAACTGGTGTAGGGTTGCTTCATGATGAGTCCGTTTAAAACTGCATCTTAGAAAGAGAAGGAACCGGTGTAGGGTTGCTTCATGATGAGTCAGTGTAAAACTTCATCTTGGAAAGAGAAGGAACCGGTGTGGGGTTGCTTCATGATGAGTCCGTGTAAAACTGCATCTTGGAAAGAAAAGGAACCTGTGTAGGGTTGCCTCATGATGAGTCAGTGTAAAACTGAATCTTGGAAAGAGAAGAAACCTGTGTAGGGTTGCCTCATGATGAGTCCAAGAAAAACTGCAACTTGCAAAGAGAAGGAACCTGTGTAGGGTTACCTCATGATGAGTATGTGTAAAACTACATCTTAGAAAGAGAAGGAACCGGTGTAGGGCTGCTTCATGATGAGTTTGTGTAAAACTTAATCTTGGAAAGAGAAGGAACCTGTGTAGGGTTGCTTCACGATGAGTTGGTGTAAAACTGCATCTTGGAAAGAGAAGGAACCTCTGTAGGGTTGCCTCATGATGAGTCCGTGTAAAACTGCATCTTGGAAATAGAAGGAACTGATGTAGAGTTGCTTCATGATAAGTCCATGTAAAACTACACCTTAGAAAGAGAAGGAACCTGTGTAGGGTTGCCTCATGATGAGTCTGTGTAAAACTGTTTCTTGGAAAGAGAAGGAACCTGTGTAGGGTTGCCTCATTATGAATCCGTGTAAAACTGCATCTTGGAAAGAGAAGGAACAATTGTAGTGTTGCTTCATGATGAGTCAGTGTAAAACTTTATCTTGGAAAGAGAAGGAATTTGTGTATGGTTGTTTCATGATGAGTCAGTGTAAAACTACATCTTAAAAAGAGAAGGAACCTGTGTAGGGTTGCCTCATGATGAGTCCGTGTAAAACTTCATCTTGGAAAGAGAAAGAACCGGTGTAGGATTGCTTCATGATGAGTCAGTGTAAAACTTCTTCTTTGAAAGAGAAGGAACCGGTGTAGGGTTGCTTCATGATGAGTCCATGTAAAACTGCATCTTGGAAAGAGAAGGAATCAGTGTAAGGTTGCTTCATGATGAGTCCGTGTAAAACTGCATCTTGGAAAGAGAAGGAACCGGTGTATGGTTACTTTATGATGAGTGTGTGTAAAACTATATCTTGAAAAGAGAAAGAATTTGTGTAGGGTTTCCTCATGATGAATTAGTGTAAAACTGCATCTGGGAAAGAGAAGGAACCTGTGTAGGGTTGCCTCATGATAAGTCCGTGTAAAACTGCATCTTGGAAAGAGAAGGAACTAGTGTAGGGTTGCTTCATGCCGAGTCCATGTAAAACTTCATCTTGGAAAGAGAAGGAACCGGTGTAGGGTTGCTTCATGATGAGTCTGTGTAAAACTTCATCTTGGAAAGAGAAGGAACCGGTGTAGGGTTGCTTCATGATGAGTCCGTGTAAAACTGCATCTTGGAAAGAGAAGGAACCGGTGTAGGGTTGCTTCATGATGAGTCTTTGTAAAACTTCGTCTTGGAAAGAGAAGGAACCGGTGTAGGGTTGCTTCATGATGAGTCCGTGTAAAACTGCATCTTGGAAATAGAAGGAACCGGTGTAGGGTTGCTTCATGATGAGTCTGTGTAAAACTGCATTTTGGAAAGAGAAGGAACCTGTGTAGGGTTGCCTCATGATGAGTCAGTGTAAAACTGCATCTTGGAAATAGAATGAACTGGTGTAGGGTTGCTTCATGATGACTCAGTGTAATACTACATCTTGAAAATAGAAGGAACCTGTGTAGGGTTGCCTCATGATGAGTCTGTGTATAATTGTATCTTGGAAAGAGAAAGAACCTGTGTAGGGTTGCCTCATTATGAATCTGTGTAAAACTGCATCTTGGAAAGAGAAGAAACCTTTGTAGGATTATCTCATGATGAGTCTATGTAAAACTGCAACTTGGAAAGAGAAGGAACCGATATAGGATTGCTTCATGATGAGTTAGTATAAAACTTCATCTTGGAAAGAGAAGGAACCTGTGTAGGGTTGTTTCATGATGAGTCCGTTTAAAACTGCATCTTAGAAAGAGAAGGAACCTGTGTAGGGTTGCCTCATGATGAGTCAGTGTAAAACTTCATCTTGGAAAGAGAAAGATCCGGTGTAGGATTGCTTCATGATGAGTCAGTGTAAAATTTCATATTGGAAAGAGAATGAACCGGTGTAGGGTTGCTTCATGATGAGTCAGTGTAAAACTGCATCTTGGAAAGAGAAGGAACCGGTGTAGGGTTGCTTCATGATGAGTCTGTGTAAAACTGTATCTTGGAAAGAGAAGGAACCGGTGTATGGTTGCTTCATGATGAGTCGGTATAAAACTTCATTTGAAAAGAGAAGGAACCTGTGTAGGGTTGTTTCATGATGAGTCCGTGTAAAACTGCATCTTGGAAAGAGAAGGAACCGGTGTAGGGTTGCTTCATGATGAGTCCGTTTAAAACTGCATCTTAGAAAGAGAAGGAACCGGTGTAGGGTTGCTTCATGATGAGTCAGTGTAAAACTTCATCTTGGAAAGAGAAGGAACCGGTGTGGGGTTGCTTCATGATGAGTCCGTGTAAAACTGCATCTTGGAAAGAAAAGGAACCTGTGTAGGGTTGCCTCATGATGAGTCAGTGTAAAACTGAATCTTGGAAAGAGAAGAAACCTGTGTAGGGTTGCCTCATGATGAGTCCAAGAAAAACTGCAACTTGCAAAGAGAAGGAACCTGTGTAGGGTTACCTCATGATGAGTATGTGTAAAACTACATCTTAGAAAGAGAAGGAACCGGTGTAGGGCTGCTTCATGATGAGTTTGTGTAAAACTTAATCTTGGAAAGAGAAGGAACCTGTGTAGGGTTGCTTCACGATGAGTTGGTGTAAAACTGCATCTTGGAAAGAGAAGGAACCTCTGTAGGGTTGCCTCATGATGAGTCCGTGTAAAACTGCATCTTGGAAATAGAAGGAACTGATGTAGAGTTGCTTCATGATAAGTCCATGTAAAACTACACCTTAGAAAGAGAAGGAACCTGTGTAGGGTTGCCTCATGATGAGTCCGTGTAAAACTGTTTCTTGGAAAGAGAAGGAACCTGTGTAGGGTTGCCTCATTATGAATCCGTGTAAAACTGCATCTTGGAAAGAGAAGGAACAATTGTAGTGTTGCTTCATGATGAGTCAGTGTAAAACTTTATCTTGGAAAGAGAAGGAATTTGTGTATGGTTGTTTCATGATGAGTCAGTGTAAAACTACATCTTAAAAAGAGAAGGAACCTGTGTAGGGTTGCCTCATGATGAGTCCGTGTAAAACTTCATCTTGGAAAGAGAAAGAACCGGTGTAGGATTGCTTCATGATGAGTCAGTGTAAAACTTCTTCTTTGAAAGAGAAGGAACCGGTGTAGGGTTGCTTCATGATGAGTCCATGTAAAACTGCATCTTGGAAAGAGAAGGAACCGGTGTAGGGTTGCTTCATGATGAGTCTGTGTAAAACTGCAACTTGGAAAGAGAAGGAATCTGTATAGGGTTGCCTCATGATGAAACAGTGTAAAACTGCATCTGGGAAAGAGAAGGAACCTGTGTAGGGTTGCCTCATGATAATTCCGTGTAAAACTGCATCTTGGAAAGAGAAGGAACTGGTGCAGGGTTGCTTCATGATGAGTCAGTGTAAAACTTCGTCTTGGAAAGAGAAGGAACCTGTGTAAGGTTGCCTCATGATGTGTCCGTCTAAAACTGTATCATGGAAAGAGAACGAACCTGTGTAGGGTTGCCTTATTATGAATCCGTGTAAAACTGCAACTTGGAAAGAGAAGGAACCTGTGTAGGGTTACCTCATGATGAGTCTATGTAAAACTGCATCTTGGAAAGAGAAGGAACCGGTGTAGGGTTGCTTCATGATGAGTCAGTGTAAAACTTTATCTTGGAAAGAGAAGGAACCTGTGTAGGGTCATTTCATGATGAGTCCGTGTAAAACTACATCTTGGAAAGAGAAGGAACCTGTGTAGGGTTGCCTCATGATGAGTCCGTGTAAAACTTCATCTTGGAAAGAGAAAGAACGGGTGTAGGATTGCTTCATGATGAGTCAGTGTAAAACTTCATCTTGGAAAGAGAAAGAACCGGTGTAAGGTTGCTTCATGATGAGTCCGTGTAAAATTGCATTTTGGAAAGAGAAGGAACCGGTGTAGGGTTACTTTATGATGAGTCTGTGTAAAACTGCATCTTGAAAAGAGAAAGAATTTGTGTAGGGTTTCCTCATGATGAACCAGTGTAAAACTGCATCTGGAAAAGAGAAGGAACCTGTGTAGGGTTGCCTCATGATAAGTCCGTGTAAAACTGCATCTTGGAAAGAGAAGGAACTAGTGTAGGGTTGCTTCATGCTGAGTCCATGTAAAACTTCGTCTTGTAAAGAAGAGGAACCGGTGTAGGGTTGCTCCATGATGAGTCTGTGTAAAACTTCATCTTGGAAAGAGAAGGAACCGGTGTAGGGTTGCTTCATGATGAGTTCGTGTAAAACTGCATCTTGGAAAGAGAAGGAACCAGTGTAGGGTTGCTTCATGACGAGTCTGTGTAAAACTTCTCCTTGGAAAGAGAAGGAACTGATGTAGGGTTGCTTCATGATGAGTCCGTGTAAAACTTCATTTTGGAAAGAGAAGGAACTGGTGTAGGGTTGCTTTATGATGAGTCCGTGTAAAACTAAATCTTGGAAACAGAAGAAATCGGTGTAGGGTTGCTTCATGATGAGTCTGTGTAAAACTGCATTTTGGAAAGAGAAGGAACTTGTGTAGGGTTGCCTCATGATGAGTCAGTGTAAAACTGCATCTTGGAAATAGAATGAACTGGTGTAGGGTTGCTTCATGATGAGTCAGTATAAAACTACATCTTGAAAAGAGAAGGAACCTGTGTAGGGTTGCCTCATGATGAGTCCGTGTATAACTGTATCTTGGAAAGAGAAAGAACCTGTGTAGAGTTGCCTCATTATGAATCGGTGTAAAACTGCATCTTGGAAAGAGAAGGAACCTGTGTAAGATTATCTCATGATGAGTCTATGTAAAACTGCATCTTGGAAAGAGAAGGAACCTATATAGGATTGCTTCATGATGAGTTAGTATAAAACTTTATCTTGGAAAGAGAAGGAACCTGTGTAGGGTTGTTTCATGATGAGTCCGTCTAAAACTGCATCTTAGAAAGAGAAGGAACCTGTGTAGGGTTGCCTCATGATGAGTCAGTTTAAAGCTTCATCTTGGAAAGAGAAAGATCCGGTGTAGGATTGCTTCATGATGAGTCAGTGTAAAATTTCATATTGGAAAGAGAATGAACCGGTGTAGGGTTGCTTCATGATGAGTCAGTGTAAAATTGCATCTTGGAAAGAGAAGGAACCGGTGTAGGGTTGCTTCATGATGAGTCTGTGTAAAACTGCATCTTGGAAAGAGAAGGAACCGGTGTATGGTTGCTTCATGATGAGTCAGTATAAAACTTCATTTGGAAAGAGAAGAAACCTGTGTAGGGTTGTTTCATGATGAGTCCGTGTAAAACTGCATCTTGGAAAGAGAAGGAACCTGTGTAGAGTTGCCTCATGATGAGTCCGTGTAAAACTTCATCTTGGAAAGAGAAAGAACCGGTGTAGGATTGCTTCATGATGAGTTAGTGTACAACTTCATATTGGAAAGAGAAGGAACCGGTGTAGGGTTACTTCATGATGAATCAATGTAAAACTGCATATTGGAAAGAGAAGGAACCGGTGTAGGGTTGCCTCATGATGAGTCAGTGTAAAACTGCATCTTGGAAAGAGAAGAAACCTGTGTAGGGTTGCCTCATGATGAATCAGTGTAAAACTGCATCTTGGAATGAGAAGGAACCTGTGTAGAGTTGTCTCATGATAAGTCCGTGTAACATTGCATCTTGGAAAGAGAAGGAATCGGTGTAGGGTTGCTTCATGATGAGTCAGTGTGAAACTTTGTCTTGGAAAGAGAAGGAACCGGTGTAGGGTTGCTTCATGATTAGTCAGTGTATAACTTCATCTTAGAAAGAGAAGGAACCGATGTAGGGTTACTTCATGATGAGTCCGTGTAAAACTGCATCTTGAAAACAGAAGGAACTGGTGTAGGGTTGCTTCATGATGAGTCCGTTTAAAATTGCATCTTAGAAAGAGAAGGAACCGATGTAGGATTGCTTCATGATGATTCAGTGTAAAACTTCATCTTGGAAAGAGAAGGAACCAGTGTAGGGTTGCTTCATGATGAGTTCGTGTAAAACTGCATCTTGGAAAGAAAAGGAACCTGTGTAGGGTTGCCTCATGATGATTCCGTGTAAAACTTCATCATGGAAAGAGAAGGTACCGGTGTAGGGTTTCTTCATGATGAGTCCGTCTAAAACTTCATCTTGGATAGAGAAGGAACCGATATAGGGTTGCTTCATCATGAGTCCGTGTCAAACTGCATCTTGGAAAGAGAAGGAACCTGTCTAGGGTTGCCTCACGATGAGTCTGTGTAAAATTGCATCTTAGAAATAGAAGGAACTGGTGTAGGGTTGCTTCATGATGAGTCAGTATAAAACTACATCTTGGAAAGAGAAGGAACTTGTGTAGGGTTGCCTCATGATGAATCCGTGTAAAACTGTATCTTGGAAAGAGAAGGAACCTGTGTAGGGTTGCCTCATTATGAATCCATGTAAAACTGCATCTTGGAAAGAGAAGGAACCAGTGTAGGGTTGGTTCATGATGAGTCAGTGTAAAACTTCATCTTGGAAAGAGAAAGAACCTATGTAGGGTTGTTTCATGATGAGTCAGTGTAAAACTACTTCTTGCAAAGAGAAGGAACCTATGTAGGGTTTCCTCATGATGATTTAGTGTAAAACTTCATCTTGCAAAGAGAAGAAACCGGTGTAGGGTTGCTTCATGACGAGTCCGTGTAAAACTGCATCTTGGAAAGAGAAGGAATCGGTGTAGGGTTGCTTCATGATGAGTCTGTGTAAAACTGCATCTTGGAAAGAGAAGGAATTTGTGTAGGGTTGCCTCATAATGAAACAGTTTAAAACTGCATCTGGGAAAGAGATGGAAACTGTGTAGGATTTCCTCATGATATGTCCGTGTAAAACTGCATCTTTGAAAGAGAAGGAACCGGTGTAGGGTTGCTTCATGATGAGTCCGTGTAAAACTTCGTCTTGGAAAGAGAAGGAACCGGTGTAGGGTTATTTCATGATGAGCCTGTGTAAAACTTCATCTTGGAAAGAGAAGGAACCTGTGTAGGGTTGCCTCATGATGAAACAGTTTAAAATTGCATCTGGGAAAGAGATGGAACCTGTGTAGGATTGCCTCATGATAAGTCCGTGTAAAACTGCATCTTTGAAAGAGAAAGAACCGGTGTAGGGTTGCTTCATGATGAGTCCGTGTAAAACATCGTCTTGGAAAGAGAAGGAACCGGTGTAGGGTTATTTCATGATGAGCCCGTGTAAAACTTCATCTTAGAAAGAGAAGGAACCGGTGTAGGGTTGCTTCATGATAAGTCCATGTAAAACTGCATCTTGAAAACAGAAGAAACCGGTGTAGGGTTGCTTCATGATGAGTCTGTCTAAAACTGCATCTTAGATAGAGAAGGAACCTGTGTAGGGTTGCCTCATGATGAGTCCGTGTAAAACAACATCTTGGAAATAGAAGGAACTAGTGTAGGGTTGCTTCATGATGAGTCCGTGTAAAACTACATCTTGGAAAGAGAAGGAACCTGTGTAGGGTTGCCTCATGATGAATCCGTGTAAAACTGTATCTTGGAAAGAGAAAGAACCTTGGTAGGGTTGCCTCATTATGAATCCGTGTAAAACTGCATTTTGGAAAGAGAAGGAACCTATGTAGGGTTACCTCATGATGAGTCTATGTAAAACTGCATCTTGGAAAGAGAAGGAACCGGTGTAGGGTTGCTTCATGATGAGTCAGTATAAAACTTCATCTTGGAAAGAGAAGGAACCTGTGTAGGGTTGTTTCATGATGAGTCTGTGTAAAACTGCATCTTGGAAAGAGAAGGAATCTGTGTAGGATTGCCTCATGATGAAACAGTGTAAAACTGTATATAGGAAAGAGAAGGAACCTGTGTAGGGTTGCCTCATGATAAGTCCGTGTAAAACTGCAAAGAGATGGAACCGGTGTAAGGTTGCTTCATGATGAGTCCGTGTAAAAGTTCATCTTGGAAAGAGAAGGAACCTGTGCAGGGTTGCCTCATAACGAGTCCGTGTAAAACTGCATCTTGGAAATAAAAGGAACTGGTGTAGGGTTGCTTCATGATGAGTCCGTGTAAAACTACATCTTGGAAAGAGTAGGAACTTGTGTAGGGTTGCCTCATGATGAGTCCGTGTAAAACTGTATCTTGGAAAGAGAAAGAAACTGTATAGGGTTGCCTCATTATGAATCCGTGTAAAACTGCATCTTGGAAAGAGAAGGAACCTATGTAGGGTTACCTCATGATGAGTCTATGTAAAAATGCATCTTGGAAAGAGAAGGAACCGGTGTAGGGTTGCTTCATGATGAGTCAGTATAAAACTTCATCTTGGAAAGAGAAGGAACCTGTGTAGGTGTTGTACCCCAAAATTTGCCCTCCCATATTCTTCAAAGTTTTGACAAGCATCACCTCAAATGGTTCAAAGTCTACTCAAAGGCTACACAATCAACCATCCTCCTAAGCTAGTCAAACTAGGGTTTTGGTTCTTACAAAGAAGTTGAAGTTTTCAAGGGCTTAATCAAGTCCCATATGCTCATACACATTGTCAAGCACCTACATGTCAAGTTTCAAGGCTCACAAGGTCAAGTTGCACAGTCAAAAGTCCCATTTGCTCAACAGTCAACTGTAGGGGCAAAATGGTCATTTGACAGTCAAAAGTCAAAATTTTTGGTCAACATCTTATTTTGAAGCCACAATCATCATTTGATCAAGTCTTGATCATGATTTCACAAGAATGGCTCAAAAATCATCAAGGTGTCAAAAGTTTCTATTTTTGGACAGCTGAAAAGTCAACTGTAACTTGACCAAGGCATAATGTTTTCATGGTTCATCAGAAAAATCCCATCCAATGCTCATCTTGAAGGGGAAGACATTTCCTACAATTCATCTTCACATTCCAAGTCTAATAAATGCTCTCACAAAAAGTTATCAATTTCAACATTATAGGTCATTTTCAAAAGTCAACAAAAAGGCACTTTAAGTCAAAGACCATAACTTGAGATTGGTAAATTCAAATGACATGGGACCAAAGGCATTGGTTAGAGGACTTCAAGACCTTTCCAAAATGTCCAAAAACATGTTTATAGCTTCAAAATTGAGCAAGATATGCATTGGAGAAGTTGGGAAATTTTTGTGAAATGGCCAAAGTCAATTATCCTTGAAATTTCATTTTGACAAAAGGGGCCCACTTTTTCCACTTGATTCAGCTTGGCCATGCCTCCCACGTGTCCCACAATTTATTTCAAGATTTAAAATTATTTTTTTTCATTTTTATTTAATTTTATTTGATTTAATTCATTTTAAATCTTTAAAATTCAAATAAAAATCAAAGAAATTAATGGAGGGATATATTTTGTGTTGAATAGCTTTGATACACCTTGAAATACCTTCCAAATTCGTGCAAGGCCTATTATGGGCACAAAAATTCAAATTTTCACAAGAATGGCAAGTTGCTTTAATGGAGGTTATGGCAAAATCTCAAGCATAATTGCAATGGTTAAAGGCTCATCATGTGACTGATTCTCATTCATTACTATATATACAAGCCTTCCCAACCTCATTCAAAAAATAGTGTGTGCAGAAACGGCCAAGAGCAAAACCAAAAATTATTCAAAAGTGAGAGTTCTAAAACATAGTTGCGAGCATCTTCAGATCAAAACAAGCATGTAGTTCTATTCCTTGCCACACCCTGAAGCTAAAGCAACCTTTGCCAAGTCCTGAGGCTCATACCGCGCTGTAAGTTCTTCCCAGGTCCCCTATAATTTCCATATCATTTTTTTCATTACTTTCATGTGCAGATTCTCAAAGGAGGAACACCATAAACCTCATATCCCATCGCTCCAAGTGTCATCAACGCAGATCCAAAGGACAAAAAGTGTAGCACACCATACTCTAGAGTCAAGCATGCTGCAGGCAATCATGAAAGTCAAACGTGGATTAGATTTCAGTGGGCTTGGATTGCTTCAATAAACCTCTTATTTGGCCCACACCCCCCTTGGTTTTTACTTTCTTTTTTTATTTTGTTTTTGTCATTTTCTCTTATTTTTAATTGCTAACCTTTTAATTATTTTTATTATTAACAATTAACTTAATTAACGCATTTTCATAAAAAACCAAAAAATAGAATTAACATTATTATTATTATTATTTTATTTTGTAAATAAATATTAACCAAAATAGTTTAATTAGGCAATTTTAATTCCTTTTCTTAAATAATTAAAATAAATCTAGAATTAGGTAAAAGTTAACTTTTAATTTTATTCCATTTCTTTTATTTCATAAAAACATAAAAAACAAAAAAAATATTTTCTTTTAATTAATTAGTTTAATTATTTAATTAATTGCATTTAATTGACAAAAAGACAAAAAATCAATTTCTTTTCTAAAAAGGGTCAACACCCTTAAGACGTTCCCGATTATTTTATTCACGCGCATTTACTTTATTTGATTATTATGTAATTGCCTTCAAGAATGTAATAGTTAAATAGGTTTATCGCTTTATTTAATTTCCGTACTTATTTACTAAAAAACGGGTCTTTGTAATTTTTGGCGATGTATAGACCCGCGCCTTGTAATAGCGTAGGATTTATTTTTCCGCAATTTACTTTCTGCACCCCTTAACTGCTAAACTTGCATGAAAGAATGTATGTAAATAAAAACAACTCGTAGCTCACTAATTACAAAGACAAACATAACATGAATACAACACACAAATACACACACCACTTCTAGGGTACGCCTCACTTGTTGCCTTCGAAACGTGGTCGTCAAGTATAGGACGTCTTAGCGGTCCTTATGTCCATGATCCAGTTGCCTCGAAACGGTTACCTCGAAATAGTTGCCTCGGAACAGTTGCCTCGAAACGGTTGCCTCGGATTAAAAAAGGATCAAGGACATAAGGGTAGCTTCTAAGGTGTCCTACTGTTGCTTCGGTGACCACACTGTCCCTACAATCGAATTGACCCGAACACCTCCAACGGTGGTGCTACCTACCTCTCAATGGTGGGATGACACTACCTAAAGGACTTTTACACAGCCTAATTCCTTAGGGTAGGTAGATGACTCATGGATACTTGCTCTTTTCAAAAACAAAACAAAATACTTTTCACACCTTACACTTTCAAAAAGCTTTCAAAACAATTTTTCAAACACTCTTGAGGACAGATACAAGAGTTATTCAGAAAACTTTCAAACGAAACTTTTTCAAAAACCCACACACATTTTAAAAGCAAAAAATTTTGAAAACATAAGAGCAAGTACCTAAGAGCCCGTGGATAACCACGGATAGAAAGGGTGCTAACACCTTCCCTTTCTATAAATCTACCTCCCGAACCGAGAAACATTCTCGAAAAGGAATTTTGCTGTGCTTTTGTCCTTTCCATGTTGGAGAACATAAAAGACGGTGGCGACTCTTGCTTACCGCGACATTTCGCGAAACCAACTTTAAACAGTCAGTTCTCATTCCCACCGATCACAGAACTGGCGACTCTGCTGGGGACAAATAAAGTGGGGTGTACCTTAGGAATAGTTCATCATCATGTTTTCAATTGCTTGCTTTGCTTGATTTAATATTGTGGGCCTGTTTTTGGAGTTTCATAGATCCTAGCCCGGATCCGGGGGATACCTCTTAGAAAGTAGCAACAAACTGTGAGGGAACTGTGCGGGGTATACCGACACGGTTGAAGCAGTTTGCTACATTGATGTGGCACTTTGGTGAGTACCGGTAACCCATGAGTCAAGTCAAGGAGAGTACGGGGCCGCCGCGTGGTTTCGTGAAGCATCAACTGACCTTAGGAACCTTACTTGACCATCCTGGCCTCTTTAGGGGTAGTGAGATGACTGACTTTGGTGCAGTCCGAAGTTGGTTGATACTCGATACTACACTCATTGAGGGTTGTTTTCTTGGAATATTTTGATCGCCAGTTCAGTGGCTAAATCAAAACAATGAACATAGAAAACAACCCTATGATATTGAGCTCCTTAGAACCCGGTTACTTTTGATAGGACAAGTTTTGAGCCCACCAACTTCAAGAGGGTAGTATCCCAAACTTCATGCTGGTCTAAACTCTAAGGGCTGTCTTGTGACTTGTGTGCCTTCATACTTGAACTATTTGCATGCTTGTTATCTGACACTTGAGTTTCTTGCAGGTTTTGTTTACAGTCCTCAATCTGGACTCATTACAGGGCCTACTTACATCACTCCATGCATAGCATAACATCATACCATCGTACCATCGCATACATCCTACATAAGGACTAATCCATTTCAAGGATCTTAAGGGTTTGTGATGCAGGTCATGATGAATCAAAAATGTCTAGCAAGGGGCAAAGGGGATTTATTTTCCTCTAAGCCAAGGTTGATAACTTGAGTCAGGGGCTATGACCCACTGGATATGGTGAGCCTTGACTCTTGAAGAAGGACTCTCAACAACATGAAGTTCCTTCAATCAAGCCACCGAATTCAGATTCTAACAATTTTCTTATTTACCCCGCGAGATCCTTGAAAACATTGCATGCATACATACACATCATTGCATAACAGGTACCCTTGTTACAAGTCACTTACCTTCTCCGCTGTTCATTTCAGCAATGGCTTCCCAACAAGACAACCAGGATCTTCATGCTCAAGAGACTCGGTTCGGGGAGATCCTCCTAAATCTATCCAAGGGGCAGGAAAAGCTGAGAACACTCCTCATGGGGACTTTGGTCAGGAACAATCTAGAAGACGATAAAGACGAACGACTGAAACATCTACAAGCTGAGGTGGATGTAATGAGAACCCAGATGCTGGGGAAAATGGCTCTTATCCAAGACTTATCTCAAAGACAAGGAGAGCTCAGGGTTCTCGTCAACCAACTGCTTCGGGATAACCAACTGGGGCAAACATCTAAGGTTGAAGAGCAAGCCATCATTCAACCACCTGTGGGGCAAGAAGACAAGGGAAAAGCTCCTCAGTTTGCTTCGGGGTCACAAGCTCAGCATCAACCTCACCAGCGTCAACAGGGTAATTGGCGTAAGCAAAATACGTCTGGAAGACATTTCTCGGAGACTGGTGTGCCATCCTCACTAATACTGAAGCGCTTGTTGGAGATCAAGCTGATTTCTTTAAAGGATCCTCCCAAGAAGCTTAACATAACCTCCCTAAAGTACAATCCTGATGAAAGGTGTGCCTACCATTCTGACAGTCCTGGACATGACACTGACGACTGTTGGAGCCCGAGGAACAAGATCCAAGACTTGATCGACGGAAGGGTGCTGGAGTTCATGCCGGGAGGGAAAATGAAAATCTTCTGCTGAGAATCTTCCATCTGTGATGACTAGTGCAAACTAAGAAGCTTTTGTTCATTCGAATGTTCAAGTTGTATTTTTCTTTGATTGTTCAAACATTTGTTCATGTCAAACTCTTTTACTTTATCAATGCATCGCATATGTCTGTTTTGAATCAATATATTCGCATTCGCTATATTCAAACTGCTTTCATTTTTTGTGATGTTCGAACTCTCGATTAATAACTCTAAGCCTCTTGAGGGAGGATGACGAAAATGATACCATAATCTACAATATGCTTTTGAACAGACCCCGCTGATGAGGTACATGCATTGTTTCAATTCCTAAACACTGGAGTTATAAGGAAGATAATCCCTCGTCAACCCCTTCGAGCCAAAGAAGTAGGAGTTTTTCTTTTCGAAAATTAAAACCCTTAATCATAACTTGGGGCAGGGTAGTTCTCTAAATTGATCCAAGTGCACAACGAATAGCACCAAAGAGGTCCTCACAAAACAAAAGACAGTGATGGTTCCGAATAATCATAAAGACAGGCAGTCATTATCCCTCAAAATAAATGCCCATTAAGTCAAAACCTATGAAGGAGACTTACAAAACTGGGGCATCCCGCTGACTGTAATCACAAAAGAAACAGTTCAGGCAAAAAACAGGGATAACAAAATCAAAAAGAAAAGAGGACCTGCAAACCCTCAACAAGGAAATGACTGCCTATTCAAAATAAAATGTTAACATCCGAACCATCATGGGAATATTAGGACAAAGACTCGAACAAGGTCTAACGCACGATCAACTGAGTTTAGGTTTGAAGAACATCACGAAGAGCGGGTGGGTACAAATATAATTTGAGCCTTTATCCTTTGTTTCTTAAACCGTGAACCAGGCCACGTTATAACCCTTAAAAAGTCCTAGCTGAAGCATGGGTTAGTTCGAAGGCATACTGTTATGAAAGGTATCCTGACTCCTTAAGGCTTGCTGTAAAATACTGAGTTGACATCACATTTTACAAAATTTGCTTGCTTTATTGAAAATGCATTTTCAAAAATTTCAAGACAGACACAAGCTTTGCATTTTTAATATAACATTGCTTGCATGTGACTATTTGTTTGAACATCATAGAAGTTCGCACGACGAATGTCTAATGAACAAAAGCACCTCCAATCAAGGGGCATGGCATGATCATTGTCCATCATCTGGGGCAGTCCAGTCAAGATTCAGAGAATCTCTCAAATGCCTAATAGCCTGGGGCAAATCTCCGCCTGAGTCACCTGGGGCATTAGACATGAATTCCAGCAACGAATCTGGTCCGATCAAACATCTTTTGGTAGTATGGCAACACAACACAATAACAGGGGCACCTCCCTATATCCTGAGAGCGCAGACATAGTCGAAAAAATACTACGCGCAATCAAAGACCCGCTAGGTCGACGCACCTAGGCAAAAATAAGGGCTTCCCGGCGAACCAAAAGGGTTCGGGAAAAAATAAGGGATGAAATAAAAAAAATTTGTACACCCGACAAGTCGAAAACCTGAAAAGGCGGCTTGGGAAAAAATGGGTATCCCGGTGGACTGAAAACCCGAAAGGGCGGTCCAGGCAAAAGTTAGGGATCAAAAGCGTACGACTATGTCCCGTCATCTCGTCACTTGCTTACCAGAAGAAGATTTGTCAAAACGGAAGTTATCAAGACCTCCGCAGGTACCTTCTCCCGCAGGAACTGGGGCAATGAGAATTGTCTAAGCAATCTGGTTGCTCTGTCCACCAAGGTACCAAGGTAAGTTCAGCTGAAGAACATGACCAAGATACCTTCACTCCCCGTTGAGTAAGACAAGATTCAGCCATGCTCTCCCCAAGCAGAGTTGGTCTCCCATCAGCCCTAAAAAGGCACAGTACCCCCAGCAAGTCAGTGATACTCTCCCCAAGTAGAGTTAGTCTACTGTCAGCCTTAAGGAAGGTGGGTATCCCCAGAAGATCTCAATATTCCCCAGCGGAGTATACAGATGTTCCTTAACAAGCATCCCCGGCAGTATTAATATAAGATTGTTCCCCGACGGAATACGGACACCACAGTGGAGCCACTTCCCCAGTGCAGTCTCAAAAGTTTCCCCAGGAAAGTTGAATCAACCTCCCCAGTAGATTCTGGAAACTTATCCCCAGTAGATTCTGGAAGCTTATCCCCAGCAGATCTCAACATTCCCCAGCGCAATATACAAACATTCTTAACAAGCATCCCTGACAGTCTTGATCTAAGATTGTTCCCCGGCGGTATACAGACATCCAGTGGAGCCATTCCCCAGTCCAAGCTGAAAGGTTCCCCCAGGAGAGTCCAATCAATCTCCCCAGTAGTAAGCTTATCCCCAGTAGATTCTGGAAGCTTATCCCTCGCAGGGCACGAACGCGTCTCCCGGACTTTTTATTTAAAGGTTATTTCCCCACCAGGATATAACTGGGTTATCCTCAGCCAATTGCCACAGAAAGATTATCCTCGACGAAGTTCTTCCGATCCCCAGCGGAGTTCATCTTCCAACAAAACTTATCAATGGTATTCACAGCGGAGTCATCATCAACATCTCAGCAAAGTACCTCTCTTTCCCCACAGAGTTCACTCCCCGCAGAGTAATCTATTCGCCAAGTTTAGCCCCCAACGGAGTCATCTTCTCCTACCGGTATCCTTGCAACTATCATCCCCAGCGGAAACAACGAGGCTCTATTCTTCCACATCAGCCCAGGATTCAACTTCCCGGCACCCGTCAAGGATTTATTTTCCTAGACAAAAACATACATAAACATCACATCTTCATACATTATAGCATGCATATACGCATCATGAACACACAATCTCATTTATTCTGAGAACATCACGCATGTCATACATCATGACATCACATACAACTGACGTTTTGTCTTTTCAGGACAAAGGTCAGTACAAAGATGATTACCATCAACGGTCGCAACTAAAGATCCGATTCCTGTATCTTGCCAGGGTGTATCTGTTGATGACTACATTACCAGACTCGATTCCTGTATCTTGCCAGGGCACGTCTGAAGAGTTCGAAGATCCGATTCCTGTATCTTGCCAGGGTGTATCTGTTGACGACTACATTACCAGACTCGATTCCTGTATCCTGGCAGGGCACGTCTGAAGAGTTCGAAGATCCGATTCCTGTATCTTGCCAGGGTGTATCTGTTGACGACTACATTACCAGACTCGATTCCTGTATCTTTCCAGGGCACGTCTGAAGAGTTCGAAGATTCGATTCCTGTATCTTGCCAGGGTGTATCTGTTGACGACTACATTACCAGACTCGATTCCTGTATCTTGCCAGGGCACGTCTGAAGAGTTCGAAGATCCGATTCCTGTATCTTGCCAGGGTGTATCTGTTGACGACTACATTACCAGACTCGATTCCTGTATCCTTCCAGGGTACGTCTGAAGAGTTCGAAGATCCGATTCCTGTATCTTGCCAGGGTGTATCTATTGACAACTACATTACCAGACTCGATTCCTGTATCCTGCCAGGGCACGTCTGAAGAGTTCGAAGATCCGATTCCTGTATCTTGCCAGGGTGTATCTGTTGACGACTACATTACCAGACTCGATTCTTGTATCCTGCCAGGGCACGTCTGAAGAGTTCGAAGATCCGATTCCTATATCTTGCCAGGGTGTATCTGTTGACGACTGATTCCAGACTCGATTCCTATATCCTGCCAGGGCACGTCTGAAGAGTTTAAAGATTCGATTCCTGTATCCAGCCAGGGCACATCTACATAAAGAGTTTGAAGATCAACTCCTGTAACAGGCCAGGTAATTATTTTCTTTCTCAGGTACGCAAGTTCTCGCTAAGGAATCTCTTACGCGATCGACACCCATATGGCATCTATAAGCCCATCCCCCTATCCATCATCTTTCCAAATGGCATATGTAAGCCCATTCCCGCCATCACACTGCTGACATGCTACTATGTGAGTGCAAATTTCTGGGCACTCTAGTGTTCAATCATCTTCCACCTTCAGATTACGAAAGGCACGCAAGCCAATCTACATCCTCAGGTCTAAGAAGATTGAACAGGGGCAACTGTTGTACCCCAAAATTTGCCCTCCCATATTCTTCAAAGTTTTAACAAGCATCACCTCAAATGGTTCAAAGTCTACTAAAAGGCTACACAGTCAACCATCCTCCTAAGCCAGTCAAACTAGGGTTTTAGTTCTTACAAAGAAGTTGAAGTTTTCAAGGGCTCAATCAAGTCCCATATGCTCATACACATTGTCAAGCACCTACATGTCAAGTTTCAAGGCTCACAAGGTCAAGTTGCACAGTCAAAAGTCCCATTTGCTCAACAGTCAACTGTAGGGGCAAAATGGTCATTTGACAGTCAAAAGTCAAAATTTCTGGTCAACATCTTATTTTGAAGCCACAATAATCATTTGATCAAGTCTTGATCATGATTTCACAAGAATGGCTCAAAAATCATCAAGGTGTCAAAAGTTTCTATTTTTGGACAGTTGAAAAGTCAACTGTAACTTGACCAAGGCATAACTTTTTCATGGTTCATCAGAAAAATCCCATCCAATGCTCATCTTGAAGGGGAAGACATTTCCTACAATTCATCTTCACATTCCAAGTCTAAGAAATGCTCTCACAAAAAGTTATCAATTTCAACATTATAGGTCATTTTCAAAAGTCAACAAAAAGGCACTTTAAGTCAAAGACCATAACTTGAGATTGGTAAATTCAAATGACATGGGACCAAAGGCATTAGTTAGAGGACTTCAAGACCTTTCCAAAATGTCCAAGAACATGTTCATAGCTTCAAAATTGAGCAATATATGCATTGGAGAAGTTGGGAAATTTTTGTGAAATGGCCAAAGTCAATTATCCTTGAAATTTCATTTTTGACAAAAGGGGCCCACTTTTTCCACTTGATTCAGCTTGGACATGCTTCCCACGTGTCCCACAATTTATTTCAAGATTTAAAATTAATTTTTTTCATTTTTATTTAATTTTATTTGATTTAATTCATTTTAAATCTTTAAAATTCAAATAAAAATCAAAGAAATTAATGGAGGGATATATTTTGTGTTGAATAGCTTTGATACACCTTGAAATACCTTCCAAATTCGTGCAAGGCCTATTATGGGCACAAAAATTCAAATTTTCACAAGAATGACAAGTTGCTTTAATGGAGGTTATGGCAAAATCTCAATCATAATTGCAATGGTTAAAGGCTCATCATGTGACTGATTCTCATTCATTACTATATATACAAGCCTTCCCAACCTCATTCAAAAAATAGTGTGTGCAGAAACGGCCAAGAGCAAAACCAAAAATTATTCAAAAGTGAGAGTTCTAAAACATAGTTGCGAGCATCTTCAGATCAAAACAAGCATGTGGTTCTATTCCTTGCCACACCCTGAAGCTAAAGCAACCTTTGCCAAGTCCTGAGGCTCATACCGCGCTGTAAGTTCTTCCCAGGTCCCCTATAATTTCCATATCATTTTTTTCATTACTTTCATGTGCAGATTCTCAAAGGAGGAACACCATAAACCTCATATCCCAGCGCTCCAAGTGTCATCAACGCAGATCCAAAGGACAAAAAGTGTAGCACACCATACTCTGGAGTCAAGCGTGCTGCAGGCAATCATGAAAGTCAAACGTGGCTTAGATTTCAGTGGGCTTGGATTGCTTCAATAAACCTCCTATTTGGCCCACACCCCCATTGGTTTTTACTTTCTTTTTTTATTTTGTTTTTGTCATTTTCTCTTATTTTTAATTGCTAACCTTTTAATTATTTTTATTATTAACAATTAACTTAATTAACGCATTTTCATAAAAAACCAAAAAATAGAATTAACATTATTATCATTATTATTTTATTTTGTAAATAAATATTAACCAAAATAGTTTAATTAGGCAATTTTAATTCCTTTTCTTAAATAATTAAAATAAATCTAGAATTAGGTAAAAGTTAACTTTTAATTTTATTCCATTTCTTTTATTTCATAAAAACATAAAAAACAAAAAAAAATATTTTCTTTTAATTAATTAGTTTAATTATTTAATTAATTTCATTTAATTGACAAAAAGACAAAAAAATCAATTTCTTTTCTAAAAAGGGTCAACACCCTTAAGACATTCCCGATTATTTTATTCGCGCGCATTTACTTTATTTGATTATTATGTAATTGCCTTCAAGAATGTAATAGTTAAATAGGTTTATCGCTTTCTTTAATTTCCGTACTTATTTACTAAAAAACGGGTCTTTGTAATTTTTGGCGATGTATAGACCCGCGCCTTGTAATAGCGTAGGATTTATTTTTCCGCAATTTACTTTCTGCACCCCTTAACTGCTAAACTTGCATGAAAGAATGTATGTAAATAAAAACAACTCGTAGCCCACTAATTACAAAGACAAACATAACATGAATACAACACACAAATACACACACCACTTCTAGGGTACGCCTCACTTGTTGCCTTCGAAACGTGGTCGTCAAGTATAGGACGTCTTAGCGGTCCTTATGTCCATGATCCAGTTGCCTCGAAACGGTTGCCTCGAAATAGTTGCCTCGGAACAGTTGCCTCGAAACGGTTGCCTCAGATTAAAAAAGGATCAAGGACATAAGGGTAGCTTCTAAGGTGTCCTACTGTTGCTTCGGTGACCATACTGTCCCTACAATCGAATTGACCCGAACATCTCGAACGGTGGTGCTACCTACCTCTCAATGGTGGCATGACACTACCTAAAGGACTTTTACACAGCCTAATTCCTTAGGGTGGGTAGATGACTCATGGATACTTGCTCTTTTCAAAAACAAAACAAAATACTTTTCACACCTTACACTTTCAAAAAGCTTTCAAAACAATTTTTCAAACACTCTTGAGGACAGATACAAGAGTTATTCAGAAAACTTTCAAACGAAACTTTTTCAAAAACCCACACACATTTGAAAAGCAAACAATTTTGAAAACATAAGAGCAAGTACCTAAGAGCCCGTGGATAACCACGGATAGAAAGGGTGCTAACACAGTCCCTTTCTATAAATCTACCTCCCGAACCGAGAAACATTCTCGAAAAGGAATTTTGCTGTGCTTTTGTCCTTTCCATGTTGGAGAACATAAAAGACGGTGGCGACTCTTGCTTACCGTGACATTTCGCGAAACCAGCTTTAAACAGTCAGTTCTCATTCCCACCGATCACAGTAGGGTTGTTTCATGATGAGTCCGTGTAAAACTGCATCTTGGAAAGAGAAGAAACCTGTGTAGGGTTGCCTCATGATGAGTCTGTGTAAAACTTCATCTTGGAAAGAGAAAGAACCGGTGTAGGATTGCTTCATGATGAGTCAGTGTAAAACTTCATATTGGAAAGAGAAGGAACCGGTGTAGGGTTGCTTCATGATGAGTCAGTGTAAAACTGCATCTTGGAAAGAGAAGGAACCGGTGTAGCGTTGCTTCATGATGAGTCTGTGTAAAATTGCATCTTGGAAAGAGAAGGAACCTATGTAGGGTTGCCTCATGATGAATCAGTTTAAAACTGCATCTTGGAAAGAGAAGGAACCTGTGTAGAGTTGCCTCATGATAAGTTCGTGTAAAACTGCATCTTGGAAAGAGAAGGAACCGATGTAGGGTTGCTTCATGATGAGTCCGTGTAAAACTTCATCTTGGAAAGAGAAATAACCGGTGTAGGGTTGCTTCATGATGAGTCTGTCTAAAACTTCATCTTGGAAAGAGAAGGAACCTGTGTAGGGTTGTTTCATGATGAGTCAGTGTAAAACTACTTCTTGCAAAGAGAAGGAACCTATGTAGGGTTTCCACATGATGATTTATTGTAAAACATCATCTTGCAAAGAGAAGAAACCGGTGTAGGGTTGCTTCATGATGAGTCCGTGTAAAACTGCATCTTGGAAAGAGAAGGAATCGGTGTAGGGTTGCTTCCTGATGAGTCTGTGTAAAACTGCATCTTGGAAAGAGAAGGAATCTGTGTAGGGTTGCCTCATAATGAAACAGTTTAAAACTGCATCTGGGAAAGAGATGGAACCTGTGTAGGATTGCCTCATGATAAGTCCGTGTAAAACTGCATCTTTGAAAGAGAAGGAACCGGTGTAGAGTTGCTTCATGATGAGTCGGTGTAAAACTTCGTCTTGGAAAGAGAAGGAACAGGTGTAGGGTTTTTTCATGATGAGCTCGTGTAAAACTTCATCTTGGAAAGAGAAGGAACCTTTGTAGGGTTGCCTCATGATGAAACAGTTTAAAACTGCATCTGGGAAAGAGATGGAACCTGTGTAGGATTGCCTCATGATAAGTCCGTGTAAAACTGCATCTTTGAAAGAGAAGGAACCGGTGTAGGGTTGCTTCATGATGAGTCCGTGTAAAACATCGTCTTGGAAAGAGAAGGAACCGGTGTAGGGTTATTTCATGATGAGCCCGTGTAAAACTTCATCTTAGAAAGAGAAGGAACCGGTTTAGGGTTGCTTCATGATGAGTCCATGTAAAACTGCATCTTGAAAACAGAAGAAACCAGTGTAGGGTTGCTTCATGATGAGTCAGTCTAAAACTGCATCTTAGAAAGAGAAGGAACCTGTGTAGGGTTGCCTCATGATGAGTCCGTGTAAAACATCATCTTGGAAATAGAAGGAACTAGTGTAGGGTTGCTTCATGATGAGTCCGTGTAAAACTACATCTTGGAAAGAGAAGGAACCTGTGTAGGGTTGCCTCATGATGAGTCTGTGTAAAATTGTATCTTGGAAAGAGAAAGAACCTTGGTAGGGTTGCCTCATTATGAATCCGTGTAAAACTGCATCTTGGAAAGAGAAGGAACCTATGTAGGGTTACCTCATGATGAGTCTATGTAAAACTGCATCTTGGAAAGAGAAGGAACCGGTGTAGGGTTGCTTCATGATTAGTCAGTATAAAACTTAATCTTGGAAAGAGAAGAAACCTGTGTATGGTTGTTTCATGATGAGTCTGTGTAAAACTGCATCTTGGAAAGAGAAGGAATCTGTTTAGGATTGCCTCATGATGAAACAGTGTAAAACTGTATCTAGGAAAGAGAAGGAACCTGTGTAGGGTTGCCTCATGATAAGTCCGTGTAAAACTGCATCTTGGAAAGAGAAGGAACCGGAGTAAGGTTGCTTCATGATGAGTCCGTGTAAAAGTTCATCTTGGAAAGAGAAGGAACCTGTGCAGGGTTGCCTCATAACGAGTCCGTCTAAAACTGCATCTTGGAAATAGAAGGAACTGGTGTAGGATTGCTTCATGATGAGTCAGTGTAAAACTTCATATTGGAAAGAGAAGGAACCGGTGTAGGGTTGCTTCATGATGAGTCAGTGTAAAACTGCATCTTGGAAAGAGAAAGAACCGGTGTAGCGTTGCTTCATGATGAGTCTGTGTAAAATTGCATCTTGGAAAGAGAAGGAACCTATGTAGGGTTGCCTCATGATGAATCAGTTTAAAACTGCATCTTGGAAAGAGAAGGAACCTGTGTAGAGTTGCCTCATGATAAGTTCGTGTAAAACTGCATCTTGGAAAGAGAAGGAACCGATGTAGGGTTGCTTCATGATGAGTCCGTGTAAAACTTCATCTTGGAAAGAGAAATAACCGGTGTAGGGTTGCTTCATGATGAGTCTGTCTAAAACTTCATCTTGGAAAGAGAAGGAACCTGTGTAGGGTTGTTTCATGATGAGTCAGTGTAAAACTACTTCTTGCAAAGAGAAGGAACCTATGTAGGGTTTCCACATGATGATTTATTGTAAAACTTCATCTTGCAAAGAGAAGAAACCGGTGTAGGGTTGCTTCATGATGAGTCCGTGTAAAACTGCATCTTGGAAAGAGAAGGAATCGGTGTAGGGTTGCTTCGTGATGAGTCTGTTCAAAACTGCATCTTAGAAAGAGAAGGAATCTGTGTAGGGTTGCCTCATAATGAAACAGTTTAAAACTGCATCTGGGAAAGAGATGGAACCTGTGTAGGATTGCCTCATGATAAGTCCGTGTAAAACTGCATCTTTGAAAGATAAGGAACCGGTGTAGGGTTGCTTCATGATGAGTCGGTGTAAAACTTCGTCTTGGAAAGAGAAGGAACCGGTGTAGGGTTTTTTCATGATGAGCTCGTGTAAAACTTCATCTTGGAAAGAGAAGGAACCTGTGTAGGGTTGCCTCATGATGAAACAGTTTAAAACTGCATCTGGGAAAGAGATGGAACCTGTGTAGGATTGCCTCATGATAAGTCCGTGTAAAACTGCATCTTTGAAAGAGAAGGAACCGGTGTAGGGTTGCTTCATGATGAGTCCGTGTAAAACATCGTCTTGGAAAGAGAAGGAACCGGTGTAGGGTTATTTCATGATGAGCCCGTGTAAAACTTCATCTTAGAAAGAGAAGGAACCGGTTTAGGGTTGCTTCATGATGAGTCCATGTAAAACTGCATCTTGAAAACAGAAGAAACCAGTGTAGGGTTGCTTCATGATGAGTCAGTCTAAAACTGCATCTTAGAAAGAGAAGGAACCTGTGTAGGGTTGCCTCATGATGAGTCCGTGTAAAACATCATCTTGGAAATAGAAGGAACTGGTGTAGGGTTGCTTCATGATGAGTCCGTGTAAAACTACATCTTGGAAAGAGAAGGAACCTGTGTAGGGTTGCCTCATGATGAGTCCGTGTAAAACTGTATCTTGGAAAGAGAAAGAACCTTGGTAGGGTTGCCACATTATGAATCCGTGTAAAACTGCATCTTGGAAAGAGAACGAACCTATGTAGGGTTACCTCATGATGAGTCTATGTAAAACTGCATCTTGGAAAGAGAAGGAACCGGTGTAGGGTTGCTTCATGATTAGTCAGTATAAAACTTAATCTTGGAAAGAGAAGAAACCTGTGTATGGTTGTTTCATGATGAGTCTGTGTAAAACTGCATCTTGGAAAGAGAAGGAATCTGTTTAGGATTGCCTCATGATGAAACAGTGTAAAACTGTATCTAGGAAAGAGAAGGAACCTGTGTAGGGTTGCCTCATGATAAGTCCGTGTAAAATTGCATCTTGGAAAGAGAAGGAACCGGAGTAAGGTTGCTTCATGATGAGTCCGTGTAAAAGTTCATCTTGGAAAGAGAAGGAACCTGTGCAGGGTTGCCTCATAACGAGTCCGTGTAAAACTGCATCTTGGAAATAGAAGGAACTGGTGTAGGGTTGCTTCATGATGAGTCCGTGTAAAACTACATCTTGGAAAGAGTAGGAACTTGTGTAGGGTTGCCTCATGATGAGTCCGTGTAAAACGGTATCTTGGAAAGAGAAAGAAACTGTATAGGGTTGCCTCATTATGAATCCGTGTAAAACTGCATCTTGGAGAGAGAAGGAACCTATGTAGGGTTACCTCATGATGAGTCTATGTAAAAATGTATCTTGGAAAGAGAAGGAATCGGTGTAGGGTTGCTTCATGATTAGTCAGTATAAAACATCATCTTGGAAAGAGAAGGAACCTGTGTAGGATTGTTTCATGATGAGTCAGTGTAAAACTGCATCTTGGTAAGAGAAGAAACCTGTGTAGGGTTGCCTCATGATGAGTCTGTGTAAAACTTCATCTTGGAAAGAGAAAGAACCGGTGTAGGATTGCTTCATGATGAGTCAGTGTAAAACTTCATATTGAAAAGAGAAGGAACCTGTGTAGGGTTGCTTTATGATGAGTCAGTGTAAAACTTCATCTTGGAAAGAGAAGGAACCGGTGTAGGGTTGCTTCATGATGAGTCTGTGTAAAATTGCATCTTGGAAAGAGAAGGAACCTGTGTAGGGTTGCCTCATGATGAATCAGTTTAAAACTACATCTTGGAAAGAGAAGGAACCTGCGTAGCGTTGCCTCATGATAAGTTCGTCTAAAACTGCATCTTGGAAAGAGAAGGAACCGGTGTAGGGTTGCTTCATGATGAGTCCGTGTAAAACTTCATCTTGGAAAGAGAAATAACCGGTGTAGGGTTGCTTCATGATGAATCTGTGTAAAACTTCATCTTGGAAAGAGAAGGAACCGGTGTAGGGTTTCTTCATGATGAGTCAGTGTAAAACTGCATCTTTGAAATAGAGGGAACCGGTGTAGGGTTGCTTCATGATGAGTCCGTTTAAAACTGCATCTTGGAAAGAGAAGGAACCGGTGTAGGGTTGCTTCATGATGAGTCAGTGTAAAACTTCATCTTAGAAAGAGAAGGAACCTGTGTAGGGTTGCCTCATGATGAGTCTGTGTAAAACCTCATCTTGGAAAGAGAAAGAACCGGTGTAGGATTGCTTCATGATGAGTCAGTGTAAAACTTCATCTTAGAAAGAGAAGGAACCGGTGAAGGGTTGCTTCTTGATGAGTCCGTGTAAAACTGCATCTTGGAAAGAGAAGGAACCGGTGTAGGGTTGCTTCATGATGAGTCTGTGTAAAACTGCATCTTGGAAAGAGAAGGAATCTGTGTAGGGTTGCCTCATGATGAGTCCATGTAAAACTGCATCTTAGAAAGAGAAGGAACCTGTGTAGGGTTACCTCATGATGAGTCCGTGCAAAACTGCATCTTGGTAAGAGAAGCAACCTGTGTGGGGTTGCCTCCTGATGAGTCTGTGTAAAACTACATCTTGGAAAGACTATAAACTGGTGTAGGGTTGCTTTATGATGAGTTCGTGTAAAACTTCATCTTGGAAAGAGAAGGTACCGGTGTAGGGTTGCTACATGATGAGTCCGTCTAAAACTTCATCTTGGAAAGAGAAGGAACCGGTGTAGGGTTGCTTCATGATGAGTCCGTGTAAAACTGCATCTTGGAAAGAGAAGAAACCTATATAGGGTTGCCTCATGATGAGTCTGTGTAAACCTGTATCTTGGAAATAGAAGGAACTGGTGTAGGGTTGCTTCATGATGAGTCCGTGTAAAACTACATCTTGAAAAGAGAAGGAACCTGTATAGGGTTGCCTCATGATGAGTCTGTGTAAAACTGTATCTTGGAAAGAGAAGGAACCTGTGTAGGGTTGCCTCATTAAGAATCCGTGTAAAACTGCATCTTGGAAAGAGAAGGAACCTGTGTAGGGTTACCTCATGACGAGTTCGTTTAAAACTGCATCTTGGAAAGAGAAGGAACCGGTGTAGGGTTGCTTCATGATGAGTCAGTGTAAAAATTCTTCTTGAAAAGAGAAGGAACCTGTGTAGGGTTGTTTGATGATGAGTCCGTGTAAAACTACATCATGGAAAGAGAAGGAACCTGTGTAGGGTTGCCTCATGATGAGTCAGTGTAAAACTTCATCTAGGAAAGAGAAAGAACCGGTGTAGGATTGCTTCATGATGAGTCAGTGTAAAACTTCATATTGGAAAGAGAAGGAACCGGTGTAGGGTTGCTTCATGATGAGTCAGTGTAAAACTGCATCTTGGAAAGAGAAGGAACCAGTGTAGCGTTGCTTCATGATGAGTCTGTGTAAAATTGCATCTTGGAAAGAGAAGGAACCTATGTAGGGATGCCTCATGATGAATCAGTTTAAAACTGCATCTTGGAAAGAGAAGGAACCTGTGTAGAGTTGCCTCATGATAAGTTCGTGTAAAACTGCATCTTGGAAAGAGAAGGAACCGATGTAGGGTTGCTTCATGATGAGTCCATGTAAAACTTCATCTTGGAAAGAGAAATTACCGGTGTAGGGTTGCTTCATGATGAGTCTGTCTAAAACTTCATCTTGGAAAGAGAAGGAACCTGTGTAGGGTTGTTTCATGATGAGGCAATCTAAAACTACTTCTTGCAAAGAGAAGGAACCTATGTAGGGTTTCCACATGATGATTTATTGTAAAAATTCATCTTGCGAAGAGAAGAAACCGGTGTAGGGTTACTTCATGATGAGTCTGTGTAAAACTGCATCTTGGAAAGAGAAGGAATCGGTGTAGGGTTGCTTCATGATGAGTCTGTGTAAAACTGCATCTTGGAAAGAGAAGGAATCTGTGTAGGGTTGCCTCATAATGAAACCGTTTAAAACTGCATCTGGGAAAGAGGTGGAACCTGTGTAGGATTGCCTCATGATAAGTCCGTGTAAAACTGCATCTTTGAAAGAGAAGGAACCGATGTAGGGTTGCTTCATGATGAGTCGGTGTAAAACTTCGTCTTGGAAAGAGAAGGAACCGGTGTAGGGTTTTTTCATGATGAGCTCGTGTAAAACTTCATCTTGGAAAGAGAAGGAACCTGTGTAGGGTTGCCTCATGATGAAACAGTTTAAAACTGCATCTGGGAAAGAGATGGAACCTGTGTAGGATTGCCTCATGATAAGTCCGTGTAAAACTGCATCTTTGAAAGAGAAGGAACCGGTGTAGGGTTGCTTCATGATGAGTCCGTGTAAAACATCGTCTTGGAAAGAGAAGGAACCGGTGTAGGGTTATTTCATGATGAGCCCGTGTAAAACTTCATCTTAGAAAGAGAAGGAACCGGTGTAGGGTTGCTTCATGATGAGTCCATGTAAAACTGCATCTTGAAAACAGAAGAAACCAGTGTAGGGTTGCTTCATGATGATTCAGTCTAAAACTGCATCTTAGAAAGAGAAGGAACCTGTGTAGGGTTGCCTCATGATGAGTCCGTGTAAAACAGCATCTTGGAAATAGAAGGAACTGGTGTAGGGTTGCTTCATGATGAGTCCGTGTAAAACTACATCTTGGAAAGAGAAGGAACCTGTGTAGGGTTGCCTCATGATGAGTCCGTGTAAAACTGTATCTTGGAAAGAGAAAGAACCTTGGTAGGGTTGCCTCATTATGAATCCGTGTAAAACTGCATCTTGGAAAGAGAAGGAACCTATGTAGGGTTACCTCATGATGAGTCTATGTAAAACTGCATCTTGGAAAGAGAAGGAACCGGTGTAGGGTTGCTTCATGATTAGTCAGTATAAAACTTAATCTTGGAAAGAGAAGAAACCTGTGTATGGTTGTTTCATGATGAGTCTGTGTAAAACTGCATCTTGGAAAGAGAAGGAATCTGTTTAGGATTGCCTCATGATGAAACAGTGTAAAACTGTATCTAGGAAAGAGAAGGAACCTGTATAGGGTTGCCTCATGATAAGTCCGTGTAAAACTGCATCTTGGAAAGAGAAGGAACCGGAGTAAGGTTGCTTCATGATGAGTCCGTGTAAAAGTTCATCTTGGAAAGAGAAGGAACCTGTGCAGGGTTGCCTCATAACGAGTCCGTGTAAAACTGCATCTTGGAAATAGAAGGAACTGGTGTAGGGTTGCTTCATGATGAGTCCGTGTAAAACTACATCTTGGAAAGAGTAGGAACTTGTGTAGGGTTGCCTCATGATGAGTCCGTGTAAAACAGTATCTTGGAAAGAGAAAGAAACTGTATAGGGTTGCCTCATTATAAATCCGTGTAAAACTGCATCGTGGAGAGAGAAGGAACCTATGTAGGGTTACCTCATGATGAGTCTATGTAAAAATGCATCTTGGAAAGAGAAGGAACCGGTGTAGGGTTGCTTCATGATTAGTCAGTATAAAACATCATCTTGGAAAGAGAAGGAACCTGTGTAGGATTGTTTCATGATGAGTCCGTGTAAAACTGCATCTTGGAAAGAGAAGAAACCTGTGTAGGTTTGCCTCATGATGAGTCTGTGTAAAACTTCATCTTGGAAAGAGAAAGAACCGGTGTAGGATTGCTTCATGATGAGTCAGTGTAAAACTTCATATTGAAAAGATAAGGAACCGGTGTAGGGTTGCTTCATGATGAGTCAGTGTAAAACTGCATCTTGGAAAGAGAAGGAACGGGTGTAGGGTTGCTTCATGATGAGTCTGTGTAAAATTGCATCTTGGAAAGAGAAGGAACCTGTGTAGGGTTGCCTCATGATGAATCAGTTTAAAACTGCATCTTGGAAAGAGAAGGAACCTGCGTAGAGTTGCCTCATGATAAGTTCGTCTAAAACTGCATCTTGGAAAGAGAAGGAACCGGTGTAGGGTTGCTTCATGATGAGTCAGTGTAAAACTTCATCTTGGAAAGAGAAATAACCGGTGTAGGGTTGCTGCATGATGAATCTGTGTAATACTTCATCTTGGAAAGAGAAGGAACCGGTGTAGGGTTTCTTCATGATGAGTCAGTGTAAAACTTCATCTTGGAAAGAGAAGGTACCGGTGTAGGGTTGCTACATGATGAGTCCGTCTAAAACTTCATCTTGGAAAGAGAAGGAACCGGTGTAGGGTTGCTTCATGATGAGTCAGTGTAAAACTTCATCTTAGAAAGAGAAGGAACCTGTGTAGGGTTGCCTCATGATGAGTCCGTGTAAAACTTCATCTTGGAAAGAGAAATAACCGGTGTAGGATTGCTTCATGATGAGTCAGTGTAAAACTTCATCTTAGAAAGAGAAGGAACCGGTGTAGGGTTGCTTCTTGATGAGTCCGTGTAAAACTGCATCCTGGAAAGAGAAGGAACCGGTGTAGGGTTGCTTCATGATGAGTCTATGTAAAACTGCATGTTGGAAAGAGAAGGAATCTGTGTAGGGTTGCCTCATGATGATTCCATGTAAAACTGCATCTTGGAAAGAGAAGGAACCTGTGTAGGGTTACCTCATGATGAGTCCGTGCAAAACTGCATCTTGGTAAGAGAAGCAACCTGTGTGGGGTTGCCTCCTTATGAGTCTGTGTAAAACTACATCTTGGAAAGACTATGAACTGGTGTAGGGTTGCTTTATGATGAGTTCGTGTAAAACTTCATCTTGGAAAGAGAAGGTACCGGTGTAGGGTTGCTACATGATGAGTCCGTCTAAAACTTCATCTTGGAAAGAGAAGGAACCGGTGTAGGGTTGCTTCATGATGAGTCCGTGTAAAACTGCATCTTGGAAAGAGAAGAAACCTATATAGGGTTGCCTCATGATGAGTCTGTGTAAACCTGCATCTTGGAAATAGAAGGAACTGGTGTAGGGTTGCTTCATGATGAGTCCGTGTAAAACTACATCTTGAAAAGAGAAGGAACCTGTATAGGGTTGCCTCATGATGAGTCTGTGTAAAACTGTATCTTGGAAAGAGAAGGAACCTGTGTAGGGTTGCCTCATTAAGAATCCGTGTAAAACTGCATCTTGGAAAGAGAAGGAACCTGTGTAGGGTTACCTCATGACGAGTCCGTTTAAAACTGCATCTTGGAAAGAGAAGGAACCGGTGTAGGGTTGCTTCATGATGAGTCAGTGTAAAACTTCATCTTGGAAAGAGAAGGAACCTGTGTAGGGTTGTTTGATGATGAGTCCGTGTAAAACTACATCTTGGAAAGACAAGGAACCTGTGTAGGGTTGCCTTATGATGAGTCCGTGTAAAACTTCATCTTGGAAAGAGAAAGAACCGGTGTAGGATTGCTTCATGATGAGTCAGTGTAAAACTTCATATTGGAAAGAGAAGGAACCGGTGTAGGGTTGCTTCATGATGAGTCAGTGTAAAACTGCATCTTGGAAAGAGAAGGAACCAGTGTAGCGTTGCTTCATGATGAGTCTGTGTAAAATTGCATCTTGGAAAGAGAAGGAACCTATGTAGGGTTGCCTCATGATGAATCAGTTTAAAACTGCATCTTGGAAAGAGAAGGAACCTGTGTAGAGTTGCCTCATGATAAGTTCGTGTAAAACTGCATCTTGGAAAGAGAAGGAACCGATGTAGGGTTGCTTCATGATGAGTCCGTGTAAAACTTCATCTTGGAAAGAGAAATAACCGGTGTAGGGTTGCTTCATGATGAGTCTGTCTAAAACTTCATCTTGGAAAGAGAAGGAACCTGTGTAGGGTTGTTTCATGATGAGTCAGTGTAAAACTACTTCTTGCAAAGAGAAGGAACCTATGTAGGGTTTCCACATGATGATTTATTGTAAAACTTCATCTTGCAAAGAGAAGAAACCGGTGTAGGGTTACTTCATGATGAGTCCGTGTAAAACTGCATCTTGGAAAGAGAAGGAATCAGTGTAGGGTTGCTTCGTGATGAGTCTGTGTAAAACTGCATCTTGGAAAGAGAAGGAATCTGTGTAGGGTTGCCTCATAATGAAACAGTTTAAAACTGCATCTGGGAAAGAGATGGAACCTGTGTAGGATTGCCTCATGATAAGTCCGTGTAAAACTGCATCTTTGAAAGAGAAGGAACCGATGTAGGGTTGCTTCATGATGAGTCGGTGTAAAACTTCGTCTTGGAAAGAGAAGGAACCGGTGTAGGGTTTTTTCATGATGAGCTCGTGTAAAACTTCATCTTGGAAAGAGAAGGAACCTGTGTAGGGTTGCCTCATGATGAAACAGTTTAAAACTGCATCTGGGAAAGAGATGGAACCTGTGTAGGATTGCCTCATGATAAGTCCGTGTAAAACTGCATCTTTGAAAGAGAAGGAACCGGTGTAGGGTTGCTTCATGATGAGTCCGTGTAAAACATCGTCTTGGAAAGAGAAGGAACCGGTATAGGTTTATTTCATGATGAGCCCGTGTAAAACTTCATCTTAGAAAGAGAAGGAACCGGTGTAGGGTTGCTTCATGATGAGTCCATGTAAAACTGCATCTTGAAAATAGAAGAAACCAGTGTAGGGTTGCTTCATGATGAGTCAGTCTAAAACTGCATCTTAGAAAGAGAAGGAACCTGTGTAGGGTTGCCTCATGATGAGTCCGTGTAAAACAGCATCTTGGAAATAGAAGGAACTGGTGTAGGGTTGCTTCATGATGAGTCAGTGTAAAACTACATCTTGGAAAGAGAAGGAACCTGTGTAGGGTTGCCTCATGATGAGTCAGTGTAAAACTGTATCTTGTAAAGAGAAAGAACCTTGGTAGGGTTGCCTCATTATGAATCCGTGTAAAAATGCATCTTGGAAAGAGAAGGAACCTATGTAGGGTTACCTCATGATGAGTCTATGTAAAACTGCATCTTGGAAAGAGAAGGAACCGGTGTAGGGTTGCTTCATGATTAGTCAGTATAAAACTTAATCTTGGAAAGAGAAGGAACCTGTGTATGGTTGTTTCATGATGAGTCTGTGTAAAACTGCATCTTGGAAAGAGAAGGAATCTGTGTAGGATTGCCTCATGATGAAACAGTGTAAAACTGTATCTAGGAAAGAGAAGGAACCTGTGTAGGGTTGCCTCATGATAAGTCCGTGTAAAACTGTATCTTGGAAAGAGAAGGAACCGGACTAAGGTTGCTTCATGATGAATCCGTGTAAAACTGCATCTTGGAGAAAGAAGGAACCTATGTAGGGTTACCTCATGATGAGTCTATGTAAAAATGCATCTTGGAAAGAGAAGGAACCGGTGTAGGGTTGCTTCATGATTAGTCAGTATAAAACATCATCTTGGAAAGAGAAGGAACCTGTGTAGGATTGTTTCATGATGAGTCCGTGTAAAACTGCTTCTTGGAAAGAGAAGAAACCTGTGTAGGGTTGCCTCATGATGAGTCTGTGTAAAACTTCATCTTGGAAAGAGAAAGAACCGGTGTAGGATTGCTTCATGATGAGTCAGTGTAAAACTTCATATTGGAAAGAGAAGGAACCGGTGTAGGGTTGCTTCATGATGAGTCAGTGTAAAACTGCATCTTGGAAAGAGAAGGAACCGGTGTAGGGTTGCTTCATGATGAGTCTGTGTAAAATTGCATCTTGGAAAGAGAAGGAACATATGTAGGGTTGCCTCATGATGAATCAGTTTAAAACTGCATCTTGGAAAGAGAAGGAACCTGCGTAGAGTTGCCTCATGATAAGTTCGTCTAAAACTGCATCTTGGAAAGAGAAGGAACCGGTGTAGGGTTGCTTCATGATGAGTCCGTGTAAAACTTCATCTTGGAAAGAGAAATAACCGGTGTAGGGTTGCTTCATGATGAGTCTGTGTAAAACTTCATCTTGGAAAGAGAAGGAACCGGTGTAGGGTTTCTTCATGATGAGTCAGTGTAAAACTGCATCTTTGAAATAGAGGGAACCAGTGTAGGGTTGCTTCATGATGAGTCTGTGTAAAACTGCATCTTGGAAAGAGAAGGAATCTGTGTAGGGTTGCCTCATGATGAGTCCATGTAAAACTGCATCTTGGAAAGAGAAGGAACCTGTGTAGGGTTACCTCATGATGAGTACGTGCAAAACTGCATCTTGGTAAGAGAAGAAACTTGTGTGGGGTTGCCTCCTGATGAGTCTGTGTAAAACTACATCTTGGAAAGACTATGAACTGGTGTAGGGTTGCTTTATGATGAGTTCGTGTAAAACTTCATCTTGGAAAGAGAAGGTACCGGTGTAGGGTTGCTACATGATGAGTCCGTCTAAAACTTCATCTTGTAAAGAGAAGGAACCGGTGTAGGGTTGCTTCATGATGAGTCCGTGTAAAACTGCATCTTGGAAAGAGAAGAAACCTATATAGGGTTGCCTCATGATGAGTCTGTGTAAACCTGCATCTTGGAAATAGAAGGAACTGGTGTAGGGTTGCTTCATGATGAGTCTGTGTAAAACTACATCTTGAAAAGAGAAGGAACCTGTATAGGGTTGCCTCATGATGAGTCTGTGTAAAACTGTATCTTGGAAAGAGAAGGAACCTGTGTAGGGTTGCCTCATTAAGAATCCGTGTAAAACTGCATCTTGGAAAGAGAAGGAACCTGTGTAGGGTTACCTCATGACGAGTCCGTTTAAAACTGCATCTTAGAAAGAGAAGGAACCGGTGTAGGGTTGCTTCATGATGAGTCAGTGTAAAACTTCATCTTGGAAAGAGAAGGAACCTGTGTAGGGTTGTTTGATGATGAGTCCGTGTAAAACTACATCTTGGAAAGAGAAGGAACCTGTGTAGGGTTGCCTCATGATGAGTCCGTGTAAAACTTCATCTTGGAAAGAGAAATAACCGGTGTAGGATTGCTTCATGATGAGTTAGTGTAAAATTTTATCTTGGAAAGAGAAGGAACCGGTGTAGGGTTGCTTCATGATGAGTCCGTGTAAACCTGCATCTTAGAAATAGAAGGAACTAGTGTACGGTTGCTTCATGATGAGTTCGTGTAAAACTACATCTTGAAAAGAGAAGGAACCTGTATAGGGTTGCCTCATGATGAGTCTGTGTAAAACTGTATCTTGGAAAGAGAAGGAACCTGTGTAGGGTTGCCTCATTAAGAATCCGTGTAAAACTGCATCTTGGAAAGAGAAGGAACCTGTGTAGGGTTACCTCATGACGAGTCCGTTTAAAACTGCATCTTGGAAAGAGAAGGAACCGGTGTAGGGTTGCTTCATGATGAGTCAGTGTAAAACTTCATCTTGGAAAGAGAAGGAACCTGTGTAGGGTTGTTTGATAATGAGTCCGTGTAAAACTACATCTTGGAAAGAGAAGGAACCTGTGTAGGGTTGCCTCATGATGAGTCCGTGTAAAACTTCATCTTGGAAAGAGAAAGAACCGGTGTAGGATTGCTTCATGATGAGTTAGTGTAAAACTTTATCTTGGAAAGAGAAGGAACCGGTGTAGGGTTGCTTCATGATGAGTCCGTGTAAACCTGCATCTTAGAAATAGAAGGAACTAGTGTACGGTTGCTTCATGATGAGTCCGTGTAAAACTACATCTTGAAAAGAGAAGGAACCTGTATAGGGTTGCCTCATGATGAGTCTGTGTAAAACTGTATCTTGGAAAGAGAAGGAACCTGTGTAGGGTTGCCTCATTAAGAATCCGTGTAAAACTGCATCTTGGAAAGAGAAGGAACCTATGTAGGGTTACCTCATGATGAGTCTATGTAAAACTGCATCTTGGAAAGAGAAGGAACCGGTGTAGGGTTGCTTAATGATGAGTCAGTGTAAAACTTCATCTTGGAAAGAGAAGGAACTTGTGTAGGGTTGTTTGATGATGAGTCTGTGTAAAACTACATCTTGGAAAGAGAAGGAACCTGTGTAGGGTTGCCTCATGATGAGTCCGTGTAAAACTGTATCTTGGAAAGAGAAAGAACCTTGGTAGGGTTGCCTCATTATGAATCCGTGTAAAACTGCATCTTGGAAAAAGAAGGAACCTATGTAGGGTTACCTCATGATGAGTCTATGTAAAACTGCATCTTGGAAAGAGAAGGAACCGGTGTAGGGTTGCTTCATGATGAGTCAGTATAAAACTTAATCTTGGAAAGAGAAGGAACCTGTGTAGGGTTGTTTCATGATGAGTCTGTGTAAAACTGCATCTTGGAAAGAGAAGGAATCTGTGTAGGATTGCCTCATGATGAAACAGTGTAAAACTGTATCTAAGAAAGAGAAGGAACCTGTGTAGGGTTGCCTCATGATAAGTCCGTGTAAAACTGTATCTTGGAAAGAGAAGGAACCGGTGTAGGGTTGCTTCATGATGAGTCCGTGTAAAAGTTATCTTGGAAAGAGAAGGAACCTGTGCAGGGTTGCCTCATAACGAGTCCGTGTAAAACTGCATCTTGGAAATAGAAGGAACTGGTGTAGGGTTGCTTCACGATGAGTCTGTGTAAAACTACATCTTGGAAAGGGAAGGAACCTAAGTAGGGTTGCCTCATGATGAGTCCGTGTAAAACTGTATCTTGGAAAGAGAAAGAAACTGTATAGGGTTGCCTCATTATGAATCAGTGTAAAACTGCATCTTGGAAAGAGAAGGAACCTATGTAGGGTTACCTCATGATGAGTCTATATAAAAATGCATCTTGGAAAGAGAAGGAACCAGTGTAGGGTTGCTTCATGATGAGTCAGTATAAAACTTCATCTTGGAAAGAGAAGGAATATGTGTAGGGTTGTTTCATGATGAGTCAGTGTAAAACTGCATCTTGGGAAGAGAAGAAACCTGTGTAGGGTTGCCTCATGATGAGTCTGCGTAAAATTTCATCTTGGAAAGAGAAAGAACCGGTGTAGGATTGCTTCATGATGAGTCATTGTAAAACTTCATATTGGAAAGAGAAGGAACCGGTGTAGGGTTGCTTCATGATGAGTCAGTGTAAAACTGCATCTTGGAAAGAGAAGGAACCAGTGTAGGGTTGCTTCATGATGAGTCTGTGTAAAATTGCATCTTGGAAAGAGAAGGAACCTGTGTAGGGTTGCCTCATGATGAATCTGTTTAGAACTGCATCTTGGAAAGAGAAGGAACCTGTGTAGAGTTTCCTCATGATAAGTTCGTGTAAAACTGCATCTTGGAAAGAGAAGGAACCGGTGTAGGGTTGATTCATGATGAGTCCGTGTAAAACTTCATCTTGGAAAGAGAAATAACCGGTGTAGGGTTGCTTCATGATGAGTCCGTGTAAAACTTCATCTTGGAAAGAGAAGGAACCGGTGTAGGGTTTCTTCATGATGAGTCAGTGTAAAACTGCATCTTGGAAACAGAGGGAACCGATGTAGGGTTGCTTCATGATGAGTCCGTTTAAAACTGCATCTTGGAAAGAGAAGGAACCAGTGTAGGGTTGCTTCATGATGAGTCAGTGTAAAACTTCATCTTAGAAAGAGAAGGAACCTGTGTAGGGTTGCCTCATGATGAGTCCGTGTAAAACTTCATCTTAGAAAGAGAAAGATTCGGTGTAGGATTGCTTCATGATGAGTCAGTGTAAAACTTCATCTTAGAAAGAGAAGGAACCGGTGTAGGGTTGCTTCATGATGAGTCCGTGTAAAACTGCATCTTGGAAAGAGAAGGAACCGGTGTAGGGTTGCTTCATGATGAGTCTGTGTAAAACTACATCTTGGAAAGAGAATGAATCTGTGTAGGGTTGCCTCATGATGAATCCATGTAAAACTGCATCTTGGAAAGAGAAGGAACCTGTGTAGGGTTACCTCATGATGAGTTCGTGCAAAACTGCATCTTGGTAAGAGAAGCAACCTGTGTGGGGTTGCCTCATAATGAGTCTGTGTAAAACTACATCTTGGAAAGACTATGAACTGGTGTAGGGTTGCTTTATGATGAGTTCGTGTAAAACTTCATCTTGGATAGAGAAGGTACCGGTATAGGGTTGCTACATGATAAGTCCGTCTAAAACTTCATCTTGGAAAGAGAAGGAACCGGTGTAGGGTTGCTTCATGATGAGTCCGTGTAAAACTGCATCTTGGAAAGAGAAGAAACCTATATAGGGTTACCTCATGATGAGTCTGTAAACCTGCATCTTAGAAATAGAAGGAACTGGTGTAGGGTTGCTTCATGATGAGTCCGTGTAAAACTACATCTTAAAAAGAGAAGGAACCTGTATAGGGTTGCCTCATGATGAATCTGTGTAAAACTGTATCTTGGAAAGAGAAGGAACCTGTGTAGGGTTACCTCATTAAGAATCTGTGTAAAACTGCATCTTAGAAAGAGAAGGAACCTGTGTAGGGTTACCTCATGACGAGTCTATGTAAAACTGCATCTTGGAAAGAGAAGGAACATGTGTAGGGTTACCTCATGACGAGTCCGTTTAAAACTGCATCTTGGAAAGAGAAGGAACCGGTGTAGGGTTGCTTCATGATGAGTCAGTGTAAAACTTCATCTTGGAAAGAGAAGGAACCTGTGTAGGGTTGTTTGATGATGAGTCCGTGTAAAACTACATCTTGGAAAGAGAAGGAACCTGTGTAGGGTTGCCTCATGGTCCGTGTAAAACTTCATCTTGGAAAGAGAAAGAACCGGTGTAGGATTGCTTCATGATGAGTTAGTGTAAAACTTTATCTTGGAAAGAGAAGGAACCGGTGTAGGGTTGCTTCATGATGAGTCCGTGTAAACCTGCATCTTAGAAATAGAAGGAACTAGTGTACGGTTGCTTCATGATGAGTCCGTGTAAAACTACATCTTGAAAAGAGAAGGAACCTGTATAGGGTTGCCTCATGATGAGTCTGTGTAAAACTGTATCTTGGAAAGAGAAGGAACCTGTGTAGGGTTGCCTCATTAAGAATCCGTGTAAAACTGCATCTTGGAAAGAGAAGGAACCTATGTAGGGTTACCTCATGATGAGTCTATGTAAAACTGCATCTTGGAAAGAGAAGGAACTGGTGTAGGGTTGCTTAGTGATGAGTCAGTGTAAAACTTCATCTTGGAAAGAGAAGGAACTTGTGTAGGGTTGTTTGATGATGAGTCTGTGTAAAACTACATCTTGGAAAGAGAAGGAACCTGTGTAGGGTTGCCTCATGATGAGTCTGTGTAAAACTGTATCTTGGAAAGAGAAAGAACCTTGGTAGGGTTGCCTCATTATGAATCCGTGTAAAACTGCATCTTGGAAAAAGAAGGAACCTATGTAGGGTTACCTCATGATGAGTCTATGTAAAACTGCATCTTGGAAAAAGAAGGAACCGGTGTAGGGTTGCTTCATGATGAGTCAGTATAAAACTTAATCTTGGAAAGAGAAGGAACCTGTGTAGGGTTGTTTCATGATGAGTCTGTGTAAAACTGCATCTTGGAAAGAGAAGGAATCTGTGTAGGATTGCCTCATGATGAAACAGTGTAAAACTGTATCTAAGAACGAGAAGGAACCTGTGTAGGGTTGCCTCATGATAAGTCCGTGTAAAACTGTATCTTGGAAAGAGAAGGAACCGGTGTAGGGTTGCTTCATGATGAGTCCGTGTAAAAGTTCATCTTGGAAAGAGAAGGAACTTGTGCAGGGTTGCCTCATAACGAGTCCGTGTAAAACTGCATCTTGGAAATAGAAGGAACTGGTGTAGGGTTGCTTCATGATGAGTCTGTGTAAAACTACATCTTGGAAAGGGAAGGAACCTAAGTAGGGTTGCCTCATGATGAGTCCGTGTAAAACTGTATCTTGGAAAGAGAAAGAAACTGTATAGGGTTGCCTCATTATGAATCAGTGTAAAACTGCATCTTGGAAAGAGAAGGAACCTATGTAGGGTTACCTCATGATGAGTCTATATAAAAATGCATCTTGGAAAGAGAAGGAACCAGTGTAGGGTTGCTTCATGATGAGTCAGTATAAAACTTCATCTTGGAAAGAGAAGGAACATGTGTAGGGTTGTTTCATGATGAGTCCGTGTAAAACTGCATCTTGGGAAGAGATGAAACCTGTGTAGGGTTGCCTCATGATGAGTCTGTGTAAAACTTCATCTTGGAAAGAGAAAGAACCGGTGTAGGATTGCTTCATGATGAGTCATTGTAAAACTTCATATTGGAAAGAGAAGGAACCGGTGTAGAGTTGCTTCATGATGAGTCAGTGTAAAACTGCATCTTGGAAAGGGAAGGAACCAGTGTAGGGTTGCTTCATGATAAGTCTGTGTAAAATTGCATCTTGGAAAGAGAAGGAACCTGTGTAGGGTTGCCTCATGATGAATCTATTTAAAACTGCATCTTGGAAAGAGAAGGAACCTGTGTAGAGTTTCCTCATGATAAGTTCGTGTAAAACTGCATCTTGGAAAGAGAAGGAACCGGTGTAGGGTTGATTCATGATGAGTCCGTGTAAAACTTCATCTTGGAAAGAGAAATAACCGGTGTAGGGTTGCTTCATGATGAGTCCGTGTAAAACTTCATCTTGGAAAGAGAAGGAACCGATGTAGGGTTTCTTCATGATGAGTCAGTGTAAAACTGCATCTTGGAAACAGAGGGAACCGGTGTAGGGTTGCTTCATGATGAGTCCGTTTAAAATTGCATCTTGGAAAGAGAAGGAACCGGTGTAGGGTTGCTTCATGATGAGTCAGTGTAAAACTTCATCTTAGAAAGAGAAGGAACCGGTGTAGGGTTGCTTCATGATGAGTCCGTGTAAAACTGCATCTTGGAAAGAGAAGGAACCGGTGTAGGGTTGCTTCATGATGAGTCTGTGTAAAACTACATCTTGGAAAGAGAATGAATCTGTGTAGGGTTGCCTCATGATGAATCCATGTAAAACTGCATCTTGGAAAGAGAAGGAACCTGTGTAGGGTTACCTCATGATGAGTCCGTGCAAAACTGCATCTTGGTAAGAGAAGCAACCTGTGTGGGGTTGCCTCATAATGAGTCTGTGTAAAACTACATCTTGGAAAGACTATGAATTGGTGTAGGGTTGCTTTATGATGAGTTCGTGTAAAACTTCATCTTGGATAGAGAAGGTACCGGTATAGGGTTGCTACATGATGAGTCCGTCTAAAACTTCATCTTGGAAAGAGAAGGAACCGGTGTAGGGTTGCTTCATGATGAGTCAGTGTAAAACTGCATCTTGGAAAGAGAAGAAACCTATATAGGGTTGCCTCATGATGAGTCTGTGTAAACCTGCATCTTAGAAATAGAAGGAACTGGTGTAGGGTTGCTTCATGATGAGTCCGTGTAAAACTACATCTTAAAAAGAGAAGGAACCTGTATAGGGTTGCCTCATGATGAATCTGTGTAAAACTGTATCTTGGAAAGAGAAGGAACCTGTGTAGGGTTACCTCATTAAGAATCTGTGTAAAACTGCATCTTAGAAAGAGAAGGAACCTGTGTAGGGTTACCTCATGACGAGTCTATGTAAAACTGCATCTTGGAAAGAGAAGGAACCGGTGTAGGGTTGCTTCATGATGAGTCAGTGTAAAACTTCATCATGGAAAGAGAAGGAACCTGTGTAGGGTTGTTTGATGATGAGTCCGTGTAAAACTACATCTTGGAAAGAGAAGGAACCTGTGTAGGGTTGCCTCATGATGATTCCGTGTAAAACTTCATCTTGGAAAGAGAAAGAACCGGTGTAGGATTGCTTCATGATGAGTCAGTGTAAAACTTTATCTTGGAAAGAGAAGGAACCGGTGTAGGGTTGCTTCATGATGAGTCCATGTAAACCTGTATCTTGGAAATAGAAGGAACTGGTGTAAGGTTGCTTCATGATGAGTCCGTGTAAAACTACATCTTGAAAAGAGAAGGAACCTGTATAGGGTTGCCTCATGGTGAGTCTACGTAAAACTGTATCTTGGAAAGAGAAGGAACCTGTGTAGGGTTGCCTCATTAAGAATCCGTGTAAAACTGCATCTTGGAAAGAGAAGGAACCTATGTAGGGTTACCTCATGATGAGTCTATGTAAATCTGCATCCTGGAAAGAGAAGGAACCGGTGTAGGGTTGCTTCATGATGAGTCAATGTGAAACTTCATCTTGGAAAGAAAAGGAACTTGTGTAGGGTTGTTTGATGATGAGTCAGTGTAAAACTACATCTTGGAAAGAGAAGGAACCTATGTAGGGTTGCCTCATGATGAGTCAGTGTAAAACTTCATCTAATAAGTGAAAGAACCGGTGTAGGGTTGCTTCATGATGAGTCTGTGTAGAGTTTATCTTTGAAAGAGAAGGTACCGATTTAGGGTTTCTTCATGATGAGTCTGTTTAAATCTTCATCTTGGAAAGAGAAGGAACCGGTGTAGGGTTGCTCCATGATGGGTCAGTGTAAAACTGCATCTTGGAAAGAGAAGGAAACTGTGTAGGGTTGCCTCATCATGAGACCGTGTAAAACTGCATCTTGGAAATAGAAGGAACTGGTGTAGGATTATTTCATGATGAGTCCATGTAAAACTACATCTTGGAAAGAGAAGGGACTTGTGTAGGGTTGCCTCATGATGAGTCCGTGTAAAACTGTATCTTGGAAAGAGAAGGAACCTGTGTAGAGTTTCCTCATTATGAATCCATGTAAAACTGCATCTTGGAAAGAGAAGGAACCAGTGTAGGGTTCCTTCATGATGAGTCAGTGTAAAACTTCATCTTGGAAAGAGAAGGAACCTATGTAAGGTTGTTTCATGATGAGTCAGTGTAAAACTACATCTTGGAAAGAGAAGGAACCTGTGTAGAGTTTCATCATGATGAGTCCGTGTAAAACTTCATCTTGAAAAGAGAAAGAAGCGGTGTAGGATTGCTTCATGATGAGTCAGTGTAAAACTTCATCTTGGAAAGAGAAGGAACCGGTGTAGAGTTGCTTCTAGATGAGTCCGTGTAAAACTGCATCTTAGAAAGGGAAGGAACCAGTGTAGGGTTGCTTCATGATGAGTTTGTGTAAAACTGCATCTTGGAAAGAGAAGGAATCTGTATAGGGTTGCCTCATGAGGAAACAGTTTAAAACTGTATCTGGGAAAGAGAAGGAACCTGTGTAGGATTTCCTCATGATAAGTCCGTGTAAAACTGCATCTTTGAAAGAGAAGAAACCGGTGTAGGGTTGCTTCATAATGAGTCCGTGTAAAACTTCGTCTTGGAAAGAGAAGGAACCGGTGTACAGTTATTTCATGATGAGTCCGTGTAAAACTTCATCTTGGAAAGAGAAGGAACCAGTGTAGGGTTGCTTCATGATGAGTTCGTGTAAAACTTCATCTTGAAATCAGAAGAAACCGGTGTAGGGTTGCTTCATGATGAGTCCGTGTAAAACTGCACCTTGGAAAGAGAAAGAACCTATGTATGGTTGCCTCATGATGAGTCCATATAAAACTGCATCTTGGAAATAGAAGGAACTGGTGTAGGGTTGCTTCATGATGAGTCCGTGTAAAACTACATCTTGGAAAGAGAAGGAACCTGTGTAGGGTTGCCTCATAACGAGTCAGTGTAAAACTGTATCTTGGAAAGAGAAGGAACCTCTGTAGGGTAGCCTCATTATGAATCCATGTAAAACTGCATCTTGGAAAGAGAAGGAAACATTGTAGGGTTGCTTCATGATGAGTTAGTATAAAACTTCATCTTGGAAAGAGAAGGAACCTGTTAGGGTTGTTTCATGATGAGTCCCTGTAAAACTGCATCTTGGAAAGAGAAGAAACCTGTGTAGGGTTGCCTCATGATGAATCCGTGTAAAACTTCATCTTGGAAAGAGAAAGAACCGGTGTAGGATTGCTTCATTATGAGTCAGTGTAAAACTTCATATTGGAAAGAGAAGGAACCGGTGTAGGGTTGCTTCATGATGAGTCAGTGTAAAACTGCATCTTGGAAAGAGAAAGAAACGGTGTAGGGTTGCTTCATGATGAGTCTGTGTAAAATTGCATCTTGGAAAGAGAAGGAACCTGTGTAGGGTTGCCTCATGATGAATCAGTATAAAACTGCATCTTGAAAAGAGAAGGAACCTGTGTAGAGTTGCCTCATGATAAGTCCGTGTAAAACTGCATCTTGGATAGAGAAGGAACCGGTGTAGGGTTGCTTCATGATGAGTCCGTGTAAAACTTCATCTTGGAAAGAGAAGGAACTGGTGTACGGTTGATTCATGATGAGTCTGTGTAAAACTTCATCTTGGAAAGAGAAGGAACCGGTGTAGGGTTGCTTCATCACGAGTCCGTGTAAAACTGCATCTTGGAAACAGAGGTAACCGGTGTAGGGTTGCTTCATGATGAGTCCGTTTAAAACTGCATCTTGGAAAGGGAAGGAACCTGTGTAGGGTTGCTTCATGATGATTCCGTGTAAAACTTCATCTTGGAAAGAAAAAGAACCGGTGTAGGATTTCTTCATGATGAGTCAGTGTAAAACTTTATCTTGGAAATAGAAGGAACCGATGTAAGGTTGCTTCATGATGAGTCCGTGTAAAACAGCATTTTGGAAAGAGAAGGAACCGGTGTAGGGTTGCTTCATGATGACTCTGTGTAAAACTGCATCTTGGAAAGAGAAGGAATCTGTGTATGGTTGCTTCATGATAAGTCCGTGTAAAACTGCATCTTAGAAAGAGAAGGAACCGGTGTAGGGTTGCTTCATGATGAGTCTGTGTAAAACTTCGTCTTGGAAAGAGAAGGAACCGGTGTAGGGTTGCTTCATGATGAGTCCGTGTAAAACATCATCTTGGAAATAGAAGGAACCGGTGTAGAGTTTCTTCATGATGAGTCCGTGTAAAACTACATCTTGGAAACAGAAGGAACCAGTGTAGGGTTGCTTCATGATGAGTCCGTATAAAACTGCATCTTAGAAAGAGAAGGAACAGGTGTAGGGTTGCTTCATGATGAGTCAGTGTAAAACTTCATCTTGGAAAGAGAAGAAACCGGTGTAGGGTTGCTTCATGATGAGTCAGTGTAAAACTTCATCTTGGAAATAGAAGGAACCGGTGTAGGGTTGCTTCATGATGAGTCAGTGTAAAACTGCATCTTGGAAAGAGAAGGAACCTGTGTAGGGTTGCTTCATGATGAGTCCGTGTAAAAATGCATCTTGGAAAGAGAAGGAACCTGTGTAGGGTTGCCTCATTATGAATCCGTGAAAAACTGCATCATGGAAAGAGAAGGAACCTGTGTAGGGTTACCTCATGATGAGTCTATGTAAAACTGAATCTTGGAAAGAGAAGGAATCGGTGTAGGGTTGCTTCATGATGAGTCAGTATAAAACTTCATCTTGGAAAGTGAAGGAACCTGTGTAGGGTTGTTTCATGATGAGTCCATGTAAAACTCCATCTTTGAAAGAGAAGAAACCTGTGTAGGGTTGCCTCATGATGAGTCCGTGTAAAACTCCGTCTTGGAAAGAGAAAGAACCGGTGTAGGATTGCTTCATGATGAGTCAGTGTAAAACTTCATATTCGAAAGAGAAGGAACCGGTGTAGGGTTGCTTCATGATGAATCAGTATAAAACTGCATCTTGGAAAGAGAAGGAACCAGTGTAGGGTTGCTTTATGATGAGTCTGTGTAAAATTGAATCTTGGAAAGAGAAGGAACATGTGTAGGGTTGCCTCATGATGAATCAATGTAAAACCGCATCTTAGAAAGAGAAGGAACCTGTGTAGAGTTGCCTCATGATAAGTCCGTGTAAAACTGCATCTTGGGAAGAGAAGGAACCGATGTAGGGTTGCTTCATGATGAGTCAGTGTAAAAATTCGTCTTGGAAAGAGAAGGAACCGGTGTAGGGTTGCTTCATGATGAGTCTGTATAAAACTTCATCTTGGAAAGAGAAGGAACCGGTGTAGGGTTGCTTCATGATGAGTCCGTGTAAATCTGCATATTGGAAAGAGAAGGAACCTGTGTAGGTTTGCCTCATGATGAGTCTGTGTAAAACTGCATCTTGGAAAGAGAAGGAACCTGTGTAGGGTTGCCTCATGATGAATCAGTGTAAAACTGCATCTTGGAAAGAGAAGGAACCTGTGTAGAGTTATCTCATGATAAGTCCGTGTAAAATTGCATCTTGGAAAGAGAAGGAACCGGTGTAGGGTTGCTTCATGATGAGTCCGTGTAAAACTTTGTCTTGGAAAGAGAAGGAACCGGTGTAGGGTTGCTTCATGATGAGTCCGTGTAAAACTTCATCTTGGAAAGAGAAGGAACCGGTGTAGGGTTGCTTCATGATGAATCCGTGTAAAACTGCATCTTGAAAACAAAGGAACTGGTGTAGGGTTGCTTCATGATGAGTCCGTTTAAAATTGCATCTTAGAAAGAGAAGGAACCGGTGTAGAGTTGCTTCATGATGAGTCAGTGTAAAACTTTATCTTGGAAAGAGAAAGAACCGGTGTAGGGTTGCTTCATGATGAGTTCGTGTAAAACAACATCTTGGAAAGAAAAGGAACCTGTGTAGGGTTGCCTCATGATGAGTCTGTGTAAAACTGAATCTTGGAAAGAGAAGAAACCTGTGTAGGGTTGCCTCATGATGAGTCCGTGCAAAACTACATCTTGGAAAGAGAAGGAACCTGTGTAGGGTTGCCTCATGATGAGTATGTGTAAAACTACATCTTGGAAAGAGAAGGAACCTATGTAGGATTACCTCATGATGAGTCCGTGCAAAACAGCATCTTGGTAAGAGAAGAAACCTGTGTAGGGTTTCCTCATGATGAGTCTGTATAAAACTACATCTTGGAAAGAGAAGGAATCGGTGTAGGGTTGCTTTATGATGAGTCCGTGTAAAACTTTATCTTGGAAAGAGAAGGTACCGGTGTAGGGTTGCTTCATAATGAGTCCGTCTAAAACTTCATCTTAGAAAGAGAAGGAACCGGTGTAGAGTTGCTTCATGATGAGTCCGTGTAAAACTGAATCTTGGAAACAGAAGGAACCTGTATTGTTTTTGCCTCATGATGAGTCCGTGTAAAATTGCATCTTGGAAATAGAAGGAACTGATGTAGTGTTGCTTCATGATGAGTTCGTGTAAAACTACATCTTGAAAAGAGAAGGAACCTGTATAGGGTTGCCTCGTGATGAGTCCGTGTAAAACTGTATCTTGGAAAGAGAAGGAACCTGTGTAGGGTTGCCTCATTAAGAATCTGTGTAAAACTGCATCTTGGAAACAGAAGGAACCTGTGTAGGGTTACCTCATGATGAGTCTATGTAAAACTGCATCTTGGAAAGAGAAGGAACCGGTGTAGGGTTGCTTCATGATGAGTCAGTGTAAAACTTCATCTTGGAAAGAGAAGTAACCTATGTAGGGTTGCTTCATGATGAGTCCGTGTAAAATTGCATCTTGGAAATAGAAGGAACTGGTGTAGGGTTTCCTCATGATGAGTCCGTGTAAAACTGCATCTTTGAAATAGAAGGAACTGGTGTAGGATTGCTTCATGATGAGTCTGTAAAACTACATCTTAGAAAGAGATGGAACCTGTGTAGGGTTGCCTCATGATGAGTCCATGTAAAACTGTATCTTGGAAAGAGAAAGAACCTGTGTAGGGTTGCCTCATTATGAATCCGTGAAAAACTGCATCTTGGAAAGAGAAGGAACCTGTGTAGGGTTACTGTTGTACCCCAAAATTTGCCCTCCAATATTCTTCAAAGTTTTGACAAGCATCACCTCAAAGGGTTCAAAGTCTACTCAAAGGCTACACAGTCAACCACTCTCCTAAAGCCAGTCAAACTAGGGTTTTGGTTCTTGCAAGGAAGTTGAGGTTTTCAAGGGCTCAATCAAGTCACATGTGCCCATATACATTGTCAAGCACCTACATGTCAAGTTTCAAGGCTCACAAGGTCAAGTTGCACAGTCAAAAACCCTAATTGCTTCACAGTCAACTGTAGGGGCAAAATGGTCATTTGGCAGTCAAAAGTCAAAAATTTTGGTCAACATCTTATTTTGAAGCCACAATCATCATTTGGTCAAGTCTTGACCATGATTCCACAAGAATGGCTCAAAAATCATAAGATGCAAAAATTTCTATTTTTGGACAGCTGAAAAGTCAACTATAACTTGACCAAGGCATAACTTTTTCATGGTTCATCAGAAAAATCACATCCAATGCTCATCTTGAAGGGGAAGACATTTCCTACAATTCATCTTCACATTCCAAGTCCAAGAAATGCTCTCACAAAAATTTATCAATTTCAACATTATAGGTCATTTTCAAAAGTCAACAAAAAGGCACTTTAAGTCAAAGACCATAACTTGAGATTGGTAAATCAAAATGACATGGGACCAAAGGCATTGGTTAGAGGACTTCAAGACCTTTCCAAAATGTCCAAGAACATGTTCATAGCTTCAAAATTGAGCAAGATATGCATTGGAGAAGTTGGGAATTTTTTGTGAAATGGCCAAAGTCAACTATCCTTGAAACTTTATTTTTGACAAAAGGGGCCCACTTTTTCCACTTGTTTCAGCTTGGCCATGCCTCCCACGTGTCCCACAATTTATTTCAAGATTAAAAATTAATTTTCCCATTTTTATTTAATTTTATTTGATTTAATTCATTTTAAATCTTTAAAATTCAAATGAAAATCAAGAAAATTAATTAAGGGATATATTTTGTGTTGAATTGCTTTGATACACCATCATTCACCTTCCAAATCCGTGTACATCCTATTATGGGCATAGAAATTCAAATTTTGACAAAAATGGCAAGTTGTTTAAATGGTGTTCATGGCAAAATCAAGAACATAATTGCATTGGTTTATTGTGCATTATATTGATGGATACTCATTACAAAAGAGATATGCAAGCTTCCCAATACAAGGACACGACCTAGAAACACTCATACAGCATAAACCAATCTCAAATTTTCAAAGAAAAAGTGAGGGACTGAAAACCTATTTGCAGTGCAATTCGAAGCCTCTTTTGGATTCAAACAGCTTTCCTGAATCTCCAGGAGTCTTTTGCTATCAAAAACGAGCCATAACACCATCAGAATCAAAGCACACGACTCATACGGTTTGCATACATTTCCAAATTTACATATCACATTCCATGCGTTTTTAATACATTCTTTTGATTGATTTGTGTTGCTGACATCTTCCCAAAGCCTTTGGCATTGTTTAATTTCATTATCCTGTACAGAATCATGACTTGCCATTAAAACGCTTTAGGGTTTTCAAGGTTTAGAATTGGGGGTTTTGTCATGCTGTAAAATTAGAACTCCAAACAGGCATGGTCAAACTCAGAAGCTCAAGACGGATTGAATGGACATGTCGCGCCTTTTTTATGTTCAACGAGCGTCTATTCTCTATTTTTTTACAGGCTTGCATTTTGTGGGGGTTTAAAACCCCCGCTATGTGTTTCCTGTTTCAGGAAATGAAGAAGACGACATGCGTGGCAAGCAGGGAGTGGTCAGTTCAAACTGGGCGCGCGCGTTTCCTTATATAATATTTCTTTTCTATGTTACTAACAAACGCGCATAAGTGATGCAGTGGTTGGTGATGTGTTGGTTCACCACTGGGACCTGGGTTCGATTCCCAGGTCCCCTATAATTTCCATATTATTTTTTCAAATGCTTTCCTGTGCAGTTTCCAAAGCGTTGAACACCATGCACCTCACACATCCAACAGGCCAAGTGTCACAGATGCAAATCCAAGGGCCCAGAAGGCTGGAGCACCATGCTCAGGAGTCAACAACACTCCACTCAATCCAAGAAGTCAAACGTGGCTTGTTCAAATGGGCCTCAAATTCCAACAATGCACCCCCCTTCCTGGCCCAATACCCCCTTCCATTGGTTTATTCTATTTCTTTTCATTTTTTATTTTCCAATTTAATTTCTAACCTTGTTTATTTTATTTCTTATTAACATAATTAACCAATTAATATTTTCATAAAAAAATCAAAAAAATAGAATTAACATTACTATTATTTTATTTTGTAAATAAATATTAACTAAAATAGTTTAATTAGGCAATTTTAATTTCTTTTCTTAAATAATTAAAATAGATCTAGAATTAGGTAAAATTAACTTTTAATTTTATTTCTTTTTATTTTATTTCATAAAAACATAAAAAATACAAAAAATATATTTTCTTTTAATTAAATTAATTAATTAGTTTAACAATTAGTTTTTAATTTCATTTAATCACCAAAAAGACCAAAAAAAATTCAATTTCTTTTCTTAAAAGGGTCAACACCCTTAGAACATTTCCGATTTAATTTTTATTCGCGTATAGTTTATGATTATGTAATTGCTTCCAAGACATGTAATAGTTAATTAGGTTTATTGTTTTTATTTACTTTCCGTACTTATTTACCAAAAACGGGTCTTTGTATTTTTGGCGATGTATAGACCCGCGCCTTGTAATAGCGTAGGATTTATGTTTCCGCAATTTACTTTCCGTACCCCCTAACTGTTAAATGCATGAAAGAATGTATGTAAATAAAATTAACTCGTAGCTCACTAATTACAAAGACAAACATTAGCTGAATACAACACACAATGCAGGCACCACTTCTAGGGTACGCCTCACTCGTTGCCTTCGAAACGTGGTCATCAAGTATAGGACGTCTTAGAGGTCACCCTTCGTCTCAAGATCCAGTTGCCTCGAAACGGTTGCCTCGGATAAAAGGATCTAGGACATTAGGGTTACTTCTAAGGTGTCCTACTGTTGCTTCGGTGACCACACTGTCCCGATAATCGAATTGACCCGAACACCTCCAACGATGGTGCTACCTACCTCTCAATGGTGGAATAGCACTATCTAAAGGACTCTTACACAACTTAATTCCTTAGAGTAGGTAGATTCTCTTAAGTACTTGCTCTTTTCAAACAAACAAAAACAACTTTTCGCACTCACACTTTCTAAAAGTTTTCAAACAAATATTTCATACACTCTTGAGGACCGATACAAGAGTTACTTAGAAATTTTTCAAACGAAACTTTTTTCAAAACCCACACACACTTGAAAAGCAAACAATTTTGAAAACATAAGAGCAAATACCTAAGAGCCCGTGGATAACCACGAATAGAAAGGGTGCTAACACCTTCCCTTTTTATAAATCTACCTCCCGAACCGAGAAACATTCTCGAATAAGGAATTTTGTTGTGCTTTTGTCCTTTCCATGTTGGAGAACATAAAAGACGGTGGCGACTCTTGCTTACCGCGACATTTCGCGAAACCAGCTAAAAAACAGTCAGTTCTCATTTCCACCGATCACAGTTACCTCATGATGAGTCTATGTAAAACTGCATCTTGGAAAGAGAAGGAACCGGTGTAGGGTTGCTTCATGATGAGTCAGTATAAAACTTCATCTTGGAAAGTGAAGGAACCTGTGTAGGGTTGTTTCATGATGAGTTCGTGTAAAAATCCATCTTGGAAAGAGAAGAAACCTGTGTAGGGTTGCCTCATGATGCGTCCGTGTAAAAATGCATCTTGGAAAGAGAAGGAACTGGTGTAGGATTGCTTCATGATTAGTCAGTGTAAAACTTCATAATGGAAAGAGAAGGAATCGGTGTAGGGTTGCTTCATGATGAGTCAGTGTAAAACTACATCTTGGAAAGAGAAGGAACCGATGTAGGGTTGCTTCATGATGAGTCTGTGTAAAATTGAATCTTGGAATGAGAAGGAACCTGTGTAGGGTTGCCTCATGATGAATCAGTGTAAAACTGCATCTTAGAAAGAGAAGGAACCGGTGTAGGGTTTCTTCATGATGAGTCAGTCTAAAACTGCATCTTGGAAACAGAGGGAACCGGTGTAGGGTTGCTTCATGATGAGTCCGTTTAAAACTGCATCTTGGAAAGAGAAGGAACCGGTGTAGGGTTGCTTCATGATGAGTCAGTGTAAAACTTCATCTTAGAAAGAGAAGGAACCTGTGTAGGGTTGCCTCATGATGAGTCCGTGTAAAACTTCATCTTGGAAAGAGAAAGAACCGGTGTAGGATTGCTTCATGATGAGTCAGTGTAAAACTTCATCTTAGAAAGAGAAGGAACCGGTGTAGGGTTGCTTCATGATGAGTCCGTGTAAAACTGCATCTTGGAAAGAGAAGGAACCGGTGTAGGGTTGCTTCATGATGAGTCTGTGTAAAACTACATCTTGGAAAGAGAATGAATCTGTGTAGGGTTGCCTCATGATGAATCCATGTAAAACTGAATCTTGGAAAGAGAAGGAACCTGTGTAGGGTTACCTCATGATGAGTCCGTTCAAAACTGCATCTTGGTAAGAGAAGCAACCTGTGTGGGGTTGCCTCATAATGAGTCTGTGTAAAACTACATCTTGGAAAGACTATGAACTGGTGTAGGGTTGCTTTATGATGAGTTCGTGTAAAACTTCATCTTGGATAGAGAAGGTACCGGTATAGGGTTGCTACATGATGAGTCCGTCTAAAACTTCATCTTGGAAAGAGAAGGAACCGGTGTAGGGTTGCTTCATGATGAGTCCGTGTAAAACTGCATCTTGGAAAGAGAAGAAACCTATATAGGGTTGCCTCATGATGAGTCTGTGTAAACCTGCATCTTAGAAATAGAAGGAACTGGTGTAGGGTTGCTTCATGATGAGTCCGTGTAAAACTACATCTTAAAAAGAGAAGGAACCTGTATAGGGTTGCCTCATGATGAATCTGTGTAAAACTGTATCTTGGAAAGAGAAGGAACCTGTGTAGGGTTACCTCATTAAGAATCTGTGTAAAACTGCATCTTAGAAAGAGAAGGAACCTGTGTAGGGTTACCTCATGACGAGTCTATGTAAAAATGCATCTTGGAAAGAGAAGGAACCGGTGTAGGGTTGCTTCATGATGAGTCAGTGTAAAACTTCATCATGGAAAGAGAAGGAACCTGTGTAGGGTTGTTTGATGATGAGTCCGTGTAAAACTACATCTTGGAAAGAGAAGGAACCTGTGTAGGGTTGCCTCATGATGATTCCGTGTAAAATTTCATCTTGGAAAGAGAAAGAACCGGTGTAGGATTGCTTCATGATGAGTCAGTGTAAAACTTTATCTTGGAAAGAGAAGGAACCGGTGTAGGGTTGCTTCATGATGAGTCCATGTAAACCTGTATCTTGGAAATAGAAGGAATTGGTGTAAGGTTGCTTCATGATGAGTCCGTGTAAAACTACATCTTGAAAAGAGAAGGAACCTGTATAGGGTTGCCTCATGGTGAGTCTATGTAAAACTGTATCTTGGAAAGAGAAGGAACCTGTGTAGGGTTGCCTCATTAAGAATCCGTGTAAAACTGCATCTTGGAAAGAGAAGGAACCTATGTAGGGTTACCTCATGATGAGTCTATGTAAAACTGCATCCTGGAAAGAGAAGGAACCGGTGTAGGGTTGCATCATGATGAGTCAGTGTGAAACTTCATCTTGGAAAGAAAAGGAACTTGTGTAGGGTTGTTTGATGATGAGTCAGTGTAAAACTACATCTTGGAAAGAGAAGGAACCTATGTAGGGTTGCCTCATGATGAGTCAGTGTAAAACTTCATCTAATAAGTGAAAGAACCGGTGTAGGGTTACTTCATGATGAGTCTGTGTAGAGTTTATCTTTGAAAGAGAAGGTACCGATTTAGGGTTTCTTCATGATGAGTCCGTTTAAATCTTCATCTTGGAAAGAGAAGGAACCGGTGTAGGGTTGCTTCATGATGGGTCAGTGTAAAACTGCATCTTGGAAAGAGAAGGAAACTGTGTAGGGTTGCCTCATGATGAGACCGTGTAAAACTGCATCTTGGAAATAGAAGGAACTGGTGTAGGATTGTTTCATGATGAGTCCATGTAAAACTACATCTTGGAAAGAGAAGGGACTTGTGTAGGGTTGCCTCATGATGAGTCCGTGTAAAACTGTATCTTGGAAAGAGAAGGAACCTGTGTAGGGTTTCCTCATTATGAATCCATGTAAAACTGCATCTTGGAAAGAGAAGGAACCAGTGTAGGGTTGCTTGATGATGAGTCAGTGTAAAACTTCATCTTGGAAAGAGAAGGAACCTATGTAAGGTTGTTTCATGATGAGTCAGTGTAAAACTACATCTTGGAAAGAGAAGGAACCTGTGTAGAGTTTCATCATGATGAGTCCGTGTAAAACTTCATCTTGAAAAGAGAAAGAAGCGGTGTAGGATTGCTTCATGATGAGTCAGTGTAAAACTTCATCTTGGAAAGAGAAGGAACCGGTGTAGAGTTGCTTCTAGATGAGTCAGTGTAAAACTGCATCTTGGAAAGGGAAGGAACCAGTGTAGGGTTGCTTCATGATGAGTTTGTGTAAAACTGCATCTTGGAAAGAGAAGGAATCTGTATAGGGTTGCCTCATGAGGAAACAGTTTAAAACTGTATCTGGGAAAGAGAAGGAACCTGTGTAGGATTTCCTCATGATAAGTCCGTGTAAAACTGCATCTTTGAAAGAGAAGGAACCGGTGTAGGGTTGCTTCATAATGAGTCCGTGTAAAACTTCGTCTTGGAAAGAGAAGGAACCAGTGTACAGTTATTTCATGATGAGTCCGTGTAAAACTTCATCTTGGAAAGAGAAGGAACCAGTGTAGGGTTGCTTCAGGATGAGTTCGTGTAAAACTTCATCTTGAAATCAGAAGAAACCGGTGTAGGGTTGCTTCATGATGAGTCCGTGTAAAACTGCACCTTGGAAAGAGAAAGAACCTGTGTATGGTTGCCTCATGATGAGTCCATATAAAACTGCATCTTGGAAATAGAAGGAACTGGTGTAGGGTTGCTTCATGATGAGTCCGTGTAAAACTACATCTTGGAAAGAGAAGGAACCTGTGGAGGGTTGCCTCATAATGAGTCAGTGTAAAACTGTATCTTGGAAAGAGAAGGAACCTATGTAGGGTAGCCTCATTATGAATCCATGTAAAACTGCATCTTGGAAAGAGAAGGAAACATTGTAGGGTTGCTTCATGATGAGTCAGTATAAAACTTCATCTTGGAAAGAGAAGGAACCTGTTAGGGTTGTTTCATGATGAGTCCCTGTAAAACTGCATCTTGGAAAGAGAAGAAACCTGTGTAGGGTTGCCTCATGATGAATCCGTGTAAAACTTCATCTTGGAAAGAGAAAGAACCGGTGTAGGATTGCTTCATTATGATTCAGTGTAAAACTTCATATTGGAAAGAGAAGGAACCAGTGTAGGGTTGCTTCATGATGAGTCAGTGTAAAACTGCATCTTGGAAAGAGAAGGAACCGGTGTAGGGTTGCTTCATGATGAGTCTGTGTAAAATTGCATCTTGGAAAGAGAAGGAACCTGTGTAGGGTTGCCTCATGATGAATCAGTATAAAACTGCATCTTGAAAAGAGAAGGAACCTGTGTAGAGTTGCCTCATGATAAGTCCGTGTAAAACTGCATCTTGGATAGAGAAGGAACCGGTGTAGGGTTGCTTCATGATGAGTCCGTGTAAAACTTCGTCTTGGAAAGAGAAGGAACTGGTGTACGGTTGATTCATGATGAGTCTGTGTAAAACTTCATCTTGGAAAGAGAAGGAACCGGTGTAGGGTTGCTTCATCACGAGTCCGTGTAAAACTGCATCTTGGAAACAGAGGTAACCGGTGTAGGGTTGCTTCATGATGAGTCCGTTTAAAACTGCATCTTGGAAAGGGAAGGAACCTGTGTAGGGTTGCTTCATGATGATTCCGTGTAAAACTTCATCTTGGAAAGAAAAAGAACCGGTGTAGGATTTCTTCATGATGAGTCAGTGTAAAACTTTATCTTGGAAATAGAAGGAACCGATGTAAGGTTGCTTCATGATGAGTCCGTGTAAAACTGCATTTTGGAAAGAGAAGGAACCGGTGTAGGGTTGCTTCATGATGACTCTGTGTAAAACTGCATCTTGGAAAGAGAAGGAATCTGTGTATGGTTGCTTCATGATAAGTCCGTGTAAAACTGCATCTTAGAAAGAGAAGGAACCGGTGTAGGGTTGCTTCATGATGAGTCTGTGTAAAACTTCGTCTTGGAAAGAGAAGGAACCGGTGTAGGGTTGCTTCATGATGAGTGCGTGTAAAACATCATCTTGGAAATAGAAGGAACCGGTGTAGAGTTTCTTCATGATGAGTCCGTGTAAAACTGCATCTTGGAAACAGAAGGAACCAGTGTAGGGTTGCTTCATGATGAGTCCGTATAAAACTGCATCTTAGAAAGAGAAGGAACAGGTGTAGGGTTGCTTCATGATGAGTCAGTGTAAAACTTCATCTTGGAAAGAGAAGAAACCGGTGTAGGGTTGCTTCATGATGAGTCAGTGTAAAACTTCATCTTGGAAATAGAAGGAACTGGTGTAGGGTTGCTTCATGATGAGTCCGTGTAAAACTGCATCTTGGAAAGAGAAGGAACCTGTGTAGGGTTGCTTCATGATGAGTCCGTGTAAAAATGCATCTTGGAAAGAGAAGGAACCTGTGTAGGGTTGCCTCATTATGAATCCGTGAAAAACTGCATCATGGAAAGAGAAGGAACCTGTGTAGGGTTACCTCATGATGAGTCTATGTAAAACTGCATCTTGGAAAGAGAAGGAATCGGTGTAGGGTTGCTTCATGATGAGTCAGTATAAAACTTCATCTTGGAAAGTGAAGGAACCTGTGTAGGGTTGTTTCATGATGAGTCCATGTAAAACTCCATCTTTGAAAGAGAAGAAACCTGTGTAGGGTTGCCTCATGATGAGTCCGTGTAAAACTCCGTCTTGGAAAGAGAAAGAACCGGTGTAGGATTGCTTCATGATGAGTCAGTGTAAAACTTCATATTCGAAAGAGAAGGAACCGGTGTAGGGTTGCTTCATGATGAATCAGTATAAAACTGCATCTTGGAAAGAGAAGGAACCAGTGTAGGGTTGCTTTATGATGAGTCTGTGTAAAATTGAATCTTGGAAAGAGAAGGAACATGTGTAGGGTTGCCTCATGATGAATCAATGTAAAACCGCATCTTAGAAAGAGAAGGAACCTGTGTAGAGTTGCCTCATGATAAGTCCGTGTAAAACTGCATCTTGGGAAGAGAAGGAACCGATGTAGGGTTGCTTCATGATGAGTCAGTGTAAAAATTCGTCTTGGAAAGAGAAGGAACCGGTGTAGGGTTGCTTCATGATGAGTCTGTATAAAACTTCATCTTGGAAAGAGAAGGAACCGGTGTAGGGTTGCTTCATGATGAGTCCGTGTAAATCTGCATATTGGAAAGAGAAGGAACCTGTGTAGGTTTGCCTCATGATGAGTCTGTGTAAAACTGCATCTTGGAAAGAGAAGGAACCTGTGTAGGGTTGCCTCATGATGAATCAGTGTAAAACTGCATCTTGGAAAGAGAAGGAACCTGTGTAGAGTTATCTCATGATAAGTCCGTGTAAAATTGCATCTTGGAAAGAGAAGGAACCGGTGTAGGGTTGCTTCATGATGAGTCCGTGTAAAACTTTGTCTTGGAAAGAGAAGGAACCGGTGTAGGGTTGCTTCATGATGAGTCCGTGTAAAACTTCATCTTGGAAAGAGAAGGAACCGGTGTAGGGTTGCTTCATGATGAATCCGTGTAAAACTGCATCTTGAAAACAAAGGATCTGGTGTAGGGTTGCTTCATGATGAGTCCGTTTAAAATTGCATCTTAGAAAGAGAAGGAACCGGTGTAGAGTTGCTTCATGATGAGTCAGTGTAAAACTTTATCTTGGAAAGAGAAAGAACCGGTGTAGGGTTGCTTCATGATGAGTTCGTGTAAAACAGCATCTTGGAAAGAAAAGGAACCTGTGTAGGGTTGCCTCATGATGAGTCCGTGTAAAACTGAATCTTGGAAAGAGAAGAAACCTGTGTAGGGTTGCCTCATGATGAGTCCGTGCAAAACTACATCTTGGAAAGAGAAGGAACCTGTGTAGGGTTGCCTCATGATGAGTATGTGTAAAACTACATCTTGGAAAGAGAAGGAACCTATGTAGGATTACCTCATGATGAGTCCATGCAAAACAGCATCTTGGTAAGAGAAGAAACCTGTGTAGGGTTTCCTTATGATGAGTCTGTATAAAACTACATCTTGGAAAGAGAAGGAATCGGTGTAGGGTTGCTTTATGATGAGTCCGTGTAAAACTTTATCTTGGAAAGAGAAGGTACCGGTGTAGGGTTGCTTCATAATGAGTCCGTCTAAAACTTCATCTTAGAAAGAGAAGGAACCGGTGTAGAGTTGCTTCATGATGAGTCCGTGTAAAACTGAATCTTGGAAACAGAAGGAACCTGTATTGTTTTTGCCTCATGATGAGTCCGTGTAAAATTGCATCTTGGAAATAGAAGGAACTGATGTAGTGTTGCTTCATGATGAGTTCGTGTAAAACTACATCTTGAAAAGAGAAGGAACCTGTATAGGGTTGCCTCGTGATGAGTCCGTGTAAAACTGTATCTTGGAAAGAGAAGGAACCTGTGTAGGGTTGCCTCATTAAGAATCTGTGTAAAACTGCATCTTGGAAAGAGAAGGAACCTGTGTAGGGTTACCTCATGATGAGTCTATGTAAAACTGCATCTTGGAAAGAGAAGGAACCGGTGTAGGGTTGCTTCATGATGAGTCAGTGTAAAACTTCATCTTGGAAAGAGAAGGAACCTATGTAGGGTTGCTTCATGATGAGTCCGTGTAAAATTGCATCTTGGAAATAGAAGGAACTGGTGTAGGGTTTCCTCATGATGAGTCCGTGTAAAACTGCATCTTGGAAATAGAAGGAACTGGTGTAGGATTGCTTCATGATGAGTCTGTAAAACTACATCTTAGAAAGAGATGGAACCTGTGTAGGGTTGCCTCATGATGAGTCCATGTAAAACTGTATCTTGGAAAGAGAAAGAACCTGTGTAGGGTTGCCTCATTATGAATCAGTGAAAAACTGCATCTTGGAAAGAGAAGGAACCTGTGTAGGGTTACTGTTGTACCCCAAAATTTTCCCTCCCATATTCTTCAAAGTTTTGACAAGCATCACCTCAAAGGGTTCAAAGTCTACTCAAAGGCTACACAGTCAACCACTCTCCTAAAGCCAGTCAAACTAGGGTTTTGGTTCTTGCAAGGAAGTTGAGGTTTTCAAGGGCTCAATCAAGTCACATGTGCCCATATACATTGTCAAGCACCTACATGTCAAGTTTCAAGGCTCACAAGGTCAAGTTGCACAGTCAAAAACCCTAATTGCTTCACAGTCAACTGTAGGGGAAAAATGGTCATTTGGCAGTCAAAAGTCAAAAATTTTGGTCAACATCTTATTTTGAAGCCACAATCATCATTTGGTCAAGTCTTGACCATGATTCCACAAGAATGGCTCAAAAATCATAAGATGCAAAAATTTCTATTTTTGGACAGCTGAAAAGTCAACTATAACTTGACCAAGGCATAACTTTTTCATGGTTCATCAGAAAAATCACATCCAATGCTCATCTTGAAGGGGAAGACATTTCCTACAATTCATCTTCACATTCCAAGTCCAAGAAATGCTCTCACAAAAATTTATCAATTTCAACATTATAGGTCATTTTCAAAAGTCAACAAAAAGGCACTTTAAGTCAAAGACCATAACTTGAGATTGGTAAATCAAAATGACATGGGACCAAAGGCATTGGTTAGAGGACTTCAAGACCTTTCCAAAATGTCCAAGAACATGTTCATAGCTTCAAAATTGAGCAAGATATGCATTAGAGAAGTTGGGAATTTTTTGTGAAATGGCCAAAGTCAACTATCCTTGAAACTTTATTTTTGACAAAAGGGGCCCACTTTTTCCACTTGTTTCAGCTTGGCCATGCCTCCCACGTGTCCCACAATTTATTTCAAGATTAAAAATTAATTTTCCCATTTTTATTTAATTTTATTTGATTTAATTCATTTTAAATCTTTAAAATTCAAATGAAAATCAAGAAAATTAATTAAGGGATATATTTTGTGTTGAATTGCTTTGATACACCATCATTCACCTTCCAAATCCGTGTACATCCTATTATGGGCATAGAAATTCAAATTTTGACAAAAATGGCAAGTTGTTTAAATGGTGTTCATGGCAAAATCAAGAACATAATTGCATTGGTTTATTGTGCATTATATTGATGGATACTCATTACAAAAGAGATATGCAAGCTTCCCAATACAAGGACACGACCTAGAAACACTCATACAGCATAAACCAATCTCAAATTTTCAAAGAAAAAGTGAGGGACTGAAAACCTATTTGCAGTGCAATTCGAAGCCTCTTTTGGATTCAAACAGCTTTCCTGAATCTCCAGGAGTCTTTTGCTATCAAAAACGAGCCATAACACCATCAGAATCAAAGCACACGACTCATACGGTTTGCATACATTTCCAAATTTACATATCACATTCCATGCGTTTTTAATACATTCTTTTGATTGATTTGTGTTGCTGACATCTTCCCAAAGCCTTTGGCATTGTTTAATTTCATTATCCTGTACAGAATCATGACTTGCCATTAAAACGCTTTAGGGTTTTCAAGGTTTAGAATTGGGGGTTTTGTCATGCTGTAAAATTAGAACTCCAAACAGGCATGGTCAAACTCAGAAGCTCAAGACGGATTGAATGGACATGTCGCGCCTTTTTTATGTTCAACGAGCGTCTATTCTCTATTTTTTTACAGGCTTGCATTTTGTGGGGGTTTAAAACCCCCGCTATGTGTTTCCTGTTTCAGGAAATGAAGAAGACGACATGCGTGGCAAGCAGGGAGTGGTCAGTTCAAACTGGGCGCGCGCGTTTCCTTATATAATATTTCTTTTCTATGTTACTAACAAACGCGCCTAAGTGATGCAGTGGTTGGTGATGTGTTGGTTCACCACTGGGACCTGGGTTCGATTCCCAGGTCCCCTATAATTTCCATATTATTTTTTCAAATGCTTTCCTGTGCAGTTTCCAAAGCGTTGAACACCATGCACCTCACACATCCAACAGGCCAAGTGTCACAGATGCAAATCCAAGGGCCCAGAAGGCTGGAGCACCATGCTCAGGAGTCAACAACGCTCCACTCAATCCAAGAAGTCAAACGTGGCTTGTTCAAATGGGCCTCAAATTCCAACAATGCACCCCCCTTCCTGGCCCAATACCCCCTTCCATTGGTTTATTCTATTTCTTTTCATTTTTTATTTTCCAATTTAATTTCTAACCTTGTTTATTTTATTTCTTATTAACATAATTAACCAATTAATATTTTCATAAAAAAATCAAAAAAATAGAATTAACATTACTATTATTTTATTTTGTAAATAAATATTAACTAAAATAGTTTAATTAGGCAATTTTAATTTCTTTTCTTAAATAATTAAAATAGATCTAGAATTAGGTAAAATTAACTTTTAATTTTATTTCTTTTTATTTTATTTCATAAAAACATAAAAAATACAAAAAATATATTTTCTTTTAATTAAATTAATTAATTAGTTTAACAATTAGTTTTTAATTTCATTTAATCACCAAAAAGACCAAAAAAAATTCAATTTCTTTTCTTAAAAGGGTCAACACCCTTAGAACATTTCCGATTTAATTTTTATTCGCGTATAGTTTATGATTATGTAATTGCTTCCAAGACATGTAATAGTTAATTAGGTTTATTGTTTTTATTTACTTTCCGTACTTATTTACCAAAAACGGGTCTTTGTATTTTTGGCGATGTATAGACCCGCGCCTTGTAATAGCGTAGGATTTATGTTTCCGCAATTTACTTTCCGTACCCCCTAACTGTTAAATGCATGAAAGAATGTATGTAAATAAAATTAACTCGTAGCTCACTAATTACAAAGACAAACATTAGCTGAATACAACACACAATGCAGGCACCACTTCTAGGGTACGCCTCACTTGTTGCCTTCGAAACGTGGTCATCAAGTATAGGACGTCTTAGAGGTCACCCTTCGTCTCAAGATCCAGTTGCCTCGAAACGGTTGCCTCGGATAAAAGGATCTAGGACATTAGGGTTACTTCTAAGGTGTCCTACCGTTGCTTCGATGACCACACTGTCCCGATAATCGAATTGACCCGAACACCTCCAACGATGGTGCTACCTACCTCTCAATGGTGGGATAGCACTATCTAAAGGACTCTTACACAACTTAATTCCTTAGAGTAGGTAGATTCTCTTAAGTACTTGCTCTTTTCAAACAAACAAAAACAACTTTTCGCACTCACACTTTCTAAAAGTTTTCAAACAAATATTTCATACACTCTTGAGGACCGATACAAGAGTTACTTAGAAATTTTTCAAACGAAACTTTTTTCAAAACCCACACACACTTGAAAAGCAAACAATTTTGAAAACATAAGAGCAAATACCTAAGAGCCCGTGCATAACCACGAATAGAAAGGGTGCTAACACCTTCCCTTTTTATAAATCTACCTCCCGAACCGAGAAACATTCTCGAATAAGGAATTTTGCTGTGCTTTTGTCCTTTCCATGTTGGAGAACATAAAAGACGGTGGCGACTCTTGCTTACCGCGACATTTCGCGAAACCAGCTAAAAAACAGTCAGTTCTCATTTCCACCGATCACAGTTACCTCATGATGAGTCTATGTAAAACTGCATCTTGGAAAGAGAAGGAACCGGTGTAGGGTTGCTTCATGATGAGTCGGTATAAAACTTCATCTTGGAAAGTGAAGGAACCTGTGTAGGGTTGTTTCATGATGAGTTCGTGTAAAAATCCATCTTGGAAAGAGAAGAAACCTGTGTAGGGTTGCCTCATGATGCGTCCGTGTAAAAATGCATCTTGGAAAGAGAAGGAACTGGTGTAGGATTGCTTCATGATTAGTCAGTGTAAAACTTCATATTGGAAAGAGAAGGAATCGGTGTAGGGTTGCTTCATGATGAGTCAGTGTAAAACTACATCTTGGAAAGAGAAGGAACCGGTGTAGGGTTGCTTCATGATGAGTCTGTGTAAAATTGAATCTTGGAATGAGAAGGAACCTGTGTAGGGTTGCCTCATGATGAATCAGTGTAAAACTGCATCTTAGAAAGAGAAGGAACTGGTGTAGGGTTTCTTCATGATGAGTCAGTGTAAAACTGCATCTTGGAAACAGAGGGAACCGGTGTAGGGTTGCTTCATGATGAGTCCTTTTAAAACTGCATCTTGGAAAGAGAAGGAACCGGTGTAGGGTTGCTTCATGATGAGTCAGTGTAAAACTTCATCTTAGAAAGAGAAGGAACCTGTGTAGGGTTGCCTCATGATGAGTCCGTGTAAAACTTCATCTTGGAAAGAGAAAGAACCAGTGTAGGATTGCTTCATGATGAGTCAGTGTAAAACTTCATCTTAGAAAGAGAAGGAACCGGTGTAGGGTTGCTTCATGATGAGTCCGTGTAAAACTGCATCTTGGAAAGAGAAGGAACCGGTGTAGGGTTGCTTCATGATGAGTCTGTGTAAAACTACATCTTGGAAAGAGAATGAATCTGTGTAGGGTTGCCTCATGATGAATCCATGTAAAACTGCATCTTGGAAAGAGAAGGAACCTGTGTAGGGTTACCTCATGATGAGTCCGTGCAAAACTGCATCTTGGTAAGAGAAGCAACCTGTGTTGGGTTGCCTCATAATGAGTCTGTGTAAAACTACATCTTGGAAAGACTATGAACTGGTGTAGGGTTGCGTTATGATGAGTTCGTGTAAAACTTCATCTTGGATAGAGAAGGTACCGGTATAGGGTTGCTACATGATGAGTCCGTCTAAAACTTCATCTTGAAAAGAGAAGGAACCGGTGTAGGGTTGCTTCATGATGAGTCCGTGTAAAACTGCATCTTGGAAAGAGAAGAAACCTATATAGGGTTACCTCATGATGAGTCTGTGTAAACCTGCATCTTAGAAATAGAAGGAACTGGTGTAGGGTTGCTTCATGATGAGTCCGTGTAAAACTACATCTTAAAAAGAGAAGGAACCTGTATAGGTTTGCCTCATGATGAATCTGTGTAAAACTGTATCTTGGAAAGAGAAGGAACCTGTGTAGGGTAACCTCATTAAGAATCTGTGTAAAACTGCATCTTAGAAAGAGAAGGAACCTGTGTAGGGTTACCTCATGACGAGTCTATGTAAAACTGCATCTTGGAAAGAGAAGGAACCGGTGTAGGGTTGCTTCATGATGAGTCAGTGTAAAACTTCATCATGGAAAGAGAAGGAACCTGTGTAGGGTTGTTTGATGATGAGTCCGTGTAAAACTACATCTTGGAAAGAGAAGGAACCTGTGTAGGGTTGCCTCATGATGATTCCGTGTAAAACTTCATCTTGGAAAGAGAAAGAACCAGTGTAGGATTGCTTCATGATGAGTCAGTGTAAAACTTTATCTTGGAAAGAGAAGGAACCGGTGTAGGGTTGCTTCATGATGAGTCCATGTAAACCTGCATCTTGGAAATAGAAGGAACTGGTGTAAGGTTGCTTCATGATGAGTCCGTGTAAAACTACATCTTGAAAAGAGAAGGAACCTGTATAGGGTTGCCTCATGGTGAGTCTATGTAAAACTGTATCTTGGAAAGAGAAGGAACCTGTGTAGGGTTGCCTCATTAAGAATCCGTGTAAAACTGCATCTTGGAAAGAGAAGGAACCTATGTAGGGTTACCTCATGATGAGTCTATGTAAAACTGCATCCTGGAAAGAGAAGGAACCGGTGTAGGGTTGCTTCATGATGAGTCAGTGTGAAACTTCATCTTGGAAAGAAAAGGAACTTGTGTAGGGTTGTTTGATGATGAGTCAGTGTAAAACTACATCTTGGAAAGAGAAGGAACCTATGTAGGGTTGCCTCATGATGAGTCAGTGTAAAACTTCATCTAATATGTGAAAGAACCGGTGTAGGGTTGCTTCATGTTGAGTCTGTGTAGAGTTTATCTTTGAAAGAGAAGGTACCGATTTAGGGTTTCTTCATGATGAGTCCGTTTAAATCTTCATCTTGGAAAGAGAAGGAACCGGTGTAGGGTTGCTTCATGATGGGTCAGTGTAAAACTGCATCTTGGAAAGAGAAGGAAACTGTGTAGGGTTGCCTCATGATGAGACCGTATAAAACTGCATCTTGGAAATAGAAGGAACTGGTGTAGGATTGTTTCATGATGAGTCCATGTAAAACTACATCTTGGAAAGAGAAGGGACTTGTGTAGGGTTGCCTCATGATGAGTCCGTGTAAAACTGTATCTTGGAAAGAGAAGGAACCTGTGTAGGGTTTCCTCATTATGAATCCATGTAAAACTGCATCTTGGAAAGAGAAGGAACCAGTGTAGGGTTGCTTCATGATGAGTCAGTGTAAAACTTCATCTTGGAAAGAGAAGGAACCTATGTAAGGTTGTTTCATGATGAGTCAGTGTAAAACTACATCTTGGAAAGAGAAGGAACCTGTGTAGAGTTTCATCATGATGAGTCCGTGTAAAACTTCATCTTGAAAAGAGAAAGAAGCGATGTAGGATTGCTTCATGATGAGTCAGTGTAAAACTTCATCTTGGAAAGAGAAGGAACCGGTGTAGAGTTGCTTCTAGATGAGTCCGTGTAAAACTGCATCTTGGAAAGGGAAGGAACCAGTGTAGGGTTGCTTCATGATGAGTTTGTGTAAAACTGCATCTTGGAAAGAGAAGGAATCTGTATAGGGTTGCCTCATGAGGAAACAGTTTAAAACTGTATCTGGGAAAGAGAAGGAACCTGTGTAGGATTTCCTCATGATAAGTCCGTGTAAAACTGCATCTTTGAAAGAGAAGGAACCGGTGTAGGGTTGCTTCATAATGAGTCCGTGTAAAACTTCGTCTTGGAAAGAGAAGGAACCGGTGTACAGTTATTTCATGATGAGTCCGTGTAAAACTTCATCTTGGAAAGAGAAGGAACCAGTGTAGGGTTGCTTCATGATGAGTTCGTGTAAAACTTCATCTTGAAATCAGAAGAAACCGGTGTAGGGTTGCTTCATGATGAGTCAGTGTAAAACTGCACCTTGGAAAGAGAAAGAACCTGTGTATGGTTGCCTCATGATGAGTCCATATAAAACTGCATCTTGGAAATAGAAGGAACTGGTGTAGGGTTGCTTCATGATGAGTCCGTGTAAAACTACATCTTGGAAAGAGAAGGAACCTGTGTAGGGTTGCCTCATAATGAGTCAGTGTAAAACTGTATCTTGGAAAGAGAAGGAACCTATGTAGGGTAGCCTCATTATGAATCCATGTAAAACTGCATCTTGGAAAGAAAAGGAAACATTGTAGGGTTGCTTCATGATGAGTCAGTATAAAACTTCATCTTGGAAAGAGAAGGAACCTGTTAGGGTTGTTTCATGATGAGTCCCTGTAAAACTGCATCTTGGAAATAGAAGAAACCTGTGTAGGGTTGCCTCATGATGAATCCGTGTAAAACTTCATCTTGGAAAGAGAAAGAACCGGTGTAGGATTGCTTCATTATGAGTCAGTGTAAAACTTCATATTGGAAAGAGAAGGAACCGGTGTAGGGTTGCTTCATGATGAGTCAGTGTAAAACTGCATCTTGGAAAGAGAAGGAACCGGTGTAGGGTTGCTTCATGATGAGTCTGTGTAAAATTGCATCTTGGAAAGAGAAGGAACCTGTGTAGGGTTGCCTCATGATGAATCAGTATAAAACTGCATCTTGAAAAGAGAAGGAACCTGTGTAGAGTTGCCTCATGATAAATCCGTGTAAAACTGCATCTTGGATAGAGAAGGAACCGGTGTAGGGTTGCTTCATGATGAGTCCGTGTAAAACTTCGTCTTGGAAAGAGAAGGAACTGGTGTACGGTTGATTCATGATGAGTCTGTGTAAAACTTCATCTTGGAAAGAGAAGGAACCGGTGTAGGGTTGCTTCATCACGAGTCCGTGTAAAACTGCATTTTGGAAATAGAGGTAACCGGTGTAGGGTTGCTTCATGATGAGTCCGTTTAAAACTACATCTTGGAAAGGGAAGGAACCTGTGTAGGGTTGCTTCATGATGATTCCGTGTAAAACTTCATCTTGGAAAGAAAAAGAACCGGTGTAGGATTTCTTCATGATGAGTCAGTGTAAAACTTTATCTTGGAAATAGAAGGAACCAATGTAAGGTTGCTTCAGGATGAGTCCGTGTAAAACTGCATTTTGGAAAGAGAAGGAACCGGTGTAGGGTTGCTTCATGATGACTCTGTGTAAAACTGCATCTTGGAAAGAGAAGGAATCTGTGTATGGTTGCTTCATGATAAGTCCGTGTAAAACTGCATCTTAGAAAGAGAAGGAACCGGTGTAGGGTTGCTTCATGATGAGTCTGTGTAAAACTTCGTCTTGGAAAGAGAAGGAACCGGTGTAGCGTTGCTTCATGATGAGTCCGTGTAAAACATAATCTTGGAAATAGAAGGAACCGGTGTAGAGTTTCTTCATGATGAGTCCGTGTAAAACTGCATCGTGGAAACAGAAGGAACCAGTGTAGGGTTGCTTCATGATGAGTCCGTATAAAACTGCATCTTAGAAAGAGAAGGAACAGGTGTAGGGTTTCTTCATGATGAGTCAGTGTAAAACTTCATCTTGGAAAGAGAAGAAACCGGTGTAGGGTTGCTTCATGATGAGTTAGTGTAAAACTTCATCTTGGAAATAGAAGGAACTGGTGTAGGGTTGCTTCATGATGAGTCCGTGTAAAACTGCATCTTGGAAAGAGAAGGAACCTGTGTAGGGTTGCTTCATGATGAGTCCGTGTAAAAATGCATCTTGGAAAGAGAAGGAACCTGTGTAGGGTTGCCTCATTATGAATCCGTGAAAAACTGCATCATGGAAAGAGAAGGAACCTGTGTAGGGTTACCTCATGATGAGTCTATGTAAAACTGCATCTTGGAAAGAGAAGGAATCGGTGTAGGGTTGCTTCATGATGAGTCAGTATAAAACTTCATCTTGGAAAGTGAAGGAACCTGTGTAGGGTTGTTTCATGATGAGTCCATGTAAAACTCCATCTTTGAAAGAGAAGAAACCTGTGTAGGGTTGCCTCATGATGAGTCCGTGTAAAACTCCGTCTTGGAAAGAGAAAGAACCGGTGTAGGATTGCTTCATGATGAGTCAGTGTAAAACTTCATATTCGAAAGAGAAGGAACCGGTGTAGGGTTGCTTCATGATGAATCAGTATAAAACTGCATCTTGGAAAGAGAAGGAACCAGTGTAGGGTTGCTTTATGATGAGTCTGTGTAAAATTGAATCTTGGAAAGAGAAGGAACATGTGTAGGGTTGCCTCATGATGAATCAATGTAAAACCGCATCTTAGAAAGAGAAGGAACCTGTGTAGAGTTGCCTCATGATAAGTCCGTGTAAAACTGCATCTTGGGAAGAGAAGGAACCGATGTAGGGTTGCTTCATGATGAGTCAGTGTAAAAATTCGTCTTGGAAAGAGAAGGAACCGGTGTAGGGTTGCTTCATGATGAGTCTGTATAAAACTTCATCTTGGAAAGAGAAGGAACCGGTGTAGGGTTGCTTCATGATGAGTCCGTGTAAATCTGCATATTGGAAAGAGAAGGAACCTGTGTAGGTTTGCCTCATGATGAGTCTGTGTAAAACTGCATCTTGGAAAGAGAAGGAACCTGTGTAGGGTTGCCTCATGATGAATCAGTGTAAAACTGCATCTTGGAAAGAGAAGGAACCTGTGTAGAGTTATCTCATGATAAGTCCGTGTAAAATTGCATCTTGGAAAGAGAAGGAACCGGTGTAGGGTTGCTTCATGATGAGTCCGTGTAAAACTTTGTCTTGGAAAGAGAAGGAACCGGTGTAGGGTTGCTTCATGATGAGTCCGTGTAAAACTTCATCTTGGAAAGAGAAGGAACCGGTGTAGGGTTGCTTCATGATGAATCCGTGTAAAACTGCATCTTGAAAACAAAGGAACTGGTGTAGGGTTGCTTCATGATGAGTCCGTTTAAAATTGCATCTTAGAAAGAGAAGGAACCGGTGTAGAGTTGCTTCATGATGAGTCAGTGTAAAACTTTATCTTGGAATGAGAAAGAACCGGTGTAGGGTTGCTTCATGATGAGTTCGTGTAAAACAGCATCTTGGAAAGAAAAGGAACCTGTGTAGGGTTGCCTCATGATGAGTCCGTGTAAAACTGAATCTTGGAAAGAGAATAAACCTGTGTAGGGTTGCCTCATGATGAGTCCGTGCAAAACTACATCTTGGAAAGAGAAGGAACCTGTGTAGGGTTGCCTCATGATGAGTATGTGTAAAACTACATCTTGGAAAGAGAAGGAACCTATGTAGGATTACCTCATGATGAGTCCGTGCAAAACAGCATCTTGGTAAGAGAAGAAACCTGTGTAGGGTTTCCTCATGATGAGTCTGTATAAAACTACATCTTGGAAAGAGAAGGAATCGGTGTAGGGTTGCTTTATGATGAGTTCGTGTAAAACTTTATCTTGGAAAGAGAAGGTACCGGTGTAGGGTTGCTTCATAATGAGTCCGTCTAAAACTTCATCTTAGAAAGAGAAGGAACCGGTGTAGAGTTGCTTCATGATGAGTCCGTGTAAAACTGAATCTTGGAAACAGAAGGAACCTGTATTGTTTTTGCCTCATGATGAGTCCGTGTAAAATTGCATCTTGGAAATAGAAGGAACTGATGTAGTGTTGCTTCATGATGAGTTCGTGTAAAACTACATCTTGAAAAGAGAAGGAACCGGTGTAGGGTTGCTTCATGATAAGTCCGTTTAAAATTGCATCTTAGAAAGAGAAGTAACCGGTGTAGGGTTGCTTCATGATGAGTCAGTGTAAAACTTTATCTTGGAAAGAGAAGGAACCGGTGTAGGGTTGCTTCATGATGAGTTCGTGTAAAACTGCATCTTGGAAAGAAAAGGAACATGTGTAGGGTTGCCTCATGATGAGTCCGTGTAAAACTGAATCTTGGAAAGAGAAGAAACCTGTGTAGGGTTGCCTCATGATGAGTCCATTAAAAACTGCATCTTGGAAAGAGAAGGAACCTGTGTAGGGTTTCCTCATGATGAGTATGTGTAAAACTACATCTTGGAAAGAGAAGGAACCGGTGTAGGGTTGCTTCATGATGAGTCTGTGTAAAACTTTATCTTTGAAAGAGAGGGTACCGATTTAGGGTTTGTTCATGATGAGTCCGTCTAAAACTTCATCTTGGAAAGAGAAGGAACCGGTGTAGGGTTGCTTCATGATGAGTCCGTGTAAAACTACATCTTGGAAAGAGAAGGAACCTGTGTAGGGTTGCCTCATGATGAATCCGTGTAAAACTGCATCTTGGAAATAGAAGGAACTAGTGTAGGGTTTTTTCATGATGATTCTGTGTAAAACTACATCTTGGAAAGAGAAGGAACCTGTGTAGGGTTGCCTCATGATGAGTCCGTGTAAAACTGTATCTTGGAAAGAGAAGGAACCTGTGTAGGGTTGCCTCATTATGAATCCATGTAAAACTGCATCTTGGAAAGAGAAGGAACCAGTGTAGGGTTGCTTCATGATGAGTCATTGTAAAACTTCAACTTGGAAAGAGAAGGAACCTATGTAGGGTTGTTTCATGATGATTCCTTGTAAAACTACATCTTGGAAAGAGAAGGAACCCGTGTAGGGTTTCCTCATGATGAGTCCGTGTAAAACTTCATCTTGCAAAGAGAAAGAACCGGTGTTGGATTGCTTCATGATGAGTCAGTGTAAAACTTCATCTTAGAAAGAGAAGGAACCGGTGTAGTGTTTCTTCTAGATGAGTCTGTGTAAAACTGCATCTTGGAAAGAGAAGGAACCGGTGTAGGGTTGCTTCATGATGAGTCTGTTTAAAACTTCGTCTTGGAAAGAGAAGGAACCGGTGTAGAGTTATTTCATGATGAGCCCGTGTAAAACTTCATCTTGGAAAGAGAAGGAACCAGTGTAGGGTTGCTTCATGATGAGTCCGTGTAAAACTACATCTTGAAAACAGAAGAAACCGGTGTAGGGTTGCTTCATGATGAGTCTGTTTAAAATTGCATCTTAGAAAGAGAAGGAACCTGTATAGTGTTTCCTCATGATGAGTCAGTGTAAAACTGCATCTTGGAAATAGAAGGAACTGGTGTAGGGTTTCTTCATGATGAGTCCATGTAAAACTACATCTTGGAAAGAGAAGGAACCTATGTAGGGTTGCCTCATGATGAGTCAGTGTAAAACTGTATCTTGGAAAGAGAAGGAACCTGTGTAGGGTTGCCTAATTATGAATCCATTTAAAACTACATCTTGGAAAGAGAAGGAAACAGTGTAGGGTTGCTTCATGATGAGTCAGTATAAAACTTCATCTGGAAAGAGAAGGAACCTGTGTAGGGTTATTTTATGATGAGTCCGTGTAAAACTGCATCTTGGAAAGAGAAGAAACCTGTGTAGGGTTGCCTCATGATGAGTCCGTGTAAAACTTCATCTTGGAAAGAGAAAGAACCGGTGTAGGATTGCTTTATGATGAGTCAGTGTAAAACTTCATATTGGAAAGAGAAGGAACTGGTGTAAGGTTGCTTCATGATTAGTCTGTGTAAAATTGCATCTTGGAAAGAGAAGGAACCTGTGTAGGGTTGCCTCATGATGAATCAGTGTAAACCTGCATCTTGGAAAGAGAAGGAACCTGTGTAGGGTTGCCTCATGATATGTCAGTGTAAAACTGCATCTTGGAAAGAGAAGGAACCGGTGTAGGGTTGCGTCATGATGAGTCCGTGTAAAACATCGTCTTGGAAAGAGAAGGAACCGGTGTACGGTTGCTTCATGATGATTCCGTGTAAAACTTTATCTTGGAAAGAGAAGGAACCGGTGTAGGGTTGCTTCATGATGAGTCCGCGTAAAACTGCATCTTGGAAACAGAGGTAACCGGTGTAGGGTTGCTTCATGATGAGTCCGTTTAAAACTGCATCTTGGAAAGAGAAGGAACTGGTGTAGGGTTGCTTCATGATAAGTCCATGTAAAACTGCATCTTGGAAAGAAAAGGAACCTGTGTAGGGTTGCCTCATGATGAATCCGTGTAAAACTGCATCTTGGAAATAGAAGGAACTAGTGTAGGGTTTTTTCATGATGATTCTGTGTAAAACTACATCTTGGAAAGAGAAGGAACCTGTGTAGGGTTGCCTCATGATGAGTCCGTGTAAAACTGTATCTTGGAAAGAGAAGGAACCTGTGTAGGGTTGCCTCATTATGAATCCATGTAAAACTGCATCTTGGAAAGAGAAGGAACCAGTGTAGGGTTGCTTCATGATGAGTCATTGTAAAACTTCAACTTGGAAAGAGAAGGAACCTATGTAGGGTTGTTTCATGATGATTCCTTGTAAAACTACATCTTGGAAAGAGAAGGAACCCGTGTAGGGTTTCCTCATGATGAGTCCGTGTAAAACTTCATCTTGCAAAGAGAAAGAACCGGTGTTGGATTGCTTCATGATGAGTCAGTGTAAAACTTCATCTTAGAAAGAGAAGGAACCGGTGTAGTGTTTCTTCTAGATGAGTCTGTGTAAAACTGCATCTTGGAAAGAGAAGGAACCGGTGTAGGGTTGCTTCATGATGAGTCTGTTTAAAACTTCGTCTTGGAAATAGAAGGAACCGGTGTAGAGTTATTTCATGATGAGCCCGTGTAAAACTTCATCTTGGAAAGAGAAGGAACCGGTGTAGGGTTGCTTCATGATGAGTCCGTGTAAAACTACATCTTGAAAACAGAAGAAACCGGTGTAGGGTTGCTTCATGATGAGTCTGTTTAAAATTGCATCTTAGAAAGAGAAGGAACCTGTATAGGGTTTCCTCATGATGAGTCCGTGTAAAACTGCATCTTGGAAATAGAAGGAACTGGTGTAGGGTTTCTTCATGATGAGTCCATGTAAAACTACATCTTGGAAAGAGAAGGAACCTATGTAGGGTTGCCTCATGATGAGTCAGTGTAAAACTGTATCTTGGAAAGAGAAGGAACCTGTGTAGGGTTGCCTAATTATGAATCCATTTAAAACTACATCTTGGAAAGAGAAGGAAACAGTGTAGGGTTGCTTCATGATGAGTCAGTATAAAACTTCATCTGGAAAGAGAAGGAACCTGTGTAGGGTTATTTTATGATGAGTCCGTGTAAAACTGCATCTTGGAAAGAGAAGAAACCTGTGTAGGGTTGCCTCATGATGAGTCCGTGTAAAACTTCATCTTGGAAAGAGAAAGAACCGGTGTAGGATTGCTTTATGATGAGTCAGTGTAAAACTTCATATTGGAAAGAGAAGGAACTGGTGTAAGGTTGCTTCATGATTAGTCTGTGTAAAATTGCATCTTGGAAAGAGAAGGAACCTGTGTAGGGTTGCCTCATGATGAATCAGTGTAAACCTGCATCTTGGAAAGAGAAGGAACCTGTGTAGGGTTGCCTCATGATATGTCAGTGTAAAACTGCATCTTGGAAAGAGAAGGAACCGGTGTAGGGTTGCGTCATGATGAGTCTGTGTAAAACATCGTCTTGGAAAGAGAAGGAACCGGTGTACGGTTGCTTCATGATGATTCCGTGTAAAACTTTATCTTGGAAAGAGAAGGAACCGGTGTAGGGTTGCTTCATGATGAGTCCGCGTAAAACTGCATCTTGGAAACAGAGGTAACCGGTGTAGGGTTGCTTCATGATGAGTCCGTTTAAAACTGCATCTTGGAAAGAGAAGGAACTGGTGTAGGGTTGCTTCATGATAAGTCCATGTAAAACTGCATCTTGGAAAGAAAAGGAACCTGTGTAGGGTTGCCTCATGATGAGTCCGTTTAAAACTGCATCTTGAAAAGAGAAGGAACCTATGTAGGATTACCTCATGATGAGTCCGTGCAAAACTGCATCTTGGTAAGAGAAGGAACCTATGTAGGGTTTCCTCATGACGAGTCTGTGTAAAACTACATCTTGGAAATAGAAGGAATCGGTGTAGGGTTGCTTTATGATGATTCTGTGTAAAACTTTATCTTGGAAAGTGAAGGTACCGGTGTCGGGTTGCTTCATGAGTAGTCCGTCTAAAACTTCATCTTAGAAAGAGAAGGAACCAGTGTAGGGTTGCTTCATGATGAGTCTGTGTAAAACTGCATCTTGGAAAAAGAAGGAACCTGTATAGGGTTGCCTCATGATGAGTCCGTGTAAAATTGCATCTTGGAAATAGAAGGAACTTGTGTAGGGTTGCTTCATGATAAGTTCGTTTAAAACTACATCTTGAAAAGAGAAGGAACCTGTATAGGGTTGCCTCATGATGAGTCCATGTAAAACTGTATCTTGGAAAGAGAAGGAACCTGTGTAGGGTTGCCTCATTAAGAATCCGTGTAAAACTGCATCTTGGAAAGAGAATGAACCTGTGTAGGGTTACCTCATGATGAGTCTATGTTAAACTGCATCTTGGAAAGAGAAGGAACCTGTGTAGAGTTGCTTCATGATGAGTCAGTGTAAAACTTCATTTTGGAAAGAGAAGGAACTTGTGTAGGGTTGTTTCATGATGAGTCAGTGTAAAACTACATCTCGGAAAGAGAAGGGACCTGTGTAGGGTTGCCTCATGACGAGTTCGTGTAAAACTTCATCTTGGAAAAAGATAGAACCGGTGTAGGATTGCTTCATGATGAGTCAGTGTAAAACTTCATCTTGGAAAGAGAAGGAACCGGTGTAGGATTGCTTCATGATGAGTCCGTGTAAAACTGCATTTTGGAAAGAGAAGGAACCGGTGTAGGGTTGCTTCATGATGACTGTGTGTAAAACTGCATCTTGGAAAGAGAAGAAATCTGTGTAGGGTTTCCTCATGATGAATTAGTGCAAAACTGCATCTTGGAAAGAGAAGGAACGTGTTTAGGGTTGCTTCATGATAAGTCAGTGTAAAACTGTATCTTAGAAAGAGAAGGAACCGGTGTAGGGTTGCTTCATGATGAGTAAGTGTAAAACTTCATCTTGGAAAGAGAAGGAACCGGTGTAGGGTTTCTTCATGATGAGTCCGTGTAAAACTGCATCTTGGAAACAGAAGGAACCGGTGTAGGGTTGCTTCATGATGAGTCTTTGTAAAACTGCATCTTGGAAAGAGAAGGAACCGATGTAGGGTTGCTTCATAATGAGTCTGTGTAAAACTGCATCTTGGAAACAGAAGGAACCGGTGTAGGGTTGCTTCATGATGAGTCCGTGTAAAACTGCATCTTGGAAAGAGATGGAACCGGTGTAGGATTGCTTCATGATGAGTCTGTAAAATTGAAACTTGGAAAGAGAAGGAACCTGTGTAGGGTTGCCTTATGATAAGTCCGTGTAAAACTGCATCTTGGAAAGAGAAGGAACCAATGTAAGGTTGCTTCATGATGAGTCAGTGTAAAACTTTGTCTTGGAAAAAGAAGGAACCGGTGTAGGGTTGCTTCATGATGAGTCAGTATAAACCTTCATCTTGGAAAGAGAAGAAACCTGTGTAGGGTTGTTTCATGATGAGTCAGTGTAAAACTGCATCTTGGAAAGAGAAGAAACCTGTGTAGGGTGGCCTCATGATGAGTCTGTGTAAAACTTCATCTTGGAAAGAGAAGGTACCGGTGTAGGGTTGCTTCATGATGAGTCCGTCTAAAACTTCATCTTGGAAAGACAAGGAACCGGTGTTGGGTTGCTTCATGATGATTCCGTGTAAAACTGTATCTTGGAGAGAGAAGGAACCTGTATAGGGTTGCTTCATGATGAGTCAGTGTAAAATTGCATCTTGGAAATAGAAGGAACTGGTGTAGGGTTGCTTCATGATGAGTCCGTGTAAAACCATATCTTGAAAAGAGAAGGAACCTGTATAGGGTTGCCTCATGAGGAGTCCGTGTAAAACTGTATCTTGGAAAGAGAAGGAACCTGTGTAGGGTTGCCTCATGATGAGTCTATGTAAAACTGCATCTTGGAAAGAGAAGGAGCCGGTGTAGGGTTGCTTCATGATGAGTCAGTGTAAAACTTCATCTTGGAAAGAGAAAGAACCTGTGTAGGGTTGTTTCATGATGAGTCAGTGTAAAACTACATCTTGGAAAGGGAAGGAACCGGTGTAGGGTTGCCTCATGATGAGTCCATGTAAAACTGTATCTTGGAAAGAGAAGGAACCTGTGTAGGGTTGCCTCATTAAGAATCAGTGTAAAACTGCATCTTGGAAAGAGAATGAACCTTTGTAGGGTTACCTCATGATGAGTCTATGTTAAACTGCATCTTGGAAAGAGAAGGAACCTGTGTAGAGTTGCTTCATGATGAGTCAATGTAAAACTTCATTTTGGAAAGAGAAGGAACTTGTGTAGGGTTGTTTCATGATGAGTCAGTGTAAAACTACATCTCGGAAAGAGAAGGGACCTGTGTAGGGTTGCCTCATGACGAGTTCGTGTAAAACTTCATCTTGGAAAAAGAAAGAACCGGTGTAGGATTGCTTCATGATGAGTCAGTGTAAAACTTCATCTTGGAAAGAGAAAGAACCTGTGTAGGGTTGTTTCATGATGAGTCAGTGTAAAACTACATCTTGAAAAGAGAAGGAACCTGTATAGGGTTGCCTCATGATGAGTCCATGTAAAACTGTATCTTGGAAAGAGAAGGAACCTGTGTAGGGTTGCCTCATTAAGAATCCGTGTAAAACTGCATATTGGAAAGAGAATGAACCTGTGTAGGGTTACCTCATGATGAGTCTATGTTAAACTGCATCTTGGAAAGAGAAGGAACCTGTGTAGAGTTGCTTCATGATGAGTCAGTGTAAAACTTCATTTTGGAAAGAGAAGGAACTTGTGTAGGGTTGTTTCATGATGAGTCAGTGTAAAACTACATCTCGGAAAGAGAAGGGACCTGTGTAGGGTTGCCTCATGACGAGTTCGTGTAAAACTTCATCTTGGAAAAAGAAAGAACCGATGTAGGATTGCTTCATGATGAGTCAGTGTAAAACTTCATCTTGGAAAGAGAAGGAACTGGTGTAGGGTTGCTTCATGATGAGTCCGTGTAAAACTGCATCTTGGAAAGAGAAGGAACCGGTGTAGGGTTGCTTCATGATGACTGTGTGTAAAACTGCATCTTGGAAAGAGAAGGAATCTGTGTAGGGTTTCCTTATGATGAATTAGTGCAAAACTGCATCTTGGAAAGAGAAGGAACGTGTTTAGGGTTGCTTCATGATAAGTCAGTGTAAAACTGCATCTTAGAAAGAGAAAGAACCGATGTAGGGTTGCTTCATGATGAGTCAGTGTAAAACTTCATCTTGGAAAGAGAAGGAACCAGTGTAGGGTTTCTTCATGATGAGTCCGTGTAAAACTGCATCTTGGAAACAGAAGGAACCGGTGTAGGGTTGCTTCATGATGAGTCCTTGTAAAACTGCATCTTGGAAAGAGAAGGAACCGATGTAGGGTTGCTTCATAATGAGTCTGTATAAAACTGCATCTTGGAAACAGAAGGAACCGGTGTAGGGTTGCTTCATGATGAGTCCGTGTAAAACTGCAACTTGGAAAGAGATGGAACCGGTGTAGGATTGCTTCATGATGAGTCTGTGTAAAATTGAAACTTGGAAAGAGAAGGAACCTGTGTAGGGTTGCCTTATGATAAGTTCGTGTAAAACTGCATCTTGGAAAGAGAAGGAACCGATGTAAGGTTGCTTCATGATGAGTCAGTGTAAAACTTTGTCTTGGAAAAAGAAGGAACCGGTGTAGGGTTGCTTCATGATGAGTCAGTATAAAACTTCATCTTGGAAAGAGAAGAAACCTATGTAGGGTTGTTTCATGATGAGTCTGTGTAAAACTTCATCTTGGAAAGAGAAGGTACCGGTGTAGGGTTGCTTCATGATGAGTCCGTCTAAAACTTCATCTTGGAAAGACAAGGAACCGGTGTTGGGTTGCTTCATGATGATTCCGTGTAAAACTGTATCTTGGAGAGAGAAGGAACCTGTATAGGGTTGCTTCATGATGAGTCAGTGTAAAATTGCATCTTGGAAATAGAAGGAACTGGTGTAGGGTTGCTTCATGATGAGTCCGTGTAAAACCATATCTTGAAAAGAGAAGGAACCTGTATAGGGTTGCCTCATGAGGAGTCCGTGTAAAATTGTATCTTGGAAAGAGAAGGAACCTGTGTAGGGTTGCCTCATGATGAGTCTATGTAAAACTGCATCTTGGAAAGAGAAGGAGCCGGTGTAGGGTTGCTTCATGATGAGTCAGTGTAAAACTTCATCTTGGAAAGAGAAAGGACCTGTGTAGGGTTGTTTCATGATGAGTCAGTGTAAAACTACATCTTGGAAAGGGAAGGAACCTGTGTAGGGTTGCCTCATGATGAGTTCATGTAAAACTTTATGTTGGAAAGAGAAAGAACCGATGTAGGATTGCTTCGTGATGAGTCAGTGTAAAACTTCATCTTGGAAAGAGAAGGAACCGGTATAGGGTTGCTTCATGATGAGTCCGTGTAAAACTGCAACTTGCAAAGAGAAAGAACCGGTGTAGGGTTACTTCATGATGAGTCTGTAAAACTATATCTTGGAAAGAGAAGGAATCTGCGTAGGGCTGCCTCATAATGAATCAGTGTAAAACTACATCTTGGAAAGAGAAGGAACCTATGTAGGGTTGCCTCATGATAAGTCCGTGTAAAACTGCATCTTGGAAAGAGAAGGAACCGGTGTAGGGTTGCTTCATGATGAGTCCGTGTAAAACTTCGTCTTGGAAAGAGAAGAAACCAGTGTAGGGTTGCTTCATGATGAGTCAGTGTAAAAAATCATCTTGGAAAGAGAAGGAACCGGTGTAGGGTTGCTTCATGATGAGTCTGTGTAATACTACATCTTGGAAACAGAAGGAACTGGTGTAGGGTTGCTTCATAATGAGTCCGTGTAAAACTGCATCTTGGAAAGAGAAGGAATCGGTGTAGGGTTGCTTCATGATGAGTCTGTGTAAAACTTTATCTTGGAAAGAGAAGGATTTGGTGTAGGGTTGCTTCATGATGAGTCAGTGTAAAACTTCTACTTGGAAAGAGAAGGAACCGGTGTAGGGTTTCTTCATGATGAGTCAGTGTAAAACTGCATCTTGGAAACAGAAGGAACCAGTGTAGGGTTGCTTCATGATGAGTCCTTGTAAAACTGCATCTTGGAAAGAGAAGGAACCGATGTAGGGTTGCTTCATAATGAGTCTGTGTAAAACTGCATCTTGGAAACAGAAGGAACCGGTGTAGGGTTGCTTCATGATGAGTCCGTGTAAAACTGCATCTTGGAAAGAGATGGAACCGGTGTAGGATTGCTTCATGATGAGTCTGTGTAAAATTGAATCTTGGATAGAGAAGGAACCTGTGTAGGGTTGCCTTATGATAAGTCCGTGTAAAACTACATCTTGGAAAGAGAAGGAACCGATGTAGGGTTGCTTCATGATGAGTACGTGGAAAACTTTGTCTTGGAAAGAGAAGGAACCGGTGTAGGGTTGCTTCAAGATGTGTCAGTATAAAACTTCATCTTGGAAAGAGAAGAAACCTGTGTAGGATTGTTTCATAATGAGTCCGTGTAAAACTGCATCTTGGAAAGAGAAGAAACCTGTGTAGGGTGGCCTCATGATGAGTCTGTGTAAAACTTCATCTTGGAAAGAGAAGGTACCGGTGTAGGGTTGCTTCATGATGAGTCCGTCTAAAACTTCATCTTGGAGAGACAAGGAACCGGTGTTGGGTTGCTTCATGATGATTCCGTGTAAAACTGTATCTTGGAGAGAGAAGGAACCTGTATAGGGTTGCTTCATGATGAGTCAGTGTAAAATTGCATCTTGGAAATAGAAGGAACTGGTGTAGGGTTGCTTCATGATGAGTCCGTGTAAAACCACATCTTGAAAAGAGAAGGAACCTGTATAGGGTGGCCTCATGAGGAGTCCGTGTAAAACTGTATCTTGGAAAGAGAAGAAACCTGTGTAGGGTTGCCTCATGATGAGTCTATGTAAAATTGCATCTTGGAAAGAGAAGGAGCCGGTGTAGGGTTGCTTCATGATGAGTCAGTGTAAAACTTCACCTTCGAAAGAGAAGGAACCTGTGTAGGGTTGTTTCATGATGAGTCAGTGTAAAACTATATCTTGGAAAGGGAAGGAACCTGTGTAGGGTTGCCTCATGATGAGTTCGTTAAAAACTTCATGTTGGAAAGAGAAAGAACCGGTGTAGGATTGTTTCGTGATGAGTCAGTGTAAAACTTCATCTTGGAAAGAGAAGCAACCGGTATAGGGTTGCTTCATGATGAGTCCGTGTAAAACTGCATCTTGGAAAGAGAAAGAACCGGTGTAGGGTTACTTCATGATGAGTCTGTAAAACTATATCTTGGAAAGAGAAGGAATCTGTGTAGGGTTGTCTCATAATGAATCAGTGTAAAACTTCATCTTAGAAAGAGAAGGAACCTGTGTAGGGTTGCCTCATGATAAGTCCGTGTAAAACTGCATCTTGGAAAGAGAAGGAACCAGTGTAGGGTTGCTTCATGATGAGTCCGTGTAAAACTTCGTCTTGGAAAGAGAAGAAACCAGTGTAGGGTTGCTTCATGATGAGTCAGTGTAAAACTTCATCTTGGAAAGAGAAGGAACAGGTGTAGGGTTGCTTCATGATGAGTCCGTGTAAAACTACATCTTGGAAACAGAAGGAACTGGTGTAGGGTTGCTTCATAATGAGTCCGTGTAAAACTGCATCTTGGAAAGAGAAGGAACCGGTGTAGGGTTGCTTCATGATGAGTCTGTGTAAAACTTTATCTTGGAAAGAGAAGGAACTGGTGTAGGGTTGCTTCATGATGAGTCAGTGTAAAACTTCATCTTGGAAAGAGAAGGAACCGGTGTAGGGTTGCTTCATGATGAGTGTGTGTAAAGCTGCATGTTTGAAAGAGAAGGAACCTGTGTAGGGTTGCTTTATGATGAGTCCGTGTAAAACTGCATCTTGGAAAGAGAAGGAACCTCTGTAGGGTTGCCTCATGATGAGTCCGTGCAAAACTGCATCTTGGAAAGAGAAGGAACCTTTGTAAGGTTGCCTCATGATAAGTCTGTGTAAAACTACATCTTGGAAAGAGAAGGAACTGGTGTAGGGTTGCTTCATGATGAGTCCGCGTAAAACTTCATCTTATAAAGAGAAAGTACCGGTGTAGGGTTTCTTCATGATGAGTCAGTGTAAAACTTCATCTTGAAAAGAGAACGAACCGGTGTATGGTTGCTTCATGATGAGTCTGCGTAAAACTGCATTTTGGAAAGAGAAGGAATGGGTGTAGGGTTGCTTCATGATGAGTCAGTGTAAAACTTCATCTTAGAAAGAGAAGGAACCGGTGTAGGGTTGCTTCATGATGAGTCAGTGTAAAACTTCATCTTAGAAATAGAAGGAACTGATGTAGGGTTGCTTCATGATGAGTCTGTGTAAAACTGCATCTTGGAAAGAAAAGGAACCTGTGTAGGGTTTCCTCATGATGAGTCAGTGTAAAACTGCATCTTGGAAAGAGAAGGAACCTGTGTAGGGTTGCCTCATTATGAATCCGTGAAAAACTGCATCTTGGAAAGAGAAGGAACCTGTGTAGGGTTACCTCATGATGAGTCTATGTAAAACTGCATCTTGGAAAGAGAAGGAACCGGTGTACGGTTGCTTCATGATGAGTCAGTATAATACTTCATCTTGGTAAGTGAAGGAACCTGTGTAGGGTTGTTTCATGATGAGTCAGTGTAAAACTCCATCTTGGAAAGAGAAGAAACCTGTGTAGGGTTGCCTCATGATGAGTCTGTGTAAAACTCCATCTTGGAAAGAGAAAGAAACGGTGTAGGATTGCTTCATGATGAGTCAGTGTAAAACTTCACATTGGAAAGAGAAGGAACCGGTGTAGGGTTGCTTCATGATGAGTCAGTGTAAAACTGCATCTTGGAAAGAGAAGAAACCGGTGTAGGGTTGCTTCATAATAAGTCTGTGTAAAATTGAATCTTGGAAAGAGAAGGAACCTGCGTCGGGTTGCCTCATGATGAATCAGTGTAAAACTGCATCTTAGAAAGAGAAGGAACCTGTGTAGAGTTGCCTCATGATAAGTCCGTGTAAAACTTCATCTTGGTAAGAGAAGGAACCGGTGTAGGGTTGCTTCAGGATGCGTCCGTGTAAAACTTCTTCTTGGAAAGAGAAGGAACCAGTGTAGGGTTGCTTCATGATGAGTCCGTGTAAAACTTCATCTTGGAAAGAGAAGGAACCGGTGTAGGGTTACTTCATGATGAGTCTGTGTAAATCTGCATATTGGAAAGAGAAGGAACCTGTGTAGGCTTGCCTTATGATGAGTCTGTGTAAAACTGCATCTTAGAAAGAGAAAGAACCTATGTAGGGTTGCCTCATGATGAATCAGTGTAAAACTGCATCTTGGAAAGAGAAGGAACCTGTGTAGAGTTTTCTCATGATAAGCCCGTGTAAAATTGCATCTTGGAAAAAGAAGGAACCGGTGTAGGGTTGCTTCATGATGAGTCCGTGTAAAACTTTGTCTTGAAAAGAGAAGGAACCGATGTAGGGTTGCTTCATGATGAGTCAGTGTAAAACTTCATCTTGGAAAGAGAAGGAACCGGTGTAGGGTTGCTTCATGATGTGTCAGTGTAAAACTGCATCTTGAAAACAGAAGGAACTGGTGTAGGGTTGCTTCATGATGAGTCCGTTTAAAATTGCATCTTAGAAAGAGACGGAACCGATGTAGAGTTGCTTCATGATGAGTCAGTGTAAAACTTTATCTTGGAAAGAGAAGGAACCGGTGTAGGGTTGATTCATGATGAGTTTGTGTAAAACTGCATCTTGGAAAGAAAATGAACCTGTGTAGGGTTGCCTCATGATGAGTCCGTGTAAAACTGAATCTTGGAAAGAGAAGAAACCTGTGTAGGGTTGCCTCATGATGAGTCCGTGCAAAACTGCATCTTGGAAAGAGAAGGAACTTGGGTAGGGTTGCTTCGTGATGAGTCTGTGTAAAACTGCATCTTGGAAAGAAAAGGAACCTGTGTAGGGTTTCCTCATGATGAGTCAGTGTAAAACTGCATCTTGGAAAGAGAAGGAACCTGTGTAGGGTTGCCTCATGATTAGTCTATGTAAAACTGCATCTTGGAAAGAGAAGGAACCGGTGTACGGTTGCTTCATGATGAGTCAGTATAATACTTCATCTTGGAAAGTGAAGGAACCTGTGTAGGGTTGTTTCATGATGAGTCCGTGTAAAACTCCATCTTGGAAAGAGAAGAAACCTGTGTAGGGTTGCCTCATGATGAGTCCGTGTAAAACTCCATCTTGGAAAGAGAAAGAAACGGTGTAGGATTGCTTCATGATGAGTCAGTGTAAAACTTCACATTGGAAAGAGAAGGAACCGGTGTAGGGTTGCTTCATGATGAGTCAGTGTAAAACTGCATCTTGGAAAGAGAAGAAACCGGTGTAGGGTTGCTTCATAATAAGTCTGTGTAAAATTGAATCTTGGAAAGAGAAGGAACCTGCGTCGGGTTGCCTCATGATGAATCAGTGTAAAACTGCATCTTAGAAAGAGAAGGAACCTGTGTAGAGTTGCCTCATGATAAGTCCGTGTAAAACTTCATCTTGGTAAGAGAAGGAACCGGTGTAGGGTTGCTTCAGGATGCGTCCGTGTAAAACTTCGTCTTGGAAAGAGAAGGAACCAGTGTAGGGTTGCTTCATGATGAGTCCGTGTAAAACTTCATCTTGGAAAGAGAAGGAACCGGTGTAGGGTTGCTTCATGATGAGTCTGTGTAAATCTGCATATTGGAAAGAGAAGGAACCTGTGTAGGCTTGCCTCATGATGAGTCTGTGTAAAACTGCATCTTAGAAAGAGAAGGAACCTATGTAGGGTTGCCTCATGATGAATCAGTGTAAAACTGCATCTTGGAAAGAGAAGGAACCTGTGTAGAGTTTTCTCATGATAAGCCCGTGTAAAATTGCATCTTGGAAAGAGAAGGAACCGGTGTAGGGTTGCTTCATGATGAGTCCGTGTAAAACTTTGTCTTGAAAAGAGAAGGAACCGGTGTAGGGTTGCTTCATGATGAGTCAGTGTAAAACTTCATCTTGGAAAGAGAAGGAACCGGTGTAGGGTTGCTTCATGATATGTCCGTGTAAAACTGCATCTTGAAAACAGAAGGAACTGGTGTAGGGTTGCTTCATGATGAGTCTGTTTAAAATTGCATCTTAGAAAGAGACGGAACCGGTGTAGAGTTGCTTCATGATGAGTCAGTGTAAAACTTTATCTTGGAAAGAGAAGGAACCGGTGTAGGGTTGATTCATGATGAGTTTGTGTAAAACTGCATCTTGGAAAGAAAATGAACCTGTGTAGGGTTGCCTCATGATGAGTCCGTGTAAAACTGAATCTTGGAAAGAGAAGAAACCTGTGTAGGGTTGCCTCATGATGAGTCCGTGCAAAACTGCATCTTGGAAAGAGAAGGATTCTGTGTAGGGTTGCCTCATGATGAGTATGTGTAAAACTATATCTTGGAAAGAGAAGGAACCTATGTAGGATTACCTCATGATGAGACTGTGCAAAACTGCATCTTGGTAAGAGAAGGAACCTGTGTAGGGTTTCCTCATGATGAGTCTGTGTAAAACTACATCTTGGAAAGAGAAGGAACCGGTGTAGGGTTGCTTTATGATGAGTCCGTGTAAAACATTATCTTGGAAAGAGAAGGTACCGGTGTAGGGTTGGTTCATGATGAGTCCATCTAAAACTTCATCTTAGAAAGAGAAGGAACCACTGTAGGGTTGCTTCATGATGAGTCCGTGTAAATATACATCTTGGAAAGAGAAGAAACCTATATTGTTTTTGCCTCATGATGAGTCTGTGTAAAATTGTATCTTGGAAATAGAAGGAAATGGTGTAGGGTTGCTTCATGATGAGTTCGTGTAAAACTACATCTTGAAAAGAGAAGGAACCTGTATAGGGTTGCCTCATGATGAGTCTGTGTAAAACTTCATCTTGGAAAGAGAAGGAACCGGTGTAGGGTTTCTTCATGATGAGTCCGTGTAAAACTGCATCTTGGAAACAGAAGGAACCAGTGTAGGGTTGCTTCATGATGAGTCCGTGTAAAACTGCATCTTGAAAAGAGAAGGAACCGGTGTAGGGTTGCTTCATGATGAGTCCGTGTAAAACTGTATCTTGGAAACAGAAGGAACCGGTGTAGGGTTCCTTCATGATGAGTCTGTGTAAAATTGCATCTTGGAAAGAGAAGGAACCTGTGTAGGGTTGCCTCATGATGATTCCGTGTAAAACTGCTTCTTGGAAATAGAAGGAACTGGTGTAGGGTTGCTTCATGATGAGTCTGTTAAACTACATCTTGGAAAGAGAAGGAACCTGTGTAGGGTTGCCTCATGATGAGTCCGTGTAAAACTGTATCTTGGAAAGAGAAAGAACCTGTGTAGGGTTGCCTCATTATGAATCCGTGAAAAACTGCATCTTGGAAAGAGAAGGAACCTGTGTAGGGTTACCTCATGAGGAGTCTATGTAAAACTGCATCTTGGAAAGAGAAGAAACCGGTGTAGGGTTTCTTCATGATGAGTCGGTATAAAACTTCATCTTGGAAAGTGAAGGAACCTGTGTAGGGTTGTTTCATGATGAGTCCGTGTAAAACTCCATCTTGGAAAAAGAAGAAACCTGTGTAGGGTTGCCTCATGATGAGTCCGTGTAAAACTGCATCTTGGAAAGAGAAGGAACCGGTGTAGGATTGCTTCATGATTAGTCAGTGTAAAACTTCATATTGGAAAGAGAAGGAACCGGTGTAGGGTTGCTTCATGATGACTCAGTGTAAAACTGCATCTTGGAAAGAGAAGGAACCGGTGTAGGATTGCTTCATGATGAGTCTGTGTAAAATTGAATCTTGGAAAGAGAAGGAACCTGTGTAGGGTTGTCTCATGATAAGTCCGTGTAAAACTGCATCTTGGAAAGAGAAGGAACCGGTGTAGGGTTGCTTCATGATGAGTCCGTGTAAAACTTCGTCTTGGAAAGAGAAGAAACCAGTGTAGGGTTGCTTCATGATGAATCAGTGTAAAACATCATCTTGGAAAGAGAAGGAACCGGTGTAGGGTTGCTTCATGATGAGTCTGTGTAATACTACATCTTGGAAACAGAAGGAACTGGTGTAGGGTTGCTTCATAATGAGTCCGTGTAAAACTGCATCTTGGAAAGAGAATGAACCGGTGTAGGGTTGCTTCATGATGAGTCTGTGTAAAACTTTATCTTGGAAAGAGAAGGAACTGGTGTAGGGTTGCTTCATGATGAGTCAGTGTAAAACTTCATCTTGGAAAGAGAAGGAATCGGTTTAGGGTTTCTTCATGATGAGTCCGTGTAAAACTGCATCTTGGAAACAGAAGGAACCAGTGTAGGGTTGCTTCATGATGAGTCCTTGTAAAACTGCATCTTGGAAAGAGAAGGAACCGATGTAGGGTTGCTTCATAATGAGTCTGTGTAAAACTGCATCTTGGAAACAGAAGGAACCGGTGTAGGGTTGCTTCATGATGAATCTGTGTAAAATTGAATCTTGGAAAGAGAAGGAACCTGTGTAGGGTTGCCTTATGATAAGTCCGTGTAAAACTGCATCTTGGAAAGTGAAGGAACCGATGTTGGGTTGCTTCATGATGAGTCAGTGTAAACCTTTATCTTGGAAAGAGAAGGAACCGGTGTAGGGTTGCTTCATGTTGAGTCAGTATAAAACTTCATCTTGGAAAGAGAAGAAACCTGTGTAGGGTTGTTTCATGATGAATCCGTGTAAAATTGCATCTTGGAAAGAGAAGAAACCGGTGTAGGGTGGCCTCATGATGAGTCTGTGTAAAACTTCGTCTTGGAAAGAGAAGGTACCGGTGTAGGGTTGCTTCATGATGAGTCCGTCTAAAACTTCATCTTGGAAAGACAAGGAACCGGTGTTGGGTTGCTTCATGATGATTCTGTGTAAAACTGTATCTTGGAGAGAGAGAAGGAACCTGTATAGGGTTGCTTCATGATGAGTCAGTGTAAAATTGCATCTTGGAAATAGAAGGAACTGGTGTAGGGTTGCTTCATGATGAGTCCGTGTAAAACCACATCTTGAAAAGAGAAGGAACCTGTATAGGGTTGCCTCATGAGGAGTCCGTGTAAAACTGTATCTTAGAAAGAGAAGGAACCTGTGTAGGGTTGCCTCATGATGAGTCTATGTAAAACTGCATCTTGGAAAGAGAAGGAGCCGGTGTAGGGTTGCTTCCTGATGAGTCAGTGTAAAACTTCATCTTGGAAAGAGAAGGAACCTGTGTAGGGTTGTTTCATGATGAGTCAGTGTAAAACTACATCTTGGAAAGGGAAGGAACCTGTGTTGGGTTGCCTCATGATGAGTTCGTGTAAAACTTCATGTTGGAAAGAGAAAGAACCAGTGTAGGATTGTTTCGTGATGAGTCAGTGTAAAACTTCATCTTGGAAAGAGAAGCAACCGGTATAGGGTTGCTTCATGATGAGTCCGTGTAAAACTGCATCTTGGAAAGAGAAAGAACCGGTGTAGGGTTACTTCATGATGAGTCTGTAAAACTATATCTTGGAAAGAGAAGGAATCTGTGTAGGGTTGCCTCATAATGAATCAGTGTAAAACTTCATCTTGGAAAGAGAAGGAACCTGTATAGGGTTGCCTCATGATAAGTCCGTGTAAAACTGCATCTTGGAAAGAGAAGGAACCGGTGTAGGGTTGCTTCATGATGAGTCCGTGTAAAACTTCGTCTTGGAAAGAGAAGAAACCAGTGTAGGGTTGCTTCATGATGAGTCAGTGTAAAACTTTATCTTGGAAAGAGAAGGAACCGGTGTAGGGTTGCTTCATGATGAGTCAGTGTAAAACTTCATCTTGGAAAGAGAAGGAACTTGTGTAGGGTTGCTTCATGATGAGTGCGTGTAAAGCTGCATCTTTGAAAGAGAAGGAACCTGTGTAGGGTTGCCTTATGATGAGTCCGTGTAAAACTGCATCTTGGAAAGAGAAGGAACCTCTGTAGGGTTGCCTCATGATGAGTCCGTGCAAAACTGCATCTTGGAAAGAGAAGGAACCTTTGTAAGGTTGCCTCATGATGAGTCTGTGTAAAACTACATCTTGGAAAGAGAAGGAACTGGTGTAGGGTTGCTTCATGATGAGTCCGTGTAAAACTTCATCTTAGAAAGAGAAGGTACCGGTGTAGGGTTGCTTCATGATGAGTCGGTGTAAAACTTCATCTTGAAAAGAGAACGAACCGGTGTATGGTTTCTTCATGATGAGTCTGTGTAAAACTGCATTTTGGAAAGAGAAGGAATCGGTGTAGGGTTGCTTCATGATGAGTCAGTGTAAAAATTCATCTTAGAAAGAGAAGGAACCGGTGTAGGGTTGCTTCATGATGAGTCAGTGTAAAACTTCATCTTGGAAATAGAAGGAACCGGTGTAGGGTTGCTTCATGATGAGTCCGTGTAAAACTGCATCTTGGAAAGAGAAGGAACCAGTGTAGGTTTGCTTCATGATGAGTTTGTGTAAAACTGCATCTTGGAAAGAAAAGGAACCTGTGTAGGGTTTCCTCGTGATGAGTCCGTGTAAAACTGCATCTTGGAAAGAGAAGGAACCTGTGTAGGGTTGCCTCATTATGAATCCGTGAAAAACTATATCTTGGAAAGAGAAGGAACCTGTGTAGGGTTACCTCATGATGAGTCTATGTAAAACTTCATCTTGGAAAGAGAAGGAACCGGTGTACGGTTGCTTCATGATGAGTCAATATAAAACTTCATCTTGGAAAGTGAAGGAACCTGTGTAGGGTTGTTTCATGATGAGTCCGTGTAAAACTCCATCTTGGAAAGAGAAGAAACCTGTGTAGGGTTGCCTCATGATGAGTCCGTGTAAAACTCCATCTTGGAAAGAGAAAGAACCGGTGTAGGATTGCTTCATGATGAGTCAGTGTAAAACTTCATATTGGAAAGAGAAGGAACCGATGTAGGGTTGCTTCATGATGAATCATTGTAAAACTGCATCTTGGAAAGAGAAGAAACCGGTGTAGGGTTGCTTCATAATGAGTCTGTGTAAAATTGAATCTTGGAAAGAGAAGGAACCTGTGTCGGGTTGCGTCATGATGAATCAGTGTAAAACTGCATCTTAGAAAGAGAAGGAACCTGTGTAGAGTTGCCTCATGATAAGTCCGTGTAAAATTGCATCTTGGTAAGAGAAGGAACCGGTGTAGGGTTGCTTCATGATGAGTCCGTGTAAAACTTCGTCTTGGAAAGAGAAGGAACCAGTGTCGGGTTGCTTCAGGATGAGTCCGTGTAAAACTTCATCTTGGAAAGAGAAGGAACCTGTGTAGGGTTGCTTCATGATGAGTTTGTGTAAATCTGAATATTGGAAAGAGAAGGAACCTGTGTAGGTTTGCCTCATGATGATTCTGTGTAAAACTGCATCTTGAAAAGAGAAGGAACCTATGTAGGGTTGCCTCATGATGAATCAGTGTAAAACTGCATCTTGGAAAGAGAAGGAACCTGTGTAGAGTTATCTCATGATAAGTCCGTGTAAAATTGCATCTTGGAAAGAGAAGGAACCGGTGTAGGGTTGCTTCATGATGAGTCAGTGTAAAACTTTGTCTTGAAAAGAGAAGGAACCGGTGTAGGGTTGCTTCATGATGAGTCAGTGTAAAACATCATCTTGGAAAGAGAAGGAACCAGTGTAAGGTTGCTTCATGATGAGTCCGTATAAAACTGCATCTTGAAAACAGAAGGAACTGGTGTAGGGTTGCTTCATGATGAGTCAGTTTAAAATTGCATCTTAGAAAGAGACGGAACCGGTGTAGAGTTGCTTCATGATGAGTCAGTGTAAAACTTTATCTTGGAAAGAGAAGGAACCGGTGTAGGGTTGATTCATGATGAGTTTGTGTAAAACTGCATCTTGGAAAGAAAATGAACCTGTATAGGGTTGCCTCATGATGTGTCCGTGTAAAACTGAATCTTGGAAAGAGAAGAAACCTGTGTAGGGTTGCCTCATGATGAGTCCATGCAAAACTGCATCTTGGAAAGAGAAGGAACCTGTGTAGGGTTGCCTCATGATGAGTATATGTAAAACGACATCTTGGAAAGAGTAGGAAGCTATGTGGGATTACCTCATGATGAGACCGTGCAAAACTGCATCTTGGTAAGAGAAGGAACCTGTGTAGGGTTTCCTCATGATGAGTCTGTGTAAAACTACATCTTGGAAAGAGAAGGTATCGGTGTAGGGTTGCTTCATGATGAGTCCGTCTAAAACTTCATCTTAGAAAGAGAAGAAACCGGTGTAGGGTTGCTTCATGATGAGTCAGTGTAAATATACATCTTGGAAAGAGAAGAAACCTGTATTGTTTTTGCCTCATGATGAGTCTGTGTAAAATTGCATCTTGAAAATAGAAGGAACTGGTGTAGGGTTGCTTCATGATGAGTTCTTGTAAAACTACATCTTGAAAAGAGAAGGAACCTGTATAGGGTTGCCTCATGATGAGTCTGTGTAAAACTTCATCTTGGAAAGAGAAGGAACCGGTGTAGGGTTTCTTCATGATGAGTCCGTGTAAAACTGCATCTTGGAAACAGAAGGAACCAGTGTAGGGTTGCTTCATGATGAGTCCGTGTAAAACTGCATCTTGAAAAGAGATGGAACCGGTGTAGGGTTGCTTCATGATGAGTCCGTGTAAAACTGCATCTTGGAAACAGAAGGAACTGGTGTAGGGTTCCTTCATGATGAGTCTGTGTAAAATTGCATCTTGGAAAGAGAAGGAACCTGTGTAGGGTTGCCTCATGATGAGTCCGTGTAAAACTGCATCTTGGAAATAGAAGGAACTGGTGTAGGGTTGCTTCATGATGAGTCTGTAAAACTACATCTTTGAAAGAGAAGGAACCTGTGTAGGGTTTCCTCATGATGAGTCCGTGTAAAACTGTATCTTGGAAAGAGAAAGAACCTGTGTAGGGTTGCCTCATTATGAATCCGTGAAAAACTGCATCTTGGAAAGAGAAGGAACCTGTGTAGGGTTACCTCATGATGAGTATATGTAAAACTGCATCTTGGAAAGAGAAGAAACCGGTGTAGGGTTTCTTCATGATGATTCGGTATAAAACTTCATCTTGGAAAGTGAAGGAACCTGTGTAGGGTTGTTTCATGATGAGTCCGTGTAAAACTCCATCTTGGAAAGAGAAGAAACCTGTGTAGGGTTGCCTCATGATGAGTCCGTGTAAAACTGCATCTTGGAAAGAGAAGGAACCGGTGTAGGATTGTTTCATGATTATCAGTGTAAAACTTCATATTGGAAAGAGAAGGAACCGGTGTAGGGTTGCTTCATGATGAGTCAGTGTAAAACTGCATCTTGGAAAGAGAAGGAACCGGTGTAGGGTTGCTTCATGATGAGTCTGTGTAAAATTGATTCTTGGAATGAGAAGGAACTTGTGTAGGGTTGCCTCATGATGAATCAGTTTAAAACTGCATCTTGGAAAGAGAAGGAACCTGTGTAGAGTTGCCTCATGATAAGTCCGTGTAAAACTGCATCTTGGAAAGAGAAGGAACTGGTGTAGGGTTGCTTCATGATGAGTCCATGTAAAACTTCGTCTTGGAAAGAGAAGGAACCAGTGTAGGGTTGCTTCATGATGAGTCTGTGTAAAACTTCATCTTGGAAAGAGAAGGAACCGGTGTAGGATTGCTTCATGATGAGTCAGTATAAATCTGCATATTGGAAAGAGAAGGAACCTGTGTAGGTTTGCCTCATGATGAGTCTGTGTAAAACTACATCTTGGAAAGAGAAGGAACCTGTGTAGGGTTTCCTCATGATGAATCAGTGTAAAACTGCATCTTGGAAAGAGAAGGAACCTATGTAGAGTTATCTCAAGATAAGTCCGTATAAAATTGCTTCTTAGAAAGAGAAGGAACCGGTGTAGGGTTGCTTAATGATGAGTCAGTGTAAAAATTTGTCTTGGAAAGAGAAGGAACCGGTGTAAGGTTGCTTCATCATGAGTCCGTGTAAAACTTCATCTTGGAAAGAGAAGGAACCGGTGTAGGGTTGCTTCATATTAGTCCGTGTAAAACTGCATCTTAAAAACAGAAGGAGCCGGTGTAGGGTTGATTCATGATGAGTCAGTGTAAAACTTCATCTTGGAAAGAGAAGGAACCTGTGTAGGGTTGCATCATGATGAGTAAGTGTAAAACTTTAACTTGGAAAGAGAAGGAACCAGTGTAGGTTTGCTTCATGATGAGTTCGTGTTACACTGCATCTTGGAAAGAAAAGGAACCTGTGTAGGGTTGCCTCATGATGAGTCCGTGTAAAACTGAATCTTGGAAAGAGAAGAAACCTTTGTAGGGTTGCCTCATGATGAGTCCGTGCAAAACTGCATCTTGGAAAGAGAAGGAACCCGTGTAGGGTTTCCTCATGATGAGTATGTGTAAAACTACATCTTGGAAAGAGAAGGAACCGGTGTAGGGTTGCTTCATGATGAGTCTGTGTAAAATTTTATCTTTGAAAGAGAGGGTACCGATTTAGGGTTTGTTCATGATGAGTCCGTCTAAAACTTCATCTTGGAAAGAGAAGGAACCGGTGTAGGGTTGCTTTATGATGAGTCCGTGTAAAACTGCATCTTGGAAAGAGAAGGAACCTGTGTAGGGTTGCCTCATGATGAGTCTGTGTAAAACTGCATCTTGGAAATAGAAGGAACTAGTGTTGGGTTTTTTCATGATGAGTCTGTGTAAAACTACATCTTGGAAAGAGAAGGAACCTGTGTAGGGTTGCCTCATGATGAGTCCGTGTAAAACTGTATCTTGGAAAGAGAAGGAACCTGTGTAGGGTTGCCTCATTATGAATCCATGTAAAACTGCATCTTGGAAAGAGAAGAAACCAGTGTAGAGTTGCTTCATGATGAGTCAGTGTAAAACTTCATTTTGGAAAGAGAAGGAACCTATGTAGGGTTGTTTCATGATGAGTCCTTGTAAAACTACATCTTGGAAAGAGAAGGAACCTGTGTAGGGTTTCCTCATGATGAGTCCATGTAAAACTTCATCTTGCAAAGAGAAGGAACCGGTGTAGGATTGCTTCATGATGAGTAAGTGTAAAACTTCATCTTAGAAAGAGAAGGAACCGGTGTAGGGTTGCTTCTAGATGAGTCCGTGTAAAACTGTATCTTGGAAAGAGAAGGAACCGGTGTAGGGTTGCTTCATGATGAGTCTGTGTAAAACTTCGTCTTGGAAAGAGAAGGAATCAATGTAGAGTTATTTCATGATGAGCCCGTGTAAAACTTCATCTTGGAAAGAGAAGGAACCGGTGTAGGGTTGCTTCATGATGAGTCCGTGTAAAACTTCATCTTGAAAAGTGAAGGAACCTGTGTAGGGTTGTTTCATGATGAGTCCGTGTAAAACTGCATCTTAGAAAGAGAAGGAACCTGTATAGGGTTTCCTCATGATGAGTCCGTGTAAAACTGCATCTTGGAAATAGAAGGAACTGGTGTAGGGTTGCTTCATGATGAGTCCGTGTAAAACTACATCTTGGAAAAAGAAGGAACCTATGTAGGGTTTCCTCATGATGAGTCCGTGTAAAACTGTATCTTGGAAAGAGAAGGAACCCATGTAGGGTTTCCTAATTATGAATCCATTTAAAACTACATCTTGGAAAGAGAAGGAAACCGTGTAGGGTTGCTTCATGATGAGTCAGTATAAAACTTCATCTTGGAAAGAGAAGGAACCTGTGTAGGGTTGTTTCATGATGAGTCAGTGTAAAACTGCATCTTGGAAAGAGAAGAAACCTGTGTAGGGTTTCCTCATGATGAGTCCGTTTAAAACTTCATCTTGGAAAGAGAAAGAACCGGTGTAGGATTGCTTCATGATGAGTCAGTGTAAAACTTCATATTGGAAAGAGAAGGAACCGACGTAGGGTTTCTTCATGATGAGTCAGTGTAAAACTGCATCTTGGAAAGAGAAGGAACCGGTGTAGGGTTGCTTCATGATTAGTCTGTGTAAAATTGCATCTTGGAAAGAGAAGGAACCTGTGTAGGGTTGCCTCATGATGAATCAGTGTAAAACTGCATCTTGGAAAGAGAAAGAACCTGTGTAGAGTTGCCTCATGATAAGTCAGTGTAAAACTGCATCTTGGAAAGAGAAGGAACCGGTGTAGGGTTGCTTCAGGATTAGTCCGTGTAAAAATTCGTCTTGGAAAGAGAAGGAACCGGTGTACGGTTGCTTCATGATGAGTCCGTGTAAATCTTCATCTTGGAAATAGAAGGAACCGGTGTAGGGTTGCTTCATGATGAGTCCGTGTAAAACTGCATCTTGGAAACAGAGGTAACCGGTGTAGGGTTGTTTCATGATGAGTCCGTTTAAAACTGCATCTTGGAAAGAGAAGGAACTGGTGCAGGGTTGTTTCATGATAAGTCCGTGTAAAACTGCATCTTGGAAAGAAAAGGAACCTGTGTAGGGTTTCCTCATGATGAGTCCGTTTAAAACTTCATCTTGGAAAGAGAAAGAACCGGTGTAGGATTGCTTCATGATGAGTCAGTGTAAAACTTCATATTGGAAAGAGAAGGAACCGGCGTAGGGTTTCTTCATGATGAGTCAATGTAAAACTGCATCTTGGAAAGAGAAGGAACCGGTGTAGGGTTGCTTCATGATTAGTCTGTGTAAAATTGCATCTTGGAAAGAGAAGGAACCTGTGTAGGGTTGCCTCATGATGAATTAGTGTAAAACTGCATCTTGGAAAGAGAAGGAACCTGTGTAGAGTTGCCTCATGATAAGTCAGTGTAAAACTGCATCTTGGAAAGAGAAGGAACCGGTGTAGGGTTGCTTCAGGATTAGTCCGTGTAAAAATTCGTCTTGGAAAGAGAAGGAACCGGTGTACGGTTGCTTCATGATGAGTCCGTGTAAATCTTCATCTTGGAAATAGAAGGAACCGGTGTAGGGTTGCTTCATGATGAGTTCGTGTAAAACTGCATCTTGGATACAGAGGTAACCGGTGTAGGGTTGCTTCATGACGAGTCCGTTTAAAACTGCATCTTGGAAAGAGAAGGAACTGGTGTAGGGTTGCTTCATGATAAGTCCGTGTAAAACTGCATCTTGGAAAGAAAAGGAACCTGTGTAGGGTTGCCTCATGATGAGTCTGTGTAAAACTGCATCTTGGAAAGAGAAGGAACCTATGTAGGATTACCTCATGATGAGTCCGTCTAAAACTTCATCTTGTTAAGAGAAGGAACCTGTGTAGGGTTTCTTCATGATGAGTCTGTGTAAAACTACATCTTGGAAATAGAGGGAATCGGTGTAGGGTTGCTTTATGATGAGTCAGTGTAAAACTTTATCTTGGAAAGTGAAGGTACCGGTTTAGGGTTTCTTCATGATTAGTCAGTCTAAAACTTCATCTTAGAAAGAGAAGGAACCAGTGTAGGGTTTCTTCATGATGAGTCTGTGTAAAACTGCATCTTGGAAAGAGAAGGAACCTGTATAGGGTTGCCTCATGATGAGTCAGTGTAAAATTGCATCTTAGAAATAGAAGGAACTTGTGCATGGTTGCTTCATGATGAGTTCGTGTAAAACTACATCTTGAAAAGAGAAGGAACCAGTATAGGGTTGCCTCATGATGAGTCAGTGTAAAACTGTATCTTGGAAAGAGAAGGAACCTGTGTAGGGTTGCCTCATTAAGAATCCGTGTAAAACTGCATCTTGGAAAGAGAAGGAACCTGTGTAGGGTTACCTCATGATGAGTCTATGTTAAACTGCATCTTGGAAAGAGAAGGAACCTGTGTAGGGTTGCCTCATGATGCGTCCGTGTAAAACTGCATCTTGGAAATAGAAGGAACTGGTGTAGGGTTGCTTCATGATGAGTCTGTAAAACTACATCTTGGAAAGAGAAGGAACCTGTGTAGGGTTGCCTCATGATGAGTCCGTGTAAAACTGTATCTTGGAAAGAGAAAGAACTTGTGTAGGGTTGCCTCATTATGAATCCGTGAAAAACTGCATCTTGGAAAGAGAAGGAACCTGTGTAGGGTTACCTCATGATGAGTCTATGTAAAACTGCATCTTGGAAAGAGAAGGAACCGGTGTAGGGTTGCTTCATGATGAGTCGGTATAAAACTTCATCTTGGAAAGTGAAGGAACCTGTGTAGGGTTATTTCATGATGAGTCCGTGTAAAACTCCATCTTGGAAAGAGAAGAAACCTGTGTAGGGTTGCCTCAGGATGAGTCAGTGTAAAACTGCATCTTGGAAAGAGAAGGAACCGGTGTAGGATTGCTTCATGATTAGTCAGTGTAAAACTTCATATTAGAAAGAGAAGGAACCGGTGTAGGGTTGCTTCATGATGAGTCAGTGTAAAACTGTATCTTGGAAAGAGAAGGAACCGGTGTAGGGTTGCTTCATGATGAGTCTGTGTAAAATTGAATCTTGGAAAGAGAAGGAACCTGTGTAGGGTTGCCTCATGATGAATCAGTTTAAAACTGCATCTTGGAAAGAGAAGGAACCTGTGTAGAGTTGCCTCATGATAAGTCCGTGTAAAACTGCATCTTGGAAAGAGAAGGAACCGGTGTAGGGTTGCTTCATGATGAGTCCATGTAAAACTTCGTCTTGGAAAGAGAAGGAACCAGTGTAGGGTTGCTTCATGATGAGTCCGTGTAAAACTTCATCTTGGAAAGAGAAGGAACCAGCGTAGGATTGCTTCATGATGAGTCAGTGTAAATCTGCATATTGGAAAGAGAAGGAACCTGTGTAGGTTTGCCTCATGATGAGTCTGTGTAAAACTACATCTTGGAAAGAGAAGGAACATGTGTAGGGTTTCCTCATGATGAATCAGTGTAAAACTGCATCTTGGAAAGAGAAGGAACCTGTGTAGAGTTATCTCATGATAAGTCCGTGTAAAATTGCATCTTAGAAAGAGAAGGAACCGGTGTAGTGTTGCTTCATGATGAGTCAGTGTAAAACTTTGTCTTGGAAAGATAAGGAACCGGTGTAGGGTTGCTTCATCATGAGTCTGTGTAAAACTTCATCTTGGAAAGAGAAGGAACCGGTGTAGGGTTGCTTCATGATGAGTCCGTGTAAAACTGCATCTTAAAAACAGAAGGAACTGGTGTATGGTTGCTTCATGATGACTCCGTTTAAAATTGCATCTTAGAAAGAGAAGGAACCGGTGTAGGGTTGCTTCATGATGAGTCAGTGTAAAACTTTATCTTGGAAAGAGAAGGAACCGGTGTAGGGTTGCTTCATGATGAGTTCGTGTAAAACTGCATCTTGGAATGAAAAGGAACCTGTGTAGGGTTGCCTCATGATGAGTCCGTGTAAAACTGAATCTTGGAAAGAGAAGAAACCTTTGTAGGGTTGCCTCATGATGAGTCCGTGCAAAACTGCATCTTGGAAAGAGAAGGAACCTCTGTAGGGTTTCCTCATGATGAGTATGTGTAAAACTACATCTTGGAAAGAGAAGGAACCGGTGTAGGGTTGCTTCATGATGAGTCTGTGTAAAATTTTATCTTTGAAAGCGAGGGTATCGATTTAGGGTTTGTTCATGATGAGTCCGTCTAAAACTTCATCTTGGAAAGAGAAGGAACCGGTGTAGGGTTGCTTCATGATGAGTCAGTGTAAAACTGCATCTTGGAAAGAGAAGGAACCTGTGTAGGGTTTCCTCATGATGAGTCTGTGTAAAACTGCATCTTGGAAATAGAAGGAACTAGTGTAGGGTTTTTTCATGATGAGTCTGTGTAAAACTACATCTTGGAAAGAAAAGGAACTTGTGTAGGGTTGCCTCATGATGAGTCCGTGTAAAACTGTATCTTGGAAAGAGAAGGAACCTGTGTAGGGTTGCCTCATTATGAATCCATGTAAAACTGCATCTTGGAAAGAGAAGGAACCAGTGTAGAGTTGCATCATGATGAGTCAGTGTAAAACTTCATATTGGAAAGAGAAGGAACCTATGTAGGGTTGTTTCATGATGAGTCCTTGTAAAACTACATCTTGGAAAGAGAAGGAACCTGTGTAGGGTTTCCTCATGATGAGTCCATGTAAAACTTCATCTTGCAAAGAGAAAGAACCGGTGTAGGATTGCTTCATGATGAGTAAGTGTAAAACTTCATCTTAGAAAGAGAAGGAACCGGTGTAGGGTTGCTTCTAGATGAGTCCGTGTAAAACTGCATCTTGGAAAGAGAAGGAACCAGTGTAGGGTTGCTTCATGATGAGTCTGTGTAAAACTTCGTCTTGGAAAGAGAAGGAATCAGTATAGAGTTATTTCATGATGAGCCCGTGTAAAACTTCATCTTGGAAAGAGAAGGAACCGGTGTAGGGTTGCTTCATGATGAGTCCGTGTAAAACTTCATCTTGAAAAGTGAAGTAACCTGTGTAGGGTTGTTTCGTGATGAGTCCGTGTAAAACTGCATCTTAGAAAGAGAAGGAACCTGTATAGGGTTTCTTCATGATGAGTCAGTGTAAAACTGCATCTTGGAAATAGAAGGAACTGGTGTAGGGTTGCTTCATGATGAGTCCGTGTAAAACTGCATCTTGAAAAGAGAAGGAACCGGTGTAGGGTTGCTTCATGATGAGTCCGTGTAAAACTGCATCTTGGAAACAGAAGGAACCCAGGTAGGGTTGCCTAATTATGAATCCATTTAAAACTACATCTTGGAAAGAGAAGGAAACAGTGTAGGGTTGCTTCATGATGAGTCAGTATAAAACTTCATCTTGGAAAGAGAAGGAACCTGTGTAGGGTTGTTTCATGATGAGTCCGTGTAAAACTGCATCTTGGAAAGAGAAGAAACCTGTGTAGGGTTTCCTCATGATGAGTCCGTTTAAAACTTCATCTTGGAAAGAGAAAGAACCGGTGTAGGATTGCTTCATGATGAGTCAGTGTAAAAATTCATATTGGAAAGAGAAGGAACCGGCGTAGGGTTTCTTCATGATGAGTCAGTGTAAAACTGAATCTTGGAAAGAGAAGGAACCGGTGTAGGGTTGCTTCATGATTAGTCTGTGTAAAATTGCATCTTGGAAAGAGAAGGAACCTGTGTAGGGTTGCCTCATGATGAATCAGTGTAAAACTGCATCTTGGAAAGAGAAGGAACCGGTGTAGGGTTGCTTCAGGATTAGTCCGTGTAAAAATTCGTCTTGGAAAGAGAAGGAACCGGTGTACGGTTGCTTCATGATGAGTCCGTGTAAATCTTCATCTTGGAAATAGAAGGAACCGGTGTAGGGTTGCTTCATGATGAGTCCGTGTAAAACTGCATCTTGGAAACAGAGGTAACCGGTGTAGGGTTGCTTCATGATGAGTCCGTTTAAAAATGCATCTTGGAAAGAGAAGGAACTGGTGTAGGGTTGCTTCATGATAAGTCCGTGTAAAACTGCATCTTGGAAAGAAAAAGAACCTGTGTAGGGTTGCCTCATGATGAGTCAGTGTAAAACTGCATCTTGGACAGAGAAGGAACCTATGTAGGATTACCTCATGATGAGTCAGTCTAAAACTTCATCTTGGTAAGAGATGGAACCTGTGTAGGGTTTCCTCATGATGAGTCTGTGTAAAACTACATCTTGGAAATAGAGGGAATCGGTGTAGGGTTGCTTTATGATGACTCAGTGTAAAACTTTATCTTGGAAAGTGAAGGTACCGGTGTAGGGTTTCTTCATGATTAGTCAGTCTAAAACTTCATCTTAGAAAGAGAAGGAACCAGTGTAGGGTTTCTTCATGATGAGTCTGTGTAAAACTGCATCTTGGAAAGAGAAGGAACCTGTATAGGGTTGCCTCATGATGAGTCCGTGTAAAATTGCATCTTAGAAATAGAAGGAACTTGTGTAGGGTTGCTTCATGATGAGTTCGTGTAAAACTACATCTTGAAAAGAGAAGGAACCTGTATAGGGTTGCCTCATGATGAGTCTGTGTAAAACTGTATCTTGGAAAGAGAAGGAACCTGTGTAGGGTTCCCTCATTAAGAATCCGTGTAAAACTGCATCTTGGAAAGAGAAGGAACCTGTGTAGGGTTACCTCATGATGAGTCTATGTTAAACTGCATCTTGGAAAGAGAAGGAACCTGTGTAGGGTTGCTTCATGACGAGTCAGTGTAAAACTTCATTTTGGAAAGAGAACGAAATTGTGTAGGGTTGTTTCATGATGAGTCAGTGTAAAACTACATCTCGGAAAGAGAAGGAACCTGTGTAGGGTTGCCTCATGACGAGTTTGTGTAAAACTTCATCTTGGAAAAAGAAAGAACCGGTATAGGATTGCTTCATGATGAGTCAGTGTAAAACTTCATCTTGGAAATAGAAGGAACCGGTGTAGGGTTGCTTCATGATGAGTCCGTGTAAAACTGCATCTTGGAAAGAGAAGGAACCGGTGTAGGGTTGCTTCATGATGACTCTGTGTAAAACTGCATCTTGGAAAGAGAAGGAATCTGTGTAGGGTTTCCTCATGATGAATTAGTGCAAAACTACATCTTGGAAAGAGAAGGAACCTGGGTAGGGTTGCTTCATGATAAGTCAGTGTAAAACTGCATCTTAGAAAGAGAAGGAACCGGTGTAGGGTTGCTTCATGATGAGTCAGTGTAAAACTTCATCTTGGAAAGAGAAGGAATCGGTGTAGGGTTTCTTCATGATGAGTCCCTGTAAAACTGCATCTTGGAAACAGAAGGAACCAGTGTAGGGTTGCTTCGTGATGAGTCAGTGTAAAACTGCATCTTGGAAAGAGAAGGAACCGATGTAGGGTTGCTTCATAATGAGTCAGTGTAAAACTGCATCTTGGAAACAGAAGGAACCAGTGTAGGGTTGCTTCATGATGAGTCCGTGTAAAATTGCATCTTGGAAAGAGATGGAACCGGTGTAGGGTTGCTTCATGATGAGTCTGTGTAAAATTGAATCTTGGAAAGAGAAGGAACCTGTGTAGGGTTGCCTCATGATAAGTCCGTGTAAAACTGCATCTTGGAAAGAGAAGGAACCGATGTAGGGTTATTTCATGATGGGTCCGTGTAAAACTTTGTCTTGGAAAGAGAAGGAACCGGTGTAGGGTTGCTTCATGATGAGTCAGTATAAAACTTCATCTTGGAAAGAGAAGAAACCTGTGTAGGGTTGTTTCATGATGAGTCCGTGTAAAACTGTATCTTGGAAAGAGAATAAACCTGTGTAGGGTGGCCTCATGATGAGTCTGTGTAAAACTTCATCTTGGAAAGAGAATGAACCGGTGTAAGATTGCTTCATGATGAGTCAGTGTAAAACTTCATATTGGAAAGAGAAGGAACCGGTGTAAGGTTGCTTCATGATGAGTCCGTGTAAATCTGCATCTTGGAAAGAGAAGGAACCTGTGTAGGGTTACCTCATGATGAGTCCGTGCAAAACTGCATCTTGATAAGAGAAGGAACCTGTGTAGGGTTGCCTCATGATGAGTCTTTGTAAAACTACATCTTGGAAAGAGAAGGAACCGGTGTAGGGTTGCTTTATGATGAGTCAATGTAAAACTTCATCTTGGAAAGAGAAGGTACCGGTGTAGGGTTGCTTGATGATGAGTCTGTCTAAAACTTCATCTTGGAAAGACAAGGAACCGGTGTTGGGTTGCTTCATGATGAGTCCGTGTAAAACTGTATCTTGGAGAGAGAAGGAACCTGTATAGGGTTGCCTCATGATGAGTCCGTGTAAAACTGCATCTTGGAAATAGAAGTAACTGGTGTAGGGTTGCTTCATGATGATTCCGTGTAAAACCACATCTTGAAAAGAGAAGGAACCTGTATAGGGTTGCCTCATGAGGAGTCCGTGTAAAACTGTATCTTGGAAAGAGAAGGAACCTGTGTAGGGTTGCCTCATGATGAGTCTATGTAAAACTGCATCTTGGAAAGAGAAGGAGCCGGTGTAGGGTTGATTCATGATGAGTCAGTGTAAAACTTCATCTTGGAAAGAGAAGGAACCTGTGTAGGGTTGTTTCATGATGAGTCCGTGTAAAACTACATCTTAGAAAGGGAAGGAACCTGTGTAGGGTTGCCTCATGATAAGTTCGTGTAAAACTTCATGTTGGAAAGAGAAAGAACCGGTGTAGGTGTTTACCTTGGAAATTGGTAAACAACCGCTGATCTTCCAAAAGGTTACTTATTTGGTGACTCGCAGGATCGATCAAATTGATCCTAAGACATGGTTGATTTTCTGGAGTTTGACTAATCCTAATGGTGATTAATGCCGGTAAAGTAAAGACACTTTAAGTAAATTGAATGAAGAAAAGCTTGATAGAATAAATAAAAGCGTTAAATAAAAGGCTTCGACGGAGATGAGTAAATGAAAAGCAATAAAGTGCTTGAATATAAAAGACTTTGATTAATTTAAATGGTGTTTCACACATACATTCTCAACGATTCTTTCGCTCACACTGGGTACTTGAATCTAGATGAGTGACTTGTATAAAATGATGAACACCCTGAAAACTACGTGAACAACTAGTATTTATACTAAAACAAATCCTAAGTAACCGTTGGGCAGTTACGTCGCTTCGAGATGACGCCACATGGCACGCTCACAACATTCGACGCTCCTGATCTCGGCACGTTGCACTTGGTAACTGCTGGGAACCGTTTTCCCTCCAAGCATTCAAATCTCAAACCGTTCGACCCTGGGCATCAGGTACCTTTGTCGAGAGGTTCCTTCGATGTCGAAGACGACAAGATTCCCACTTAAAGGAAATTCTCTAAGTACCTTGTCATTCTCTGATGAGCCTTCGACAAGATCAGCTGGTCGAAGCCTGGAAACTCTTCTGACTCATAATTAATGGTCTATATTGATAACAAACAAGGGTGTCGAATTTAGGAGCCAACAAATTGCCCCCCAAGAATATCTTATTTCGACGCTGAAAAGAAAAAGGCATTCTTTGAGATTCCACTCGACACCTGTCCTTCACTCTTAGCCACAGATTAGTTTGCGCGCTTTTCGCCTCCTACCAACCAACTGACAATCTCAAAAAGCCATCATTCCACCTGTTCCTAAGACTTCACTTCAGTAAGGCGTTTGGCATGCCCAATGTCCTTTCACAGATTGTCATCATGACGATTCCCCGAAATCGAGGACGCACGCTGCACCGCTTCCGTTCTGCAGAACGGCTACATCACCAAATGAGCGCCACGTGCCCCACTCTTGTCTGAGAGTTGTTCTGGGTGCAGTTGATTTGCTTTCTATTTCTCCAGAAGTTTCCAGCTTTTTCTTGGAGTTATACTCCATCATTGACCAAGTCTCTGCGGACTATAGACGTCGAATGGGGTTCAACAGCCAACTCGAAACACTACATGGCAAGAGTTCTTCTGCTTGGACCGAAGTAGCTGAATCAACTTCTCGAATTGCAGAATTGTCGAAACAGAAGACATCCAAGCAGCAGGAAATCAACGCCATAGATCAAGATAACGCCTCTATAAGGGCGCAGATCGAGAAGTTGGAGGCCAAGTTAAATGTTAACACCAAGCGCAAAGAGGAACTCCTTTCGACTGTTTCGGACGCAGAGAGCCAAGATGAAGTTACCCGAGGCTTAGAGTTCACTGAAAGGGCCCAAGCCCTTGACGACCAGATTGCCAAACTTTCTCAGGCAACTGCCTTGTGTAACAAACGGCTGGAGTTGCAGCAAGCCAAATATCTTCGACTTAAAGCTTCCATCCCTTTCTAATTTGCTCAGCACCTCATTGACCATGTACTGTAATATTTGTAATACAATGCAACCATTTTGGTTAATCAATATATAATTTTCCATTTTGGCTCTTTATGGTTAACTTGGTCATTAACTGTTATTTATTTTGATCTCTTGGAGCATAGGTTTATATTTTTTCAAATATTTGCCATTTACTCTAAAGAGTCTTTTATCTTCGCCTAACTCTTCAACCTCATAAGCTCCACCAGAAAAAATTTGGATAATTCTGAACGGTCCTTCCCACTTGGGTGACCATTTTCCCATGCTTCGATCTCTTCGATCCATGGGGAGAATCACCTTCCAAACTAATTCTCCAGGCGAGAATGCCTTAGGTTTTACTTTTTTATTGTAAGAGTCTTCCACTCTTTTCTTCTGAATTCTCAGTAGGTCGAGAGCGCGTAGTCTTTCCTCGTCTAAATCTACTAGTTCGTCTAACATCATATCCCAATAAACCTCAGAGGGAATATCTTGATGTCTCTGAACCCTTGCTGATTGAAGACAAATTTCCGCTGGCAGTACTGCGTCATGACCGAAAGTTAGCCGATATGGTGTTGTACATGTGGCTTCTTTTGGGGACGTTCGACAGGCCCACAAGATCTGGTCTAACGTCTTATGCCAATTTTTTGGCTTCTTTCCTACATGCTTTTTTATCAGGCCGATCACTATTTTATTCGCTGCTTCGACTTGACCATTTGCCTGTGCATAATAAGGTGTTGATGTTAGGAGTCTAAAGCCTGTTTCTTGAGCGAATTCCTGCATCTTTCGACCAGTAAACACTGATCCTTGATCAGTCGTTATAGTCTCAGGGATTCCAAATTTGTAGATAATGTTCTTTTGAATAAATTCAATGACATTTTCTTGGCCTGCATTGACTAAAGGGATAGCTTCGATCCATTTAGTGAAATAATCAATGCATACCAGTATATACTTCTGGCTCTTTGATGATGCTGGTCGAATCTCTCCAATAAGATCCAACACCCATCCTCTAAAAGGCCAAGGTTTCACTATTGAGTGAAGTTCGCTTGCTGGTACATGTTGGATGCCCGTATGGGCTTGACATTCCTGGCAACCCTTCGCGAACTCAACACAATCTTTCAAGATAGTGGGCCAGTATAGTCCTTGTCGAAACAACAACCATTTCATATTATGTCCTACTTGGTGAGCCCCACATGCTCCAACGTGCGTAGTCGAAAGGGCTATGTATGCTTCAGTTTCACTTAAGCACTTTAGCAATACCCCTTCAGGCGTCTTTTTAAATAACTCATTACCCATGAGTACGTAACTCAACGCCCTATATTTTATTTTTCGTTCTGTCAAAGCTACTGGATTTTGTAGATAATCTACAATGGGTTTCCTCCAATCTTGCTCTGACAAATTGTCTATGAACGATATTTCAAAGTTCCTTTGATCAGCATACCCTAGTCTTGTCGATTGCAAATCTGTTGGAGACAGGCTGGTTGCTTTTATTTTTTCTCGAACTTTGATTGCTCTTTGTAATCTCGTTTTTGAAATTTTGTACCCAGATGCAATCTGTGCCAAATCATTGGCTACTTGATTTTCCAATCCAGGTATGTGTCAAATGTTAACCACTTCGAATTTTTTCAATAAACGATTTGCTATCACAAAGTACATAATAAGATTTTCTCTTATGCATTTATACTCTTTTGTGACTTGCTTAATGACTAACTCCGAGTCTCCCATTATTTCGACTCGAGTTGCCCCCAATTCCAACAATATCTCAAGGCCAGTAATTAGAGCTTCGTACTCAGCCTCATTGTTCGAACAAGTACCTGCTATCTTGTACTTGAATGTTGTTGGAATTTTTTCTGGAGAAATAATCAAGACCCCTACTCCTGTTCCATCTTTATGGCTGGAACCATCGAAGTAGAATTTCCAAGGCTCTATCTCCATGTAATTTATATTTTCAACCTGAATTGAGTGGTCGACTATAAAGTCTGCTACCACTTGCCCTTTTACTGCCCTAAGAGGCATAAAGGTCAATGAATACTCAGTTAATGCTAGCGCCCACTTGCCAATTCGACTGTGCAAGATGGGTTTCGACAACATGTATTTGAAAACATCAAAATGAGACGAAACATACACATCAACTGGTTTTATATATTGTTTGAGCTTTGTACAAGAGAAATAAAGACATAGACATAATTTTTCAACTTCGCTATATCTAGTTTCTGCATCGTTCAAAACTCTGCTAAGATAGTAAATGGGTCTTTTGACTCCATTTTCATCTTCTTGGGCTAACATGCTTCCCAAAGTTATGTCGGATGCAGCTATGTACAATCTCATACTCCTGTTGCTGCAAGGAGGCACCAAAATAGGTGGCTTGGTGAGATACCCTTTGATCTTGTTGAAGGCTTCTTGTTGCTCTTGCCCCCACTCGAATCTTTCCTTATTCAATCGAAGTAAGGGTGAGAAGGCTTGAGCTTTTCCACTTAGGTTAGATATGAATCTCCTTAAGAAATTTATCTTGCCCAACAGAGATTGCAGTTCCTTCTTGTTCGTTGGCGCTTTCGCTTCCAAGATTGCCTTCGTCTTGTTCTGGTTGATTTCGATTCCTTTCTTGTGGACGACGAAGCCCAAGAAATCTCCAGCTTTTACACAGAACGCACACTTCAAAGGGTTCATTTTCAGACCATGTTCTCTCATTCTTTCAAATGATTGTCGAAGGTGGTCTATATGGTTCTTCTTGGAAACAGATTTTACAACAATATCATCAATATACACTTGCATAAAAGTGTTAATAAAATCATGGAAGATAGAATTCATCGCTCGCTGATATGTTGCCCCAACATTTTTTAGGCCAAAAGGCATCACTACCCATTCGTAAGTGCCTAAAGCCCTGGGGCATCGAAAAGCTGTTTTCGACACATCTTCTTCAGCAATGAAAATTTGATTATATCCTGAGTAACCATCGAGCATGCTCAGGTACTCATGGCCAGCGGCAGACTCGACTAGCATTTCCGCCATAGGCATAGGATATTCATCTTTGGGTGTGGCAGCATTCAAATCTCTGAAATCTATGCATACCCTCAACGTACCATTTTTCTTAATTACTGGCACAATGTTTGTAATCCATTCGACATACCTCGTAGCTCGTATGAATTTGCACTTCAGCAGTCTTTTGACTTCTATTTTGATCTTCGATAGTATTTCTGGAGCGAAGCGTCTTGGACTTTGCTTGACTGGCTTCTTCCCAGGTTTGATTGGCAACTGAAGTTCTACCAATCCTCTGTCGAGACCAGGCATCTCGTCGTAATCCCATGCAAAGCAGTCCTTGAACTCCTTTAACAAATGGATCACTTCAAACCTGAGCTCTGGGTCTATTTTGGCGCTGATGTAAGTTGGCTTTTTCTCTAACCCTTCGCCCAAGTTGATTTCTTCTAAAGGATCATGTGCTAACATTTTGATGTTGTTCGCCAGGGGGTCCTTTTCGAATCCCAAAGGCTCATCGTCATAGATGGCGTCAAGCCTTTGCTCCTGCATTCCTTCTGTCATGATATCAGGAGGTTCTGGGTCCCTGCAGAAGATAGCTCTTGATCGTTGGCCTGAGTGGCCATATATTTTACTTCGGCTTCGAGAGCCGCTATCATCCTTGTTTCGGCTACATAAGCCGAAATTCGCTGCAGTGATTGTGACTCAGTCATTATCACTGAATTCACTTCCCCAACCAGTTGGCTGGATGTCAGTTAGCCCACTGAAATCAATGTGGGACAAGTCTTCTCTGTCCCATTGAAAACCATGCTCCGGGTGCAGGTACAAGGAACAAAAAGCATTTAGCGCTGGCGCCATGTCGAAGTCAGGTGCTGGGCATGGCCCAATGTGAGCCAAAATTTTGTCGAAGTCAGCTCTCCCCAGGTGATTTACTTCGCCCAAGTAATAGCTCTGATCCGCTTCTATATTTTCGACCATTCCATCAGGACGCCATAGTAATAACCTTTGGTGCATTGATGATGGTACTGCTCCAACACCATGTATCCATTCTCGGCCCAACAAAAGATTATAATTTGGTTTGGCCGATATGACCATAAACATAGTTGGTCGAAGGATGGATCCTACTTTGAGGTCTAGTTGGATCACACCCATAGTGGTCCCTATTCCGCCTTCATAATTCGACAGGACCATGTTATGAGGCTTGATGTTTTCATCATTCTTGCCTATTTTTCTCAGCATGAAGTGAGGGATGATGTTGATGGTTGCCCCACAGTCCACCAAGATCTTATTTACGGTGGCTTCTTCGAGTTTTGCCCTTATGAATAAAGGCTTGAGGTTATTTTTCATCGCCTCAGTAGGTGGTTCGAAGAAACCATTTTGCTATTCGGTACGGCCATTATCCATAACGAAGTAGCATACTGGCCTATGCTTGGCCATTTCTTGTTCGACTTCCCAGTCGTTCGATTCGACCTCCATCTGGCGGTTGAACTCTCTTGGCAAAACTGAGACTATGTTCACCATGATATCTAGGGTGTCATCATACTCAGAGCCATCTTCGTCATCAACTTCGCCCTGGTTAGGCCATACCAGTCTATTGGTCACTGGTTGCCTCTCCAGAGGCTTTCTCTGCTTTCACTGAGGGACATTTGAACTTGATTCTGGCTTTGGTTCGTTGATAGCTTCCCTCTCAGCCTTTCGCCGCCTCTGGTATCTTCTCCATTGGGATCGAGACATGGGATTCTTTCCCTTGTAGTTACTTGATACCTGGGTCACTTTGGAGGCAACAACCTGAGGTTCTTTCTTGTGTGTCAAAGATGAACCTCTTGGCACTTCGAAGGAGTGCCACCTTTCTTCGCTCGGTCTCTTTCGACCCGATGTTTTATGCCACGTATCAACTGGCACATTGGTTGGAGGCCTGAAAGTCAGTGGCCTCTTTTCTTGATTTGAACCCTTTTGGTAGGTTCTTCTGGGGTCATGTCGAACATCAACACTTTCCCTTCTTCTGTTTGTTGCTCTTACACCTTGGATGTGTTCAGCAGCTTTCTTGTCAAAAATCGAGCTGCATCGAGGACACAACATCACTTCTGACTTCTTCTTCTGGCATCTTTGCAGGAAATCTGCCAGATTTTCGTTTTCCCGAGGGAAAGCCGTTTTGTTTGCTTGCTCTTGCCTAATGGCCTCCTCTGAAGCTTTCGATTCAGAGATTTCGACCATGTTGACATTCATGGTGTCTTTGGTAGCAAGAGTCATCTGCTTCATCTGGGCCTCCAGGTCTTCTGTCTGGCCTTGGACTGCAGCCAAGTAGGAACTGGGTTTAGCTCCAGATTTTGAGGCTCCAACTGTCTCCTGTTTTGGGCCTTTAGCAGCTTTTTGGACTGCTTCGATTGTTTTTCTAGAAAGATTCCCAGAAAAACTGCCAAAGATTGGCATGTTGATATGATCCTTGGTGACTTCGACCATAGTTATTCCTGGCCTTTTCACCTGACTTCTGGACGCCTCGATCACATTCACCTTTGAAGGTTCAACATAATGGGCTTCAGCCTGCAAAGGGTTAGAGTCCACAGTCATGGGGGTCTTATCGGCGAATTTCAACCTCCCTTCTTCGATAGCATTTTGTACGAGATCCCTGAAAAGAAAACATTGAGATGTTTTATGGCCCAGAAAATTATGATATTTACAAAAGCCTCTTTTCCTTCTTTGATCAAGAGGAGGCACTTTTACCCCTGGGGGTATTATCATTTGGCCATCTTTTACAAGTAAGTCAAAAATTTCGTCACATTTTGTAATATCAAAACTGTAAGTCTTTTTAGGGAACCTATCGCTGGCCCTTTCAGGACCAGTGGGGGTTTTTCCACTTGAGGGGACTAGTAGTTTGCAAGAGTATGGTGGCCCTTGTTTTAACTCCGCTAAATCGACCTCACTTTCTTCGACGGTTATAGGTTCGTCGAATGTTTCTGGATCTTCATCGTCCATTTCGACATATGCTATCCTTTCTCTTTTATGAGTTTTTATCGCCCTGGCTTTTTCAGCTTCAAGGCGTTCTACCTGTCGAACCCTATCGGCCAATTGGGCCATGTCTCTCAGGTATTGAGTGTCTAATTTCTTCCTAATGGAATAATCTAGACCTCCTGCGGCTATTTCAACTAACTCATGTTCTGGCACTTGCGTAAAGCATCTTGCTTTGAACAACCTAAACCTATTTAGATATTCGTCTATAGGTTCAGTGAATCGCCTCTTTACACTGGCCAATTCTTTCAGGCTTATCTTGGTTTGTCCCATGTAGAATTTCTCATGGAACAATCTCTCCAACTGGGTCCAATGGTGGATCGAATTGGGGGGAAGAGTTGTGAACCAAGTAAACGCGTTCTTTGTTAGGGAACTTGGGAAATACTTAATCCTCAAGTTTTCATTGTTTGAAATCTCTCCTGCTTCGATCAAGTATCTCGCCACATGTTCGACAGTGGATTCTGTCGTGTCCCCTGAAAATTTAGTGAACTTAGGGACTTTGCATCTAGGAGGTAAGTCCGTTTGTAACACATATTCTGACAGTGGGGATGTAAAGTTGGGCCTACAGAAGCACGTATTCATCCCATTTTGCATCATGATTCTTTCGATCATGGCTGTCAAGTTATTTTCCAAACCAATATTCTGGTATTGGATATGCTGAACTACTTCGTCAGCATTTTGGTTTCTATTGACTATCCTTACTTCCGGGGCTATGACTCTAGGTTCTTCGACCCCGGGCATCCTAAGGTTTTCTTCGACAGGCTGCTGGACTTGGTTAATAGTGGTTTCTTCCTCTAGAAGTATACCTTAGTTTCCCCTCATTTGTGCCCTTTGGGGCTGTCGAATAGGTTGGGGTACCCCAAAAAAATTGGCCAGACGTGCCATTTGCGCTGTCATTTGCTGATTCGACTGGGTGGTATTTTGTATTAGAGGATTTAGCATTGTGCTTAAAGTTTGTGCCAACATTTGAACCATATCGTGGTTGCTTTCGTCCATTTACTGCCTCAAGACTGCTGTCGAGGCATTCGTAAGGCCATGCATTACTTGGGACGTTCCTCCTAAGAGTTGGGTCCTACCCCTGTTCGCCATACCAACTCCAGAACCTTGGAGTGGCGAAGAGGCGCTCACTAAAGGGTCTGAAAAAGTGGACGCAACATTCGTCAGGCTAGCCAATTTAGAAGTTGGCATGCCATAGAGTGGTTCTCGATTTAGACCGACTGTCGAAAACCCTGGGGGAACATAAGGCCTAGTTCCTTGGTTTCCCCTTGGTGGGGGAGTTCCCAAAGGAATTCTGGGGCCAGTAAATGGAGGTAATGGCCCCGTTTGTGTGACCGTTACTGCTGGTGTTGAACCAGCGGTTACCATTTCACTTACGGTTGGGATGACCGTTGTTCCCACGTTTGTTTGTGGGATTTCGCCATTGTTTGGCCGATTCGCCATCGCTTCTCTTCTTCTCCTAGTATTGGTATCATTGGTGTATATTCTACCACTTCTCAATAACATGCAATACTCTCGAAAAAGGAGGATATTTTGTATAAAACAGTTAAACTTAAAAATCAACACAAGGTCCCACCAGGTGTGCCAATTTGTTTACCGTGGAAATTGGTAAACAACCGCTGATCTTCCAAAAGGTTACTTATTTGGTGACTCGCAGGATCGATCAGATTGATCCTAAGACATGGTTGATTTTCTGGAGTTTGACTAATCCTAATGGTGATTAATGCCGGTAAAGTAAAGACACTTTAAGTAAATTGCATGAAGAAAAGCTTGATAGAATAAATAAAAGAGTTAAATAAAAGGCTTCGACGGAGATGAGTAAATGAAAAGCAATAAAGTGCTTGAATATAAAAGACTTTGATTAATTTAAATGGTGTTTCACACATACATTCTCAACGATTCTTTCGCTCACACTGGGTACTTGAATCTAGATGAGTGACTTGTATAAAATGATGAACACCCTGAAAACTACGTGAACAACTAGTATTTATACTAAAACAAATCCTAAGTAACCGTTGGGCAGTTACGTCGCTTCGAGATGACGCCACATGGCACGCTCACAGCATTCGACGCTCCTGATCTCGGCACGTTGCACTTGGTAACTGCTGGGAACCATTTTACCTCCAAGCATTCAAATCTCAAACCGTTCGACCCTGGGCATCAGGTACCTTTGTCGAGAGGTTCCTTCGACGTCGAAGACGACAAGATTCCCACTTAAAGGAAATTCTCTAAGTACCTTGTCATTCTCTGATGAGCCTTCGACAGGATCAGCTGGTCGAAGCCTGGAAACTCTTCTGACTCATAATTAATGGTCTATATTGATAACAAACAAGGGTGTCGAATTTAGGAGCCAACAGTAGGATTGCTTCGTGATGAGTCAGTGTAAAACTTCATCTTGGAAAGAGAAGGAACCGGTATAGGGTTGCTTCATGATGAGTCCGTGTAAAACTGCATCTTGGAAAGAGAAAGAACCCGTGTAGGGTTACTTCATGATGAGTCTGTAAAATTATATCTTGGAAAGAGAAGGAATCTGTGTAGGTTTGCCTCATGATGAATCAGTGTAAAACTGCATCTTGGAAAGAGAAGGAACCTGTGTAGGGTTGCCTCATGATAAGTCCGTGTAAAAATGCATCTTGGAAAGAGAAGGAACCAGTGTAGGGTTGCTTCATGATGAGTCCATGTAAAACTTCGTCTTGGAAAGAGAAGAAACCGGTGTAGGGTTGCTTCATGATGAGTCAGTGTAAAACTTTATCTTGGAAAGAGAAGGAACCGGTGTAGGGTTGCTTCATGATGAGTCAGTGTAAAACTACATCTTCGAAACAGAAGGAACTGGTGTAGGGTTGCTTCATAATGAGTCCGTGTAAAACTGCATCTTAGAAAGAGAAGGAACCGGTGTAGGGTTGCTTCATGATGAGTCTGTGTAAAACTTTATCTTGGAAAGAGAAGGAACTGGTGTAGGGTTGCTTCATGATGAGTCAGTGTAAAACTTCATCTTGGAAAGAGAAGGAACCGGTGTAGGGTTGCTTCATGATGAGTCCGTGTAAAGCTGCATCTTTGAAAGAGAAGGAACCTGTGTAGGGTTGCCTTATGATGAGTCCATGTAAAACCGCATCTTGGAAAGAGAAGGAACCTATGTAGGGTTACCTCATGATGAGTCCGTGCAAAACTGCATCTTGGAAAGAGAAGGAACCTTTGTAGGGTTGCCTCATGATGAGTCTGTGTAAAACTACATCTTGGAAAGAGAAGGAACCGGTGTAGGGTTTCTTCATGATGATTCCGTGTAAAACTTCATCTTGGAAAGAGAAGGTACCGGTGTAGGGTTGCTTCATGATGAGTCCGTGTAAAACTTCATCTTGAAAAGAGAACGAACCGGTGTATGGTTGCTTCATGATGAGTCTGTGTAAAACTGCATTTTGGAAAGAGAAGGAATCGGTGTAGGGTTGCTTCATGATGAGTCAGTGTAAAACTGCATCTTAGAAAGAGAAGGAACCGGTGTAGGGTTGCTTCATGATGAGTCAGTGTAAAACTTCATCTTGGAAAGAGAAGAAACCGGTGTAGGGTTGCTTCATGATGAGTCAGTGTAAAACTTCATCTTGGAAATAGAAGGAACCGGTGTAGGGTTGCTTCATGATGAGTCCGTGTAAAACTGCATCTTGGAAAGAGAAGGAACCAGTGTAGGTTTGCTTCATGATGAGTCTGTGTAAAACTGCATCTTGGAAAGAGAAGGAACCTGTGTAGGGTTGCCTCATGATGAGTCCGTGTAAAACTGTATCTTGGAACGAGAAGGAACCTGTGTAGGGTTTCCTCATGATGAGTCTATGTAAAACTGCATCTTGGAAAGAGAAGGAACCAGTGTAGGGTTGCTTCATGATGAGTCCGTGTAAAACTGCATCTTGGAAAGAGAAGGAACCGGTGTAGGGTTGCTTAATGATGAGTCCGTGTAAAACTACATCTTGGAAAGAGAAGCAACCGGTGTAGGGTTGCTTCCTGATGAGTCCGTGTAAAATTGCATCTTGAAAAGAGAAGGAACCGGTGTAGGGTTGCTTCATGATGAGTCCGTGTAAAATTGCATCTTGGAAAGAGAAGGAACTGGTGTAGGGTTGCTTCATGATGAGTCAGTGTATAACTGCATCTTGGAAAGAGAAGAAACATGTGTAGGGTTGCTTCATCTGGTCGTGTAGACAATTGTCCTGTTTGATTTCAGGTATTAATCTTTGACCTAAGAAAGAAAGATAGTTTTCCGTGCTTGTTACATGTGTTAATCTTCAATCTCTTCATGTAGATAGTTTTCCTTGCTTGTTACAGGTATTAATCCATAATTAGTCGTCCACATATAGTTTTTCTGGCTTGTTACAGGTATTAATCTGGAACTTGAAAAGGTTAATGGTAGCCATCTGTTGATTGACCTTTCTTGAAAAAGCTAAAACGTCAGTTGTATGTAATATCATGATGTATGAAATGCATGATGTTAGGATGTTCTAAAAATAAATGAGATTGTGTCATATGCACTTATCATGTATGTAAATAGAATGTATGAAATTTGAAATGTTTATTGAAGTGTATCTTTGTATGGGAAAATAAAAATGCTGGGAGTCATTAAATCCTCGACAGCTGTTGAAGAGTTTGTGTGTCTTCAAACTTTGCTTAGAATATTTCCACCGGGGATTCCTGTTTTGAGGAGAACTCTGTTGGGGAACATTGAAAACTCTGTTGGAGAGTGTAGATTCCTGCTTGGGAAGAGAGTTCTGGAGTCTCGGTTGTCCGTTGCTCTACTGGAGTCGAAGTTGAACTGACATCTGGTCGGGTCCAGGTTTCACAGTAACTTGCTGGGGATTGTAGAGTAGTCTACTGGGGAAAGGGAGTTGTGGTCCTTTGATTTGTAGTAGTTGGAAAGGCAAACTCAAACTGGGGAATCCTGCTGTTTGTTGGGGAAATAAACCCTGTTGCCGGTCTACTAGAGAGGTGACGACTTCGTTGGGGAAAGTCCTCGAGGACTCTTGAGGTTATCTCAACTGGGGAAATGTTTTTAGAGATTAAACTCTTGCTGGGGAATCATCCTATGAGAAGGATTTTGGGGATATTTGTCACTGCCCCTAGTAGCGAGTGTTTGTGGCACTGCCTGGAAATGTTTGACTGTACATAACCCTTTGTCGGGATTGACGTTCAATGCCCCAAGTGACGGAGATGGAGACTTGCCCCTGGTTACTCTGCAATTCTTAAGAGATTTCTTGGAATCTTGACTGGACTGCCCCAGGTGTGCTGGATAGTGACATGCCATGTCCCCCTGTTGATAGGAGATTTGTCAATGGAAGTGTCATCCTTCTTGAATTGATTTTGTTCATTGAGAGAGCTTTCGTTCATCGGATATTCATTGTGTGAATTTCTCCGCTGTCAAACAAATAACCATATGCAAACAGTGATATTCAAGTAATGCAAAGTTTATGTTTGTCTTGAAGTTTTGAAAATGCATTTTAGCAAGTAAATAAATTTTGTAAGAAAAATTCAACTCAGGATTTAGAGTAAAGCTCTACAGGAGTCAGGATACCTTTTGTAACAGTATGCTTTCGAACTAACCCATGCTTCAATTAGGACTTTTAAAGGGTTGTAATGTGGCTTGGTTCACGGTTTTAAGAAACAAAGGATAAAGGCTCAAAGTGTATTTGTACCCACCCGTTCTTCGTGATGTTCTTCAGTCCTAAGCTCAGTTAATTGTGCGTTTTGAACTCCAATTGAGTATGGAATGAAATTTTAGTGATGGTTCAAACAAGTTAAGTTTGTCGGAAGGCAGTCATTTTTGCAACATTTTTCATGTTGTTAAGGATTTGTAGTGACCTCTTTCTTTGATTTATTATCCCTAATTTTTGCCTGACTGTTCTTTTTTTTTTAGATTACAATCAGCGGGATGCCCCAGTTTTCCTTAAGTCTCCTTCGTAGGTTTTGACTTAGTGGGATTTTCTTTTTTGAGAGATAATGACTGCCTATTTGGTAGGGAACTATCACTATCTTTTGATTTCAGAGGAATGTTTTTGATGTCATTCGTTGTATTACGAGATGAGAGTTTGCGGCTTAACGCGCGTTTGAATTAACTGAGAGACTACCCTGCCCCAAGTTTTGATTAAAGGTTTCAATTTGTGTAAGAAAGAAAACTTTTGCTTCTTTGGCTCAAAGGGGTCGACTAGGGATTATCTTCCTTATAACTCCAATGTTTAGGATTTGAAAGAACGCCTATACATCTTCAGCAAAGTCTGTTCAAAAGCATACTGTATGAGATTATGGCATTGTTTTTGTCATCCTCCCTCTAAAGGCTTGTAACTTTTAGCAAGATTTGAATGTCATAAAGTGAGTAAAAATCATAGTTTAAATGTAATGAAAATGAGTGGATCAAATCAAGACAAACATATGCAATGCATTAATGAAACAAAGTTTGACATTAATAGATAATTGTTTGAATAACAAAAGAAATTACAATTGAAAATTCAAATGAACAGGAGCCTCTCTGTCTGAACTTGTCATTTTAGGTGGAGAGCTTTTGAGGGACGGAAGAAGAATTCTAGTTGACCATTTGGTGCAAATTCTAGCGTTCCTTCTTCAATCAGATCTTGAATTTTATTTCTCAGTGTCCAACAGCTATTGGTGTCATGTCCAGGACTGTTGGAGTGGGACGCACATTTTGCGTTAGGATTTTACCTTGGGGAGGCTGTGTTGGGATTCTGAGGGGGGTCTTTTAATGTAACCAGCTTGGCCTCCAACATGTGTTGCAGTTCTTGAGACAATGACATGTTGACTTCGGTGAAGCGTCTTTCAGATGTATTATGCCTACGCCGATTACCCTATTATTGTTGGCGAGATTGTTGTTGGGCTCGTGACGTGGAAGTAATTTGAAAAGGTACACTCTTCATCGGAGGCTGATTAATGACTCGATCTCCAATTCTGGATGTTTGCCCTATTTGGTTGTATATGTCTTGATGAAGCCTGTTGACAGGGGCTTTCAACTCTTTCTGTCCTTGAGCCAGGTTTTGAATAAGAGCCATCTGGCCCACCAGTTGTCCCATCATCTGGACTTTCATTGTTGCCATTTCAATTTGTAGCCTTTCCAACTGATCATCCTTGGTGCCCTCCGGATTCTTGATGACGACCCCCCTTGTGAGGAGAGATTTCACCTCTTCTTGCCCCTTGGACAAGTTCAAGGACATCTCTTGAAGTTGAGCGTTTTGAATCTGAATGCTCTTGATGGTCTGTTCTAGGGCCATCTCTACTGAAATAAATAGTAGGAATATAAGGAAACCTGTATGGGAGAAACCTGTCATGATATGATGCATGATATGTGGATGCATGTTTTCAAGGATCTCCTGGGGTTAGTAGTCACTTACAATTTGGGTTGGAGAACTTTGTATCGGTGGATGTCCTTCCACGAGAATTAAACTCACCATGTCAAGAGGGTTGTAGCCTTTGACTCCGGTTTATTGTACTTGATTTTTGATGGTGTTTGGTTAGAAGAAACTAAATCCTCTTACCCTTTGGTGGACGTCTGGTTCAACTTGACCCTGCATCATAGGCCCTCGAGATCCTTGAAACGGCTATTGAAAATGCTATGGTATGATGTTATGATGTTATGTACAAATATGCGAGGTAAGCGAGTTTATATACAAATAATCATATTCACACAAAGTAGACAAGTCCTTAGGTTTAGGCTTGCATGGAGTTTTGTAGGTAAGTACCATCTTGAAGTTTAGTTGACTCAACCTGTCCTAGTTAATAGTAACCGGGTTCTAAGGGGTCTCAATATCACTGACCTTTCCCACAAGCTTCATTCGGTAGGCAATTGACTTGCAACCAAACAAAACTCAGGAGTCAAGTCTCAATGAGTGTAGCATCGAGTATCAACCAATTTTCAGCTTTACACCAAAACTGGCTATCTCACTACTCCCTAACGGCCAAGATGGTCAAGTAAGGTTCTAAGGTCAGTTGATGCTTCACGACACCACACGGTGGCCCCGTACTCTCCTTGATTCGACTCAAGGCTTACCGGTACCAACCAAAGTGCCACATCAACGTAGCTACTGCTTCAACCGTGTTAGTATACCCCGCACAGTTCCCTCACAGTCTATTGCTACTTACCTAAAAGGTGTCCCCAAATCCGGGTGTAGGATTTAAAACAAACCCAAACAAGGAACCAAAATGTAAAGCATGCAAATCAAACAATGTAAGCAAGTAAATATGATCTAACCCTAAGCTAACCCCACTTTAAAAGTTACTCCCCAGCAGAGTCGCCAGTTCTGTGGTGCGGTGGGAGAACTAACTTTGAGTTTTGGGTTCTGTGTTTGCAAATGTTGCGGTTTAGCAAGAGTCGCCACCAACTTTTCTTTTATCCAAAAGGAAAGGTGAAAAAGCACAGGAAAGACCTTTAGAGATGTTTCTTGAGTTCGGGGGGTAGATCATGAAAAGGGAAGGTATCAGCACCCTTTTCATCCATGGTCTTCCATGGGCTCTTAGTTACTCGCTAGATCACTTGCTTTTGTTTGAATGTGCTTGTGGTGTGGTTTTTGAAAGTATTTTGAAAACGTCTTTGTAATGGTTCTTGTCTCTATAAGAATGCGTACAAAGTGTTTGTTTGGAAAATAGTTCAAAGAGGTGTTTGTGAGATGTGTTTTTGAAAGTGATTTTGAAAAGGTGTCTTTGTAATGGTTCTTGTATCTATAAGAAAGCGTACAAAGTGTTGTCTTCAAAAATGTTTCAAAATAAGAGTGTTGGTGTATAAAATGTTTTTTTTGTGAGCAAGCGAGTAACTAAGAGCGCACCTACCTACTCAAAAGGTCTTAGGTGCGCTTTTCCTCCTCCCTTTAGATGTTTCTATCTTACCATTAATTTGGTAAGAAGCCTCATCGTTGGATGTGAAGGGACGTACGTTGGGACGTTTGTATAGTCATAGAAGGCAACCTATGGAACGTTTTAGCAATATCATTTTTTATGGACTAGATCGTTTACCGAAGGAAACATTAAGGATCATCGAGGGACTACGATCTCTTATCGAGGGTCTTTGCTAAAACGTCCATGTTCGAGCGACATGACTATTTTTCGATAGGCAGCAAAGTGGGATTACCCTAAGGGTGTTAGTGTGAAAGTGTGTTAATTTACATGCATTTAGTCTTGATTAGGGTGATCTATTTGTTGATTTCATATCTTGTCACACACACCCTAGTTACTAATAATATATGAGAGCAATAAAAGTACGGAAAGTAAATATCCTACGCTATTACAATCGTTAGGGGGATGAGGGTACATATTTATGAATGGGGGTTGCAAGTAAAATTAAATCCTAAGTTACTATTACAACCATATTGAAATGTAAAACATAAGAAAGAAAAAGAATTTGTTTAGAAAATGGTTTTTTGTCTTAATGAATTAAAAAAAGGAAATAAGTTAAAAGGAAAATGTTTTTATGTCTTTTTATGTTAATATTAAAAATGATGAAAAGGGAAATAAATGAAAGGCAGAAACAGCGTGTTACTGCAAGCAAGGAAACAAGGATCAAAAGTTCTGAAGCCAGGCACGTGATGACTCAGAAAGGAGCGTTCATGGAATCAGAGGTTCTGGATTGGTACACTCTGAGGTCCTGCAAGAGACGTTAGAGGGAAAAACAACAGAAGTTCTGGATGGTGCGTGCTAAAGTTCTGAATGTGAGAATAATGAGAAAACCTTAGAAGCTCTGTGTGTGTTAAAACAGTAGGAAGAACTCAGAAATTCTGTATGGTGCTAAGATAGTGAACAAACAATCAGCAGTTCAGCGTGTTATCAGCGTATGAAAATTAGAAGTTCTAAGTGTTAAAAATGTGAGTGAACATCAGAAGTTCAGTGTGCATTAACAGTGAGGAGAACTTAGAAGTTCTGTGTTATGCTAAAACTGTGAGTGAACATCAGAAGTTCTATGCAATTTATTCAGTTCTTTTTAAACAGCAAAACAGAAGGATAACAGCACAACAGTTTATAGAAGTTCTAATCCTAAATTTGAGTCTAGCCCTAATCAAGAAGTTTTGATCCACAGTTTTTCTACTTAAGCAATGATATGTATAATATTAATACTATGATATTCACATATTTAATGATGTCCTGAATGAAAAAGATGCAAAGTCAGAAAGACTTACCTTGAATCCGGAGTGTGGGCTAGGAGGTTTGAGTTGCTGCCTTCGGATGTTCTGGTATCGGCGAGAGTGACGGAAGAGTGGTTGTGTCCTTTGATTCAAAGGGGAGGAACAAAAGGTTTGGTTTTCTGTTTGGGAAATCTGGATTTTTTATGAAGGTTTCACAACTTCCTTTTCTCTCTTTTGGCCAATCTCTCTCCAAAAGCCAGCCAGCCCCTTGAAAGTGTGATGGAGCAACTTATTTATAGATGAATTTGTTGTGATTTTTTGGGGGAAAACAAATGGGATTTTTTTGAACCCTTTTGGCATCTTGTTCCCTTGCCTCTTGATCACAGTCTTCGTATGCTAATTTGATGCAAATATGGGGTGTAAGCGTATGCTGAATTAACTGTTGGTTATAGGTCTGCAGCGAGTTGTATAAATAAGGTTTTTGGGATTTGGTCAAGTTCTGACCAAAGCATTGAATATAGCCTTCATATACTAAAACGCTGCCTTGTTCTTGAAGCAAGCATGATGGTTAACAGCTTTTAGCCATGCTTAAGCTGTAGTTGTCAGCGAGAATTAAGGAAAAACAAAAAGCAAAGCATGGGCCTAGTACCAAAGTTTGCTATCCCAAGACAGTAGAGGTACACGTGGTGGAAATCCTGTGGATAAAGACTCAAAAGTGGTTGTGAGCATTAAATGATGATGAGACTTATCACAACCAGAAATCCTTCAAGGTGAGATTCTACACCATGGCTTAGCTCTGGATCAGAAGTTCTGCTTCAGCATAGCATCCAACCTCTGATCTTTGTATCTTCTGGCTCCAGTATGTTCTGAAGGAGCTCCCAGGATTTCCAGGAAGTTTGTAACACGCTTTGTAAACCTTATTTGAACTGCTCTTGCAAGCTCTGACTGAACCTTTGTGAAAACTTGCCCAGAAGTTCTGACCAAACTCTGCCTTGAAAGTGTCCAGAATTTGCTGTGTGTTTCAGTTTCAAGGACGTGTCTTTGAGAAGTGAACTTGAAATCCCAGCATTTCTAGGAGAAGTTTCATTCTGCAATGTTTTAGATCTTGTTGAGATCTAAAACTCTTGTGTCAGAAGTTGATCAAGAATCAGCTTGCATCATGGTGAAAATCTGGCCAAAAGTTCTGAGTTTTGTCATGCTTCTTAAACACTTAGAAAAATTCTAAGTATTTAAAACTTAGACTTTTCCCAAAGTAAACTGACTTTTGAATTTCTTGATGAAAAAAACTTCATATTTCAACATGTCTTGATGAAATATGATTATTGAAATTTGATTTTGATCCAAAAGTCAAAGTTTGACTTTTCAGTGCGCAAATGACCATTTTGTCCTTGTGAGTGATTTTCTTGGAAAATTTGTAGTTCATTTTTGAAATTGGATGGAGGAAAACCAGAGGGTCCAGGTTGATCCTTTGAAAAATGAGAGAGCAAATTTTGGGATGCAACAGCCTCTTTTCTCAAGTATTCCACGTTGGACCTGTCTTATGGGCTACCCTGAACACAAATCAATCATTGAAGGAAGTTAATTCATCATAAAAATCAAGATATGAATTCAAGAAAAATATCAACGATGAGTGTTTCAGTTTGATGCTTCTAGGCATTAAGTTGCTTGAACAAAGACTGGTACACGTTCCTGGGAGCTTTTGGGTGTGGATGGGAGGCTTAGGTTGTATTGAAAGAGGCTAGAACATGTTCTTTTGATTTTCACGATTTTAAGTGATTTTTTCAATTTTGGTTTGAGTGCTTAGGGTTGTATATCCGTCCTCTTGTGCTTCTGAGTGGGCATACATATATAGTGAATCAAATTTAGGTTGACAAAGTTGGAAGAAATCTTTGCTTTCAATGAGAAAATAATGGCTTTCAATAATACAATTTCTTGCATATTCGGACCAACTCAAATCTTGCTCTCTCCACAAATTTTCCTTGTTATGCCAGCATATCTTACTCCTTATTCTGATGAGAGAAAGATTTGAAATCATATCTTACATTATTCCTTTTATTCACTTTATTTAATTTTGCATTCTATTGAATAAAATATCTAAAATAAATAATATAACTAATAAAATAATGTAAGAATGAACTCAAAGTTCGTGGGCCATGTGTGATACGGTGGGAGATCTGACTTGAAGGTTTTGCGTTTGATCGCAAATGTTGCGGTTAGCAAGAGTCACCACCGACTTTTCTTTTATCCAAAAGGAAAGGTGAAAAAGCACAAGAAAGACCTTTGAGATTATTTCTTGAGTTCGGGGGGTAGATTATGAAAAGGGAAGGTATTAGCACCCTTTTCATCCATGATTTTCCACGGGCTCTTAGTTACTTGCTAGATCACTTGCTTTTGTTTGAAATTATGCTTTATGTGGTTTTTGAAAGTATTTTGTAAAGAGGCCATTGTTTGGGCAAACTTTGTATTGATTCTCGTTCGTAAGAATGTATACAAAGTGTTTGATCTTTTGAAAATGTTTTCAAGTTTGTAAGATGTTTTGAAAGTGTAGGTGTTTGTTTTTGAAAAATAGCAAGGATGTTTGTTTTGAAATGGAGCAACTAATTAGGAGCATTCTACCTACTCAAAAGTCTTTCTTGTTTATTTTCTTTTCCTTTGACATTGTTATCTTACCATTGATTTGGTAAGTAACCCTATCTTTGGATGTAGGGACGGGCGTGAGTCATCGTATAATCATGATTAGCAATATTGTAAGGTATCTTAGCATTCTCTTTTAGGGACTAAGATCATTTGAAAGGCAGCTTAGATAGGTCATCGATGGACTATGATCTTGTATTTGCTAAGATACCTCGCATGCGTAATATGGTCATTTTGTAAAGGCAACCAAGTGGATTTACCCTAGAGGTGCTTATGTGCAAGTGTATTGTTTTCATGCTTGATTTTGTCTGGAATTATGGTTTTATAAGTATTGGTTTTAGTCTTTCCATACAAACCCTAATTACTAGCATGTTATGTATAAAGCGATAAATTGAGGAATTTAAAGTTACTACGCTATTACAATACTTGTGGGAGGGGGTGTACAAATTGTAAATGGGGATTGCAAGAAAATAAACCTAATTAATCTATTACAACCATATTGAATTGGTATCAATGTACAAGAATTTAAATGAATATAAAGTACAAAAATGAACAAATGTACAAGAATATAAATATGAAGAAAATAGATATTTTTGTTTGGATTTTTTAGGAAAAGGGATTTTGTTTTAACCTAATTAATTAAAGAAATTAATTAATAAAAATAATAAAAGTAAATATAATTTTACTAGGAAAAAAAATTAATAAAACCCTAATTCATTAATTGATTAAAAGAAAATAAGTTTGTAAGAAAAGTATTTTTTTTATTTTTATCTTGAAAATAATTTATAGTATTATAAAATATTTTTGGCGTTTTTATGTTAAAATAATATATTTTAATTGGTGTAAAAGAAAATAACTAAAACCTATTTTTAATTAAATTTACAAGAATAATTAGTAAAATAAACAAAGTGTGGTTAAACAAAATATTTTTTGTGAGAAAAATAAATAAACTAAGTTAAAATATAAATCTACTATTTTTGTATTTTTTATGATTTTTTTAATATTAGAAAATATATTAAGAAAATAAATAAAATGAAAATAAGAAAATAAAATAAAACTGGGCCAGGGGTGTGTAATGAAACAGGGGGGTTAGCAAGTAAAAATAAAAACAAAAAGGCCCAAGGAGGCCCAGGGCCCTGCCAAAAAAAGAAAGTCAGATTGCAAAAATGTGAAAAATCAAAAGGGTACCACTGGGGCTCGAACCCAGGTCCCTCAGGTTACAGGCGCGCGCTTCTACTACTGGGGTGGCTATACATCCGTTTATATAAATCAAACAATAAATACATAAGGCAAACATGTTCCTGAGGCCAACTTCATCTTCAACCTCACGCCTAGCCAGAAGCTCTGTAACTTGTTCAAATCTCAATAAAAATGAAAACTGTAAACATGAAACTTGTAGCAAATTTCCTCACGGTTTCAGAAATGTAAAGCATTAAAACTATAGCTCAAAGATAAACATGAATTTTAATGGCCCTACTCTGAACCCTAAAAATCTCAGAAAATTCAATCTTAAAATTCTCTACGCTCAAGAAAAATTAATGGAAACTATGGACATGGTTAGCTTTAGGGCAATGATATCTACATGCTTCATTCACAAATAAATCATTGATGATACCTGTATGAAAAGTCCCAAAGTTAGAAAACTTACCTTGCAAGAGGGTATCAGGTTTGAGGTTTGAGCAGCTTTCAAGGAGTTCTAATGGTTGGATTAGCTTCCTCAAGTTCCTAGAAAGCTAATGGGATGCATAGCTTGAGCTGGAAGTGGCTGAGAAGTTCTGGATAAGTCCAAGTGCAAAGCTCTATTTTTGAAAATGGAGGATGGTGTTAATGGTGTTACAGTTCTGTAACAGGGTGTGGGATCAGTTCTAAATGATATTTAGAAGCTTTAGAAACCAAAAGGCTTGAAAACGCACGAGGGAGTTATGAGTTTCAAGTTTCTGGTTAGTTTATGTGAAAATGGAGGTATAAGATGTGATTCTGAGTTCTAGGTGTTTTCAGGGCTTAAGAATTCGTGTCTTTTATGGCAAATGATTTGTATATCTATAAGAAAAAGGTCTTGAGTGCATTGGCAAGTCAGAAGTACAAGTTACAAGCTTTTGGCTAGGTTACTTGATTTTGAAGAAAAGTGGGAAACAAGTTTCAAGAGAAGGTACAAGCATGGGCTGGGTGATTATAAGTGTCTAAACCATTTATCATGTGTTATGAGACATGTATGATCAGAAGAGAACAAGTGCAAGGCTCAAGAACAAGTTTTGTACAAAAAGTCACTTTATCAAAATGGCAATGTACACTTTCTTCCCAAAATGGATATAAAGCATGTCCATGCATTGAATGCTTGAAATGAGACCTCTAACAGTTGTGCAAGCAATTAATTATGGAGTGCCTAACAATTTTGAGGCCTTCAAAGTAGAGTTTATGCAGCATACTTTGAATTTTGAATTTGGTTCATCATAAAATGACTTGTAATTCAAGTGATAAAATCCTAACTTCATCTCTTCGATTCTCAATACTCAAGAATGATCTCAAGGAGTTCTTGGACATTTTGTAAAGCTTGTAATGTGATCTACAACCCATATTTGAATTGCTTTTGAATATTCCTCTTGTAAATATATGAAAAAGTGCCATAAAGTTGGGTCAAAATCCTGATCAAATTAGGGCAAAATTCCACTAAGTGTTTTGTTTCATGACCACATGTTCTTAAAATTATAATTTGAACTCCAAGAACTTTTGGAAGGAGTTGTGTAAAGAAAATTTGTAAATTTCATGGAGATCTACAACTTTCATGTTGGAAGTTTCTCTTGAATCATCTTGCATCATGGTGAAAATTTTGCTCAAAGTTGTGAAGAAACATGAAATTTCCAACACTTAGAAAAATTTCTATGTTTGAAAATTTTGACTTTTCAAAATGAAATCTTGAATTTTTGATTTCTTGATGAATAAGTTTCATATTTTGACATTTTTTTATGAATTGTAATCTTTGGCATTTGATTTTGACAAAAAAGTCAAAGTTTGACTTTTCAGTATATAGTTGACTTTTGATTAGTTGACTGAAAAATTCATCTGTCAATCCATTGGACTTGCAATGTTTTGAGCCATGTCATTAGGTCAAAATGATGCAATTGGACTCTTGAGATCATGCCTTAAACCAATTGATCATTTGCTAGGTCAAAAATCAGAAATTTCCCTTTCCCAATCAAAACCCTAATTTTGACCATTTTTCCCTTTTGAAGATTTGATCAAATTTCTTGAGGAATTGTGGTCCAAACTAGATAAAATGACACATATGAGTTTAAAATGTTGATGTGGATAAAAAATTATGAGGTTTGGCTGTAAATTGGTCATAGTTGACTTTTTCTCCAATACAGTTGGTTTTTAGGTCAACTGCTCAATTGACTGAGCAAAAGTGTGATCCAAAGCTTGAAACTTGACATGAGTGATCTTGAGGGTCCATAATGATCCATGAAAATCATATGGGGTATTGGAATTTCAAAAAAATCCTTGTGCAATCTCAAACCCTAATTTTGGTCATCAGTGCTTAAGGAGGTGTCTTGAACTGATCATCCTTAGTGCAGTCTTGAGGCAAAGGAGATCATGTGAGTAAATTCTTGATAAGTGAGAGGGAAAATTTTGGGGTACAACAGCTTCCCCTGTTCAATCTTCTTAAGCCTGAAGAGTTAGATTGGCGAGTTTTGCCATTCGTGACCCGAAGGTGGAAGATGATTGGACACTAGAGTACCCAGAAATTTGCACTTGGTGGTGTGATGGTAGAGGGAATGGGCTTAAATATGCCATTTGGAGAGATGATAGAAAGTTGTTGGAGATGGGCTTGTAGATGCCATCTAGAAATGATTGCTGAACAATATTTGTAAGCTGAAACTGAATTAGTATCAGAATGGCGTCCGTATCTGGAGCGTATCTGAACTGTATCTGAATCTAAATGAGTATCAGAATGGAATCCGTGTCTGGAGCGTATCTGAACTATATCTGAAAGTTGACTCTGAATGAGTATCAGGATGGAATCCGTGTCTGGAGCGTATCTGAACTGTATCAAAAGTTGAATCTGAATGAGTATCAGGATGACATCTGTGTTTGGAGCGTATCTGAACTGTATCAAGAGTTGACTCTAAATGAGTATTAGAATGGCATCTGTGTCTGGAGCGTATTTGAACTGTATCTAGAAACTTTGAACATTGTTAATGGTAGTTGTTAACCTTATCCTGAAAAGGGTAAAATGTTAGCTAATATGCAAAGTCATGTTGTATGAAATGCATGGTATAATGCATTCATGTTATCAGTGTTTATGATATATGGATGTGATGTATGCATATGTGAGTTAAGCTGCTGCACTGCTGTTGGATTGGGGAAAATAAATCCCTGACTGCTGCTGAGGATATGGAGTGTAAGTCTTCATGTTGTGAAGTTGAAGTGTTGATGGATTTCCTATTAGAGAAATAAACTCTGTTGTAAGGGAAATGCGGTGTACTGCTTGTAAAATTCTGTTGGGAATCCTGAGAAATTTTGTGACTTCTACTGGGGATTGATAACTGGAAGTTTTGTTCCGCTGGGGATTAAACTGCACACTGTGGGGGATTTTATGGGAATAGCTTAGAGAGATTTACCTACCTCTTAAAGCCATCAGTGATTGTCTTTTTATTTTGTTTATTTGTAAACAGTAATTATGTTCAAATGCATATGTTCAAAAATAAGTCATTGAACGTTTTTGTAAACAAAAAACAAGAGTAAAGAAAAACAGATAGTTTTGTACTTTCAAAGGGATATCTTTGTATTGACTTTGAGTAAGTATTTTTGTACAATGAGGCACACATTCTAGTAAGAGAATGCTGTCATAAAATAATCCCATGGGGTTCCCATTATGATATAGCCTTCGTGTCTTTGAGCATCTTGTCTATTTGTTGCCTTGTCCGAAGCTGATTGAATTGATCAGAACCGTCGAGTTTGCAGGTTGTCCGTAAGGTTATCTGTAAGGTGATCCTAACAGGACATAGTCATAAGCTTTAATTCCCTAACTTTTTCCTGGACCTTCCTTTCGGGTTTTCAGTCCAACGGGATACCCTTTTTTGCCCAAGCCGCCCTTTCGTGTTTTCAGCTTGCCGCATGTACAGATTTTTTTGTTTTATCCCTAATTTTTGCCCGAACCTTTTGGTTCGCTGGGATGCCCTCATTTTTCCTAGGTGTATCAACCTAGCGGGTCTCTTATGCGTAGTATCTTTTGACTATGTCTGTGTTCATATGGTGCGGCAGGTCATCATCGTCCATGGTGGTCAAGATCATTACTCTACCAGAGAATGTGCTTTTGATTACAAATGGTCCTTCGTGGGTAGGAGTCCATTTGCCCTTGGGATCACCTTGCGGCAATATGATGCTCTTGATCACCAAATCCCCGACTTGATATACTTTGCATCTGACCTTTTTGTTGAAAGCCTTGACCATCCTTTTTTGATACATTTGACCATGAGAGACAACAGTAAGCCTTTTCTCATCAATCAAGTTCAGTTGATCAAGTCGAGTCTGGATCCAATCGTCTTTGTTCAACCCTGCGTCCTTCATAATTCTCAGAGAGGGGATCTGGACCTCAATAGGCAAGATAACCTCTATGCCGTATACCAGAGAGTAGGGTGTTACCCCGGTTGATGTGCGTGTCGTGGTATGATACCCGTGGAGAGCGAATGGTAGCATCTCATGGCAGTCTTTGTACATGAATGTCATTTTCTGTATGATCTTTTTGATGTTCTTATTTACGGCTTCGACAGCACCATTCATCTTTGGTCGGTAAGGGGAAGAATTGTGATGCTGGATCTTGAATTGCTCACATAAGGCGGTGATCATAATATTGTTAAGATTCGTACCATTGTCTGTGATGATCCTCTCCGGGATACTGTATCGATAGATGAGATTTTTCTTGATGAACCGGGCGACAACATTCTTGGTGACGGAAGCGAAAGAGGTTGCCTCAAACCACTTTGTAAAATAATCAATGGCCACTATGATGAAGCGGTGTCCATTAGAGGTTGTTGGTATGATTTCCCCAATCATATTTATACCCCACATAGCAAAGGGCCAAGGATCCGTCAAGACATTCAGAGGAACCGGGGGTACGTGTACCTTGTCAGCATAAATCTGACATTTGTGGCAGGTTCGAGAGTGTTGATAGCAATCTTTTTCCATGGTAGACCAATAATAGCCTACCCGTAGGATCTTCTTTGCCATCGTATGCCCACAGGAATGGGTGCCAAAAGTTTCTTCATGTAACTCAGCCATGATCTTTTCCGCTTCAACCTTGTCTACACACCGAAGTAACACAGAGTCATGGTTGTGTTTGTAGAGAATGCCATTACTAAGGAAGAATTTAGCAGACAATCTCCTTAAGAACTTCTTATCATTGACTGAAGCTCCTTATGGATATTCTTGAGCCTCGAGATACCTCTTGACTTTGTGAAACCAAGGCTGGTCCACTACTTCTTCAGTATTAATATCGTGAAAGTGAGCTGGTTCATCCATTCGTTCAACGGTGATCTGGGGAGCCTCGTTATCCCATTTAAGTTTAAACATGGATGACATTGTGGCTAGTGCGTCTTCTAGCTGATTTTCTTCTCACGAGAAATGCTTGAAGGTAATCTTCTCAAAATGTGGGAGCAACGTCAAAACATGTTCTTTGTAAGGGATAAGATTAGGGTGTTTGGTGTCCCATTCCCCTTTGATCTGGATGATAACCAAAGCTGAATCTCCGAATACATTCAAGGATTTGATCCCCAAGTCTATGGCAGCTTTGAGACCAAAAATGCACGCTTCATATTCCGCCATGTTATTTGTACAATTAAAGTAGAGTCTTGCAGTAAAAGGAGTATGACACCCTTCCAGAGATATGAGTACAGTGCCAATACCATTACCGAGTGTGGTAGATGCCCCATCAAAAACCAGCGTCCATCAGGATCCTTGTTCAGGTTCGTCATATTGTCTGAATTTGTCATAGTTGTTTACCATCATGATGTCTTCGTCTGGAAATTCGAACTTCATGGACTGGTAGTCTTCTACAGCTTAGTGATCAAGGTGATCAGCTAGTACACTTCCCTTTATTACTTTCTGGGTAGTATACTTTATGTCATATTCTGCTAGGATCATATGCCATCTCGCTATTCTCCCAGAGAGATCAGGTTTCTTGAAAATGTATTTTAATGGATCCATTTTAGATATCAATAAGGTAGTATGGGTCAGCATATACTGTCTTATCCGGCGAGCAACCCATGCCAAAGTGAAGAAATTTTTCTCGAGCAGTGAATATCTTGTTTCACAGTCGGTAAACTTTTTGCTCAGATAATAAATAGCGTGCTTTTTTCGGCCAGACTCGTCATGCTGCCCCAGCACACACCCCATTGAATTTTCCAAAACAGTCAGATACATGATCAACGGTCTTCCCTCAACTGGTGGCATCAAAACAGGAGGCTCTTGCAGGTACTCTTTGATCTTGTCGAAGGAAGTTTGGCATTCATCATTCCATTTTACTACTTGATCTTTCTTCAGTAATTTGAAGATTGGTTCACAAGTAGCTGTCAGGTGAGAAACGAATCTGGCAATGTAGTTTAAACGTCCCAAGAATCCTATGACTTCCTTCTCAGTACGAGGAGCAGGCATCTCTTGTATTGCTTTCACCTTGTCGGGATCCACTTTGATTCCTTTATTGCTGACAACAAAGCCTAGGAGTTTACCAGACCTCACTCCAAATGTGCATTTATTTGGGTTTAACCACAGCTTGTACTTCTTTAGCCTCTCAAACAGTTTCTGTAAGTGATCAAGATGCTCTTCTTCTGTTTGAGATCTAGCTATCATGTCATCCACATAGACCTCTATTTTGTGATGTATCATGTCGTGAAATAGAGCTACCATGGCATGCTGATAGGTTGCCCCAACATTGTTCAGTCTGAATGGCATAACCTTGTAGCAGAATGTGTCCCACTGTGTGACAAAGGTTGTTTTCTCCATGTCCTCAGGCGCCATTTTGATTTGGTTGTAGCCTGAGAAACCGTCCATGAAGGAAAACACTTTTTGTTGTACCGTATTGTCAACTAGAATATCAATGTGGGGAAGTGGGAAATCATCCTTAGGGCTTGCCCTATTCAAATCTCTGTAGTCCATGCACATCCGTACCTTGCCGTCATTTTTGGGCACGGAAAAAACATTGGCAACCCATTGCAAATAGGAGGTGACAGCCAAGAATCCGACATTGAATTGTTTCATGACCTCTGCTTTAATCTTCTCTGACATGTCTGGTCGCATTCGACGGACCTTTTGTTTTACCAGAGGATAATCCTCTTTTGTAGGTAGACGATATACTACGATATCTGCATCAAGTCCTGGCATGTCTTTATATGACCAGGCAAAGACCTCAACATAATCGTGCAGCAACTGAATCAGACGCTCCTTCACACTGGGTTCCAGATTAGCACCCACCTTGACTTCTCTTTTGTCTTCTTCGGTAAATTGGTTGATTATGTCCACTGGCTCTTCGTGGGGCTGAATGGTCCTCTCTTCTTATTGCAGTAACCTAGCGAGTTCCCCTAGTATTTCACAATCTTCCTCACCTTCTTCTTCGGCTTGGTAGATTAGATTTTCAGAGTCACAAAAGGCCATAGCAGAACCGTTACCCATGGGATCCCGAATGGATGTAGACCTACATTGTGAGTGTGAGTGTGTGTAAGAGTATATCTATCTTTGAAAGAAATGAAAATGTAAAAAGAAAAACAATGAGCACAAAGTTTGTATGTAAAAACGTCCATGATTCATTGATGTCATATGGAAATGAGATAATAACCCTTACAAATGGACCATTGTGCCTCGGGTAAGACACAAGGTTTTAAGAGTCTAAATTGTTTTAATATTACAGATCCGGCAAAATGTAAAGACAGATTACTGTGGGATAAATGTGGTCGGGACAAAATCTCTAGCCTCCCAATTGCTGAGCCCTCCACTGACAGTTGGGAAAATCCAATCCTCCAAGTTGTAGTTGTCTTCATCATCCTCCACTGTATTGACTTCGCGGTTGCTGATCTTCAAGGGTGGTCCTCCGGCACGAGCGCGACGTACAGCCTTCTGGGCACCTGAAATGAAACCCAGACCAAATTTGTCAGATTTGTATGGGATATTTGGTATTTGACCCCAAATAGTGCAACCACCTTCTTCTATCACTGCTTTGGCATCCTTCAAAGACGACATCTTGAGCGGAGGCCTTGTAATCTTGGGGACTTGAGACACATCCTTGGTTACTACCACATCTTGCGGGGCTTCTTCAAAGTGATGGAATGGAGTTTCAATAAATTCACCATTTAATTCCACATATTTGAAAGAATTTAGATGGATGACCATATACTCTTCTTCTCCATGAATGGTGATGATTTTCCCTTGAGTTGGATATTTCAGCATTTGATGCAATGTAGAAGTAACGGTACCAGCATTATGGATCCATGGCTGGCCTAATAAGCAGGAGTGTGAAGGGCGAATATCCATTACATAAAAAGTTGAATCAAATGTTTAGGTTCCAACATTTATGGGGATATCCACTTCCCCATGCACCATCCATTTTGCACCGTCAAAGGCCCTCACTACTATGTTGCTCGGTTTCAATGTCAATCCTTCGCAGTCAAGCCTATCAAGAGCTTTTTTAGGCAACACATTCAGAGACGAACCAGTGTCAACCAAGACATGAGCTAGATTTGTGTCCCTGCATTCCACTGAGACATGCAATGCCTCATTATGCTTCCTTCCTCTTGGCGTTAAATCATCATCCAAAAAACCTAAACCATTATCTGCAGTCAAGCTGGCTACGCAGGCTTGGAACTGATCGGCAGATGTTTCTTGGGGTACATGGGCAGTTTTCAGGAATTTTACCAAGGCCTTTGCATGAGCCTTGGAACATAGTAATAAAGCCAGCATGGAAATTTTTGATGGAGTTTTCCCCAGTTGCTCAACTACATTATAGTCGCTTCTTTTTATGATCTTTAGAATTTCCTCCATCTCTTTTGGGGAGGTCTCAGGGATAGCTACTGATTGTGCCTTCGTCCGAACAGGCTCAAACATAATACCTTTACCTCGAGTCTCGGTTGACTCGGCAGCAGGAATGTCAGTAGGGGTGATAACAGGGATTGTAACAGTTTTGTCAAAAGGAGTATTAGTGGAGATGATTGTAGGACTGGGAATAACCTTTTGAGGAACAACAACAACATGAATGATTACGGGTCTAGAAACAGCTTTTGGAGGAGCAATTTCTGGAGAGAATACCCTTCCACTTCAGGTAATCTTGCTAGTCCCTGCGATATTACTTATATTGGAATCAACTTTCTCAGAACTTGAATCTTCAGCAGCTGGGCAATCTTGCTTGATACTATGGTAGTAGACATCCCCTCCATAATTCCATGGTACGGTTTTGCATGACGAATACGGGATTGGTCCAGGCATTGTAATTATCAACGGAGCTACTTTTGGAATTGATGTAACTCTAACGGGTCTTTTGGTGGAGACCCTGGAAGAATTGTTGGAAATTGTCATGATGGAGACATCATTATAAGAAATAGTTGGAATTGAAGCCTTCTCTAACAAAATCTCCTTGTTATCTATTAGGAATTGAACGCCCGCTTTTAACAAAGGACAGCTGTTTGGTGAGGACAAACAGAAATTACAGCTTTCATCACAGCCTGGGAATACACCGACACTTAACAAATTCTTTTTGATAGTCAGGAGTGGGGTCACAAGTTCATCAACTGAAGTAACAAACATATCTTCTTCAACGACATTGACATCATGATCGTGCTTGGGCATAGGGGCAGTAATGACATTGTGAATTTATGGCACATCGAATTCAATCTCTTTGGCTTCAAGAAGGTCTTGTACTTTGTTCTTTAGAGCCCAACAGTTGTTAGTGTCATGGTCGAGACTCTCGGAATGGTATGCACAATGGGCATTAGGATGATAGTGAGGAGAGGTTGTGTTAGGGTTCTTTGGAGCTTCTTTAAAAGTCACTAGGTTGGATCTTAACAATTATGGTAATACTTGAGATAGTGTCATATTTATTTTGGTGAACTGTCTGACTGGTCTTTCCATTCTTGGATGGTTGCTTCTTTGTTGAGCAGGCGCTGGTTTAGGAATCATGACAGCCCCCACCATTGGACGGCATTCAGCCCTATCTGGATTTCTCTAAGGATATACAAAAACCACTTCTTTCATTCTGATGAATGGTTTCCTTACAGCAGTAGAGGATGCATCTTTTTGAATCTTCCCATTCTTTATCCCGGCTTCTACCCTTTCTCCGGTCAATATCAACTCAGTAAAACCTGCCGATGAACTCCCAATTAAGTGATTAAAGAAGGGACCAGACAAGGTGCCCAAAAACATGTATACCAACTCTCTTTCAGATAAAGGAGGCTGGACTCTTCCTGCTAAGTCCCTCCATTTTTACGCATAGTCCTTAAAGCCTTCACTTGAAACCATGGCCATACTCTGGAGTTGAGTACGGGTGGGCGCAAGATCAGCGTTGTATTGGTATTGTTTGTAAAAGGCAGCAGCAAGATCTTCCCAGTTATGAACATTGGCTCTTTCTAATTGATAAAACCAATCAGGTTGAGTTCTAGATAGACTGTCTTGAAAGAAGTATACCCATAAATCCTTATCAGCGGTATGGGGCTAGATTTTCTCACATAGGACCGAAGATGCATTTTGGGACATGAAACTCCGTCATATTTGGAGAACACGAGTGCTTTGAATTTTGGAGGAATGACAATCCCCGATACTAATCCCAACTCCTCAAAGTCCAATCCAGGCACCTTTTGGATTTCCATTGCACTTAACGGTTCTTCCAAATGCTTATACTTGTCATCAGCTGAAGGATATTGTTCTTCAGAATAATCTTCTTCTTCCTCTTCCTCTTCTGACTGGACAACTGTTTCCTTGCCCTTCCCGTCTTGATTGTCTTTCTCACAGGATGTCGTTGAAAAGTGTGATACGGTGGGAGAACTGACTTAAGGGTTTTGCGTTTTATCACAAATGTCGCGGTTAGTAAGAGTCGCCACCGACTTTTCTTTTATCCAAAAAGGAAAGGTGAAAAAGCACAGGAAAGACCTTTGAGATTGTTTCTTGAGTTCGGGGGGTAGATTATGAAAAGGGAAGGTATTAGCACCCTTTTCATCCATGGTTTTCCATGGGCTCTTAGTTTCTTGCTAGATCACTTGCTTTTGTTTTGAAATTGTGCTTTGTGTGGTTTTGAAAGTATTTTGTAAAAGAGGCCATTGTTTAGGCAATCTTTGTAATGATTCTCGTTCGTAAGAATGTATACAAAGATGTTTGTCTTTTTGAAAATTTTTTTCGATCTTTGTAAGATGTTTGGGAATGTGTGTGTTTTTTTTGAAAATAGCAAGGATAGTTGTTTTGAAATGAGGCAAGCAACTAGAAGTAATATACCTACTCAAAATGTCTTTCTTGTTCATTTTCTTTTCTTTTGATATTGTTGTCTTACCATTGATTTGGTAAGCAACCCTATCTTTGGATGTAAACGTGACGGGCGTGGGTCATCTTATAACCATGATTTGCAATGTTGCAAAGTATCTTGGTATTTTTTGAGGGACTAAGATCATTTTGTAAGGCAATTTTGAATAGCGTCATCGAGGGACTATGATCTTATGCTTGTTTGTTTTTGCCAAGATACTTCGCATGCGTAATATGGATATTTTTTATGTAAGGCAACCAAGTGGAGTAACCCTAAGGGTGCTTGTGTGCAAGTGTATTATTTTCATGCTTGATTTTGTCTTGGATTAGGGTTTTCTATTTGATTTGTTTCGATCTTGCCATTCAAACCCTAATTACTAGCATGGTATATAAAAGCGGTAAATTGCATAATTTAAAGATTACTACGCTATTACAACATTTTATGGGAGGGGGTATACAAATTATGAATGGGGATTTGTAATAATGTAAATCTAATTAAGCTATTACAACCAAATTGAATTTGTACGAATATTTGAATAAATAATATACAATATAAATATGCAATGGTATGTATGCAAGAAAAATGTTTTTGTTTTGTTTTTCATATAAAGAAAAGTTTTGAATTAAACCTAATAATATTAAAAAAAGGAAATTATTTCTTGAAAACTGGTTAACCCTAATTTCTAATTTAAAAGAAAATAAAGTTCTTTAAGTATTATTTTTTGTGTATTTTGTCTTAAAATAATAAATAATAATTATGAAATATTTTGGTACTATTACATGTTTAAATAAATATTTACAAGTGTGAGAAAATAATAAATATTTAAACTAACTCTATTTTTATTTTATAAGTTTATTAAGAAAAATAGTTAGTATATAATTTAATAAAAATATTTTTTTATGTGAAAATAAAATAAAATAAATAAGAATGCAATATTTATCATGTTTTATATTTTTTATAATTTTTTATGCAAAAGAAAAATATTTAATGAAATAATAAAAAATAAAATAAATGAATGAAAATAAACTGGGCCAGGGGTGTCCTGAGTAATCAGGAGGTAACATTAAAAAAAACAAGCCCAAATGAACAAAAGCCCAACGCTGCAAAAATGAGAAAAATGGCAAAAATGAGAAAATATGCAAAAGGCAGGCACCAAGGCTCGAACCCATGACCTTGGCATTCTCAGCGCGCTGCCTTGCCACTAGGGTGGTTGTACATCCGTTAGTTCATATGAAATAAAAAACACATAACACATAACGCCTCCTTGCCCTGTACTTCATCTTCTTCCTCAAGCTAGCCAGAACCTCTGTATCTTTCTCATTTCTCCATGAAAATGGAAACTTCAAACATGAAAATGGTAGTACTTTTTCCCACGATTTCAACCATGTAACTCATGTAAACTATCAGTCAAAGATCAAAGCTAATTTCAATGTCCCTAATTTTTACAGAAATTTGAAATCTAAAATTCTCTATACATAATGAACATAAATGAAATTTATGCATATGATTGGCTTTAGCACAATAATATCTACATTTTCCTTTCACAAATCGAGACCAATGAATGTCAGTATGAAGAGATAGAAGTTAGAGTTCTTACCTCCTTCAGCTGATATCATGAATGGATTTTGAGTGAGTTTTATGAAGGCCTAAAGATTCCTTTAGCTTGCCTGAACCTCCCTGAGTGTGTTCCAATCCTTGCCTTGCTTTGAAAGTGCCTGAATCTCTCTATCCAAGTCAACCTGCAAGCTTAAAATGGAAAAATGGCAGAAGGAGAAGGAGGAGTTACAGTGAAGGGGTGATGGTCTGGAACACTTAGATATGAGGTAAGTTAAGTGTTTGAGTGATTAGAGCTTGAAACACACGAGTAGATTTTTGGATTGCTATGCTTGGTCTCAACCTGCAAGTTATGACAGGTTTTTGATGATAGGGAGTTTTAGAGAGTTTCTGGCCTTGAGAAATCATGTGTTAGGTTTAAATGTGTTTGTGTATAAGTATACAGAAGGTTTCAAGTCAGCTGCACAACAGATTTCTCAATTGTAGGCTTTTTGCTCTATTGCTTATCCTTTAAGAAAAGTGAGGAGACAACTCTCCACATGCTTGTACAGGCCTTCTTGGAGTTGGTACAAGTCCTAGACAACTTTCTTTTGGTTTATAGGACTTGTGTGTGTAGAGAGTACAGGTGCAAAGCTCAAGAAGTGAAAAGTTGCAAAAGTTATGCTTTACTAAAATTGCAATGGCAACTTTGTGCCATTTATGGAATTAAAGCTTGGACAAAGACTCTTATGCTTGGGTTAAGGCTTTATCAACTGTGTAAGCATTAAATTATGAAGTGAGAAACAAGTTTGAGACATGTAAAGCAATGATTAGGCAGCATAGGTTCATATTTGAATTTTGTTCTTCATGGAATGGCTTGAAATCAAAGTGAGAAATTTCCAACTTCATCTCTTCGATTCTCCTTAACCAAAAATGATCTCAAGGAGTTCTTGGAAATTTTGGAAAGCTTTGCAATGTGTTCTATAACTCATCTTTGAAATGCATTTCACGATTCCTTTTGGAACTAGGTGAAAAGTTGACATGAAGTTAGGTCAAAAACTTGCCTAAATTAGGGCAAAATTTCACTAAGTTATTTTAGTTCATGGGCATGTATTCACAAAATTATATCTTGAGATCTAAGAATCTTTAGGAGAAAATGTGTGAAGAAAAATTGTATATTTCATGGAGATCTACAACTTTCATGTTGGGAACTTTCTTTGAATCATCTTGTATCATGGTGAAAAATTGGCTTAAAGTTGAGAAAAAATAAGAAATTTTCTATACTTAGAAAAATTTCTAAGTTAAGAAAATTTCAAATTTCAAAACCAAATCTTCAATCTTTGATTCTTGATGAACAGGTTTCACATTTTGACATTTTTTGATGAATTGTGATCCTTGGAATTTTATTTTGATCAAAAAGTCAGAGTTTGACTTTTCAGTATACAGTTGACTTTTGATCAGTTGACTGCAAATTTCATCTGTCAATCCAATGGATTTGCAATGTTTTGAACCATGTCATTAGGTCATGATGATGCAATTGATCCCTTGGAATCATGCTTCAAACCAATTGGTCATTTTCTAGGTAAAAAATCAGAAATTACCCTTTCTCAGTCAAAACCCTAATTTTGACCATTTTGCCCTTTTGATGATTTGATCAAATTTATTGAGGAATTGTGGTCCAAACTTGATCAAATGATACATATGAGTCTAAAATGTTGATATGGATAAAAAATTATGAAGTTTGACTATAAATTGGCCATGGTTGACTTTTCCCCAATACAATTGATTTTTAGGTCAACTGTCCAATTGATTGATAAAAAATGGGATTCAAGGCTTGAAACTTGACATGAGTAATCTTAGGGGTCCATGATGATACTTGAAATTCAAATGAAACATTGATAGTCCAAAAATCTTTGTGCAATTCCAAACCCTAGTTTTGGGTTATCAGTGCAAGATGAGATGTCTTGAGCTTATCAAACCCTAATCCAGTCTTGAGTCAAAGAGATCTCATGAGAAAAGTATTGATAAATGAGAGGGAAAATTTTGGGGTACAACAGCTGCCCCTGTTCAATCTTCTTAAACTTGAAGAGTTAGATTCGCGAGTTTTTCCATTCGTGACTCGAAGGTGAAAGATGATTGGACACTAGAGTGCCCAGAAATTTGCACTCGACGGTGTGTAGTTGAAGGAATGGGCTTAAAGATGCCATTTGGAAAAGTGATAGAGTCTTATTGGAGATGGGCTTGTAGATGCCATCCAAGAATGTTTGTTGAATTGTAAGTTGTAAACTGAAAGAATAAGTATCAGAATGGTGTCCGTGTCTGGGGCGTATATGAACTATATCTGAAAGGTTGTATCTGAATGATTATCAAAATGGCATCTGTGTCTGGAGCGTATCTGTACTGTATCTGAAAGTTAAATTTGAATGAGTATCAGAATGGCATCCGTGTCTGGAGTGTATCCGTACTGTATCTGAAAGTTGAATCTGAATGAGTATCAGAATGGCGTCCGTGTCTGGAGCGTATCCGAACTGTATCAAGCAAGTTGAATTTGAATGAGTATCAGAATGAAATCCGTTTCTGGAGCATATTCGAACTGTATCAAACAAGTTGAATCTGAATGAGTATCAGAATGGCATATGTGTCTAGAGCGTATCCGAACTGTATCTGAAAGTTAAATCTGAATGAGTATCAGAATGGCGTCCGTGTCCGGAGCATATCCATATTGTATCTGAAAGTTGAATCTGAATGAGTATCAGAATGGTGTCCGTGTCTGAAGCGTATCCGAACTGTATCAAGCAAGTTGAATCTGAATGAGTATCATAATAGCATCCGTGTCTGGAGCGTATCCGAACTGTATCAAGCAAGTTGAATCTGAATGAGTATCAGAATGGTATCCGTGTCTGAAGCATATCTGAACTGTATCTGAAAGTTGAATCTGAATGAGTATCAGAATGGCGTCTATGTTTGGAGCGTATCTGTACTGTATCTGATTTCATATTGTCAATGGTAACTGATCTTATCCTGAAAAAGGTAAAATGTTAGCTAAAATACAAAGTTATGTTGCATGAAATGTATGATGCAATGTATTTTCTTTATCAATGTTTATGATATATGGATGCAATGTATGTGTATATGAGCTGATTTACTGTATTGCTCTGTTTGATTGGGGAAAATAAATACCTGAATGCCGTTGAGGATATGTTGAAGTTAAAGATTTGATGAACTTTTGTTGAGAGAAGTAAATTCTGTTGTGAGGGCAATGCCATGTACTGATTGTAAGATCTTCTTGGGGAATCCTGAGAAATTTGACGATTTCTACTAGGGATTAAAAACTTGAAGTTTTGTTCCGCTGGGGATTTAAATGATGTACTATAGGGGATTACTTATGGAATAGCCTAGAGACATTTTCCTTTTCTTTCAACCCATTAGTAATTGTCTCTCCCATTTGTTTTATTTGTACACAGTAATTACGATCAAATTCATATGTTCATCAATGAATCATTGGACGTTTTTTGTAAACAAAACACAAGCGTAAAGAAAAAAGACAAATAGTTTTTGCACTTTCAAAGGGGTATCTTTGTATTGACTTTGAATAAATATTTTGTAGAGAGGGGACAAACATTATAGTAAGAGAATGTTGTCGTAAAACAAGAAAAAATTATATAGAGAAGGATAGCTACGTGTAATAATCCCATGGGGTTCCCATTCTGCTATAGAATTTGTACTCTTCAAGTATCTTCTCTATTTGCCTTGTCCTAAGATGATTGAATTGATCAGAAACTCTGATTTTGTCAGTGGAAGCCAAAGGTTATCGATCAAGTGATCCGACGGGACATAGTCATATGATTTAATTACCTAACTTTTGCTTGGACCGCCCTTTCGGGTTTTCAGTCCACCGGGAAATCCTTTTTTGCCCAAGTCGCCCTTTCGGGTTTTCAACTTGCCGGGTGTACAAATTTTTTTATTTTATCCCTAATTTTTCCCGAACCTTTTGGTTCACCGGGATGCCCCTTGTTTTTCCTAGGTGTGTCAACCTAGCGGGTCTCTTATGCGTAGTATCTTTTGACTATGTCCGCGTTCGCAGGGTGTGGCAGGTCGTCACCATCCATGGTGGTCAAGATCATTGCCCCATCGGAGAATATGTTCTTGATTACAAATGGTCCTTCATAGATAGGAGTCCATTTTCCCTTGGGATCACTTTGTGGCAAAATGATACGTTTGATCACTAGATCCCCAACTTGATATACTTGGCGTCTGACTTTCTTGTTGAAAGCCTTGATCATCCATTTTTGATACATCTGACCATGGCAAACAGCAGTAAGTCTCTTTTCATCTATTAAGTTCAGTTGATCAAGTTGAGTCTGGATCCAATCGTTTTCATTCAATCTTGCATCCTTCATAATTCTCAGAGAGGGGATTTGAACCTCAATAGGCAAGACAACCTCCATGCCGTAAACCAAAGAATAGGGTGTTGCCCCGGTTGATGTGCGAGCCGTGGTGCAATAACTGTGGAGAGCGAATGGTAGCATCTCATGCCAGTCTTTGTATGTGACTGTCATTTTCTGTATGATCTTCTTAATGTTTTTATTTACAGCTTCGACAACACCATTCATCTTTGGCTGATAGGGAGAAGAATTGTGATGTTGGATCTTGAATTGCTCGCATAATGCAGTGATCATAGTGTTGTTAAGATTTGTACTATTTTCAATGATGATCCTTTCTGGGGTACCATACTGGCAAATGAGGTTTTGCTTAATGAAGCAGGAAACAACATTCTTGGTAACAGAAGCGAAGGAAACTGCTTCGACCCACTTTGTAAAATAGTCAATGGCCACTAGGATGAAGCGGTGTCCATTGGAGGCTGTAGGCTTGATCTCTCCAATCATATCAATTCCCCACATAGAAAAGGGCCAAGGAGCTGTCAAGATATTCATAGGAACCGGAGGTACATGCACATTTTTAGCATAAATTTGGCATTTATGACAGGTTCGAGAATGTTAATAGTAATCTGCTTCCATTGTAGACCAATAATAGCTTGCCCGTAGGATTTTCTTTGCCATCGTATTCCCACTGGAATGGGTGCCAAAAGTACCTTTATGTAATTCAGCCATGATCTTTTCAGCTTCAACCTTATCCATACACCGAAGCAAAATGGAGTCATGATTGCGTTTATACAGGATGCCATTACTAAGGAAGAATTTAGCAAAGAATCTCCTTAAGAACTTCTTATCATTTATTAAAGCTCCTTCTGGATATTCTTGAGCCTCGAGATACCTCTTGACCTCATGAAACCAAGGCTGGTCCATTACCTCTTAAGTACTAATCTCGTGACAATGTGTTGGTTCATCCATTCGTTCGATGGTGATCTGGGGAGCCTCGTTATCCCAATTAAGTTTAAACATAGATGACATTGTGGCTAGAGCGTCTTCTAGCTGATTTTTTTCTCGCAGGAAATGCTCGAAGGTAATCTTCTCAAAATGTGGTAGCAATGTCAAAACATGTTCTTTGTAAGGGATAAGGTTTGGGTGCTTAGTGTCCCATTCCCCTTTGATCTGACTGATGACCAAAGCTGAATCTCCAAACACATCTAATGATTTGATTCCCAAGTCTATGGCAGCTCTGAGACCAAAGATGCACGCTTCGTATTCCGCCATGTTGTTTGTACAGTTGAAGCAAAGTCTGGCATTAAAGAGAGTATGACACCCTTCTAGAGATCTGAGCATAGTGCCGATGCCATTACCAAGTGAATTGGATGCTCCATCAAAGAACAGGGTCCATCGGGATCCTTGTTCAGGTCCATCATATGGTTTGATTTCTTCACAGTTGTCTAATGTCATGATGTTTTCATTCGGGAATTCAAACTTTATGGACTGATAGTCTTCTACAGCTTGGTGATCAAGGTGATCAACCAATACACTGCCCTTTATATCTTTTTGGGTAGTATATTGTATGTCATGCTCTGTTAGGATCATTTGCCATCTCGCTATTCTCCCAGAAAGAGCAGGTTTTTCGAAGATGTACTTTATCGGATCCATTTTAGATATCAACAAGGTAGTATGAGCCAGCATATACTGTCTTAGCCGGCGAGCAACCCATGCCAGAGCACAACAAGTTTTCTTGAGCAGTGAATATCTAGTTTCACAGTCGATAAACTTTTTGCTCAGGTAATAAATAGCGTGCTCTTTTCGGCCAGAATCGTCATGTTGCCCCAATACACACCCCATTGAGTTTTCTAAAATAGTCAGATACAGGATCAACAGTATTCCCTCGACTGTTGGCATCAGTACTAGAGGCTCTTGTAAGTACTCTTTGATTTTGTCAAAAGCAACCTGGCATTCATCATTCCATCTGACTACTTGATCTTTCTTCAATAGTTTGAAGATTGGCTCACAAGTAGCTGTTAGGTGAGAGATGAATCTGGAAATATAGTTTAAGCGTCCCAAGAATCCTCTGACTTCCTTCTCAGTACGAGGAGCATGCATCTCTTGTATTGCTTTAACTTTGGAAGGATCGACCTCAATACCTTTGTTACTGACGACGAAGCCTAGGATTTTACCGGACCGTACTCCAAATGTGCACTTTCTTGGATTCAACCTTAGCTTGTACTTCTTCAGTCTCTCGAACAACTTTTGTAAGTGATCAAGGCGATCTTCTTCTGTTTGTGATCTGGCTATCATATCGTGTACGTAGACTTCTATTTCATGATGTATCATGTCGTGAAATAAAGCTACCATGGCGCGTTGATAGGTTGCCCCAGCATTCTTCAATCCGAATGGCATCACTTTGTAGCTGAACGTGCCCCACTGTGTGATAAATGTTGTTTTCTCCATGTCCTCAGGTGCCATTTTGATTTGGTTGTAACCTGAGAATCCGTCCATGAAGGAAAACACTTTGTGTTGTGTCGTATTGTCAACCAGGATATCAATGTGGGTGAGTGGAAAATCATCTTTAGGGCTTTCCCTATTCAAATCTCTATAGTCCACACACATTCGTACTTTGCCGTCTGTTTAGGTACGAGAACAATGTTAGCAACCCATTGAGGATAGAAAGTGACAGCCAAGAATCCAGCATTAAATTGCTTCATGACCTCTGCTTTTATTTTTTCTGACATATTAGGTCTCATGCGGCGGACTTTTTGTTTTACTGGTGGACAATCTTCTCTTGTAGGCAGACGATGTACCACGATGTCTGTATCAAGTCCTGGCATGTCTTCATATGACCAGGAAAAGATCTAAACATAATCATGAAATAGCTGAATCATACGCTCCTTGACACTAGGTTCCAGATTGGCACCCACCTTGACTTCTTTTTTATCCTCCTCGGTTCCCAGGTTGATTGTATCCACAGGTTCCTTGTGAGGCTGAATAGTTCTTTCCTCTTGTTGTAGTAGTCTGGCCAGTTCCCCTGGTACTTCACAATCTTCCTCACCCTCGTCTTCGGCTTGGTAGATTAGATCCTCAGAGTCACAAAAGGCCATAGCAGTATCGTTACCCATGGGATCCAGAATGGAGGGGTACATGCATTTGTGAGTATGGGTGTGTGTAAGGGTATAGCCATCCTTAAAAATAAAATGTAAAAGAAAAACAATGAGCACAAAAGTTTGTATGCGAAAAACGTCCATGATTCATTGAATGTCATATGAAGATGAAATAATAACCCTTACAAATGGACCATTGTGCCTCGGGCAAGACACAAGGTTTTAAGAGTGCGAATTGTTTTTAAATATTACAGGTTCAATCAAAATGTAAAGATAAATTAATGAGGGATGAAAGTTATTGGGACAAAGTCTCTGGCCTCCCAATTGCAGAGTGCTCCATTAATAGTCGGAAAGATCCAATCCTCCAAGCTGCAATCCTCTTCACCATCTTCTACCGCATTGACCTCTCAGTTGCTAATCTTCAAGGGTGGCCCTCCAGCACGGGCATGGCATACAACCTTCTGAGCACTTGAAGTGAAACCTAAGCTAAATTTGTCAGATTTATACGGAATTTCTGGAAGTTGCCCCCAGATGGTGCATCCACCCTCCTCTACTACTGCTTTGGCGTCCTTCAGAGATGACATCCAGAGTGGAGGTCTTGTAATCTTGGGAATCTGGGACACAGTCTTGGTCACTGCTACCTCTTGGGGAACCTCTTCGAAATGTTGAAAAGGAGTTTCAATGAACTCGGCGTCCAATTCCACATACCTGAAGGAATTGAGGTGGCTAATCATATACTTTTCCTCTTCGTGGACAGTGATAATCTTTCCTCGGACCGGATATTCCAGCATCTAGTGCAATGTAGAGGTGACAGCGCCAGCATTATGGATCCATGGCCGTCCTAGAAGATAGGAGTAAGAGGGGCGGATGTCCATTACATAAAAGGTTGAATTGAAATTTTGAGTCCCAACATTTATGGGGATATCCACCTCCCTGTGTACCATCCTTTTTGAGCCATCAAATGCCCTTACGACTATGTTACTTGGCTTTAACGTTAGTCCTTCGCAGTCCAGTCTGTCGAGAGCTTTCTTCGGTAGAACATTCAAAGATGAGCCTGTGTCCACCAAGACATGGGCCAGAGTTGTTCCTCTACATTCCAGAGACATGTAATGTCTCATTATGCTTTCTTCCCCTTGGTGTCAGATCAGCATCTGAGAAGCCTAGGCCGTTATCCGCTGTCAAGCTGGCCACACAATCTTGAAATTGATCAGCAGACGTCTCTTGAGGCACATGGGCTATCTTTAGGAACTTCACCAAGGCTTTCGCATGTACCTCGGAACACAGTAGCAATGCCAACATGGAGATTTTGGAGGGAGTTTGCCCCAACTGTTTAACTACGTCGTAGTTGCTCCTTTTTATTATTTTTAGGATCTCCTCCATTTCTTTCTTGGAGGTCTCAGGGATAGTCAGTGATTGAGCCTTCGTCCGGACAGGCTCCACTTGAATACTTTTTCCTCGAGTTTCAACAGCAGGAGTGTTGTTACGAATGCCAGCAGGGGTTATAACGGCTTCGTTAATAAGAGCACTTGCAGAGATGATTATTGGTATGGAAGTAACCTTTGGAGCAGCCACTGGTCCAAATACTGCCTTTGGGGGGGGGGGGGCAATCTCTGGAGAAAAGATCCTACCACTTAGGGTAATCTTACTAGTTCCGACAATATTGCTAATGTCAGAATCTTCTTCTTCTGAATTTATCTCTACGGCGGCCAGCCCATCTTGTTTGATGCCATGGTAGTAGATTTCCCCACCGTAATTCCACGGTACAGTTTTGTCTAATTCGTATGGGACTGGCCCAGGCTTTGTGATTATAAGAGGAGTATTTTTCGAAACCGGTGTAATTCTAATGAGTCATTTGGGGACCCTGGAAGAATTGGCGGAGATGATAATGATTGAAACATCTTCAACAGGAACGGGTGAAATAGGAGTACTTTCAAACAGGACTTTTTGTTGTCTATCAAGCGTTGAATGATTGTTTTAAACAAAGGGAAAACAATTTGTGAGGATAAACAGAGGTGGCAGTCTTCATTACAACCCGGGAATACACCGGATTTCAACAAGTTTATCTTAATGATTGGGAGTGGAGTCACGAGTTCATCAACTGCGGTAACAAACAAATCTTCTTCAATAGCATTGGTGTTGTGACCATGTCTGGGCATAGGAACATAAATTACGTTTGGCTTCTCGGGCGCATCAAACTCAATTTCTTTCGCCTCTATAAGGTCTTGAATTTTGTTTTTCAAGGCCCAACAGTTATTAGTGTTGTGACCCGGACTTTCGGAGTGATATGTGCAACGGGCATTTGGATGATAATGAGGGGACGCTGTGTTGGGGTTTTTTAGAGCTTCTTTTAAAGTTGCCAAATTGGAGTTCAGAAGGTGCGGTAATACTTGGGACAAAGTCATATTGATTCTGGTGAATTGCTGGACTGGCATTTCCACCCTCGATTGATTACTTCTTGGTTGATCAGATGTAGGCTTTGGGATCATAACAACCCCTACCATTGGTCGGAGTTCGGCTCTCCCTTGGTTCCTTTGTGGATATACAGCAGGTACTTCTTTCTTCCTAATAAAAGGCTTCCTCACAGCTGTAGAAGAAGATGAATCCTTCTGAATCTTTCCACTTTTTATGCCAGCTTCCACCCTCTCTCCGGTCAGTATTAACTTAGTAAATCCCGCAGATGAGCTTCCAATTAAATGGTTGAAGAAAGGGCCTGATAGAGTGCCTAAGAACATGTCCACCAATTCCCTTTCAGACAGAGGGGGTTGAACTTTTCCAGTTAGATCTCTCCATTTCTGCGCGTAATCCTTGAAACCCTCATTGGAAGCCATAGCCATACTCTGAAGTTGAGTACGGGTAGGCGCCAAATCAGCATTATATTGATATTGCTTGTTGAAAGTTGCGGCAAGATCTTCCCAATTATGGACGTTGGCTCTCTCTAGTTGGTAAAACCGGTCGAGTTGTGTTCCAGATAGGCTATCTTGGAAAAAATGCACCCACAAGTCTTTATCAGCGGAGTGTGGTTGGATCTTTCTCACGTATGATCGGAGATGCATCTTAGGACATGACACTCCATCATATTTTGCAAACAAGGGCACTTTGAATTTTGGACGGATCACAATTCCTAACACTAGCCCCAATTCTTCAAAGTCTAGTCCTGGCACCTTTTGTATTTCCATAGCGCTCAAACGCTCTTCAAGATGTCTGTACTTGTCATCAGCTGGAGGATACTGTTCCTCAGAGTAGTCTTCCTCTTCTTCCTCCTCTCCAGATTCTGATGGGACCGCTTTTTCCTTTCCTTTTCCCTCTCCTTCACCGAACGTTGTTGCGAAGTTCAAGGTTCTTCTAGTTTGTCCCTGAAACCTTCTCCCCATGTTTAAAACCCCAGTGACTTTCTTTGTTTTCTTTTTCCTTTCCTCAGCCAGCAGAGACTTAAACTCTTCTTGCCCCTTGGCTAGGGTCATGAGTAACTATTGAAACTGCGTGTTCTAAGCTTGAAGATCTTTGACTGTTTGTTTGAGATCCATCTTACTGAAATAAACAGTAGAGAGATGAGGAAACTTGTTGTAAAAGACTTGTTTATGTTATGATGAATGATATGTGCATATGCAATGTTCTCAAGGATTTCAAAGATTCAAGTTCGTTTTAGACAAAAAGAAACACACATTATATTAATAAGATAAAGTTTGAGTACGTCAATGCCCCTTGGGAAAAATAATACGAAACTCTAAGATAAAAAAGTAGTGCGCATCCTCTTTGGTGCTATGTAGGCATTTAGAGTCTGCTCCTCATGAAGTAGCCTAGTGAGTTCCAAAACCTTCTTCTCGCTTGCGTAGAATTGGGCTTCGAAAGTATCTAGTTCTCCTTTGAGCTATATCCAATCCCTATGTAGGTATTCAAGAGATGTGGGCATGTCAGGATGTAGGATAATGTATCGAACATCTCCCTCTTTAACAGGCTTACTAATTATCAGAAGAATGGAAGGATAAGGCATCATAAGACTTTGAGCGCGGGTTCATACCCATTTGAGGTAAGGCTCAAGAGGGATGGAATTCTTGTGTCCCAAAGTCTTACTATCCACCTTGTTTAGCATCCTCCCAGCTCGGATGAATCTCCGGCGAAGACCTTGACCGTCGTTGTCGTAGTCGAATACCAAACCTTGAATCAGCATCTCGTGCGGGCCATCCCTTCAAGCATAGCGAAACTGTCTTAAAGCTAAGCATGGGTTGTAGATGATGCCTCCCCTAATGCCAAGTAGAGGGACATTAGGGAATTCCCCATAATGGCCAACAATGATAACATTCTCTTTGGATCGGGAACACCAATGGATATCTGAATGTTTGAGCGTCATTAACCTTTGTGACCACCTTGAACCTTGCTCGTTCTTTAAGATTGATTGGGGAAGATGAGAAATAAACCATCTTGCCAGGAGAGGAGTGCAACACATAAGGACACCTCTTTTCCTCATTGTGTGAGTGTGAAAAGAGTGTAGGATATCCCCTAGCAATGTAGGCACCGGGTTGCGTGATATGAAGATTTTGACAGCGCTCACATCTATGAGTTCGTCAGGATTGGGAAATAAGACCATCCTATAGATAAGAAGAGCCACAATTTCCTCAAAGGCTTGCAAGTCTAAGGAATTCCAACAACTTTGGGCTTTCTCAAATAGGAACTTTGCTAAGAAGCCTTTGACACCACTTCTAGTTTCCCAATGAGTTGTGACATCAGATGAGTGCAAGTGCAAAGCTTGAGCAATCTCTTCTGGCTTTGGGTCTCTTTCCGTACCGTTGAAAGGTAGTTTATTGATAATGGGAATCCTCAAGAGTTGAGAGAATTCTTCCAAAGTAGGCACAAGTTAATAGTTGGGAAATGTGAAGCAATGATGCAAAGAATCAAAGAACTGAAAGAGCACTTTCATCATATCCTCATCTGTGTTGGAGGTGACCAAGTTGAGTAGACGACCATGTCTCTCAGTGAATAGATAGTTCTCAGGGATCCTTGAAGCTAGCTCCTTAAGTTGTAGAGGAATTCTTACAAGGTTGACTTGGATAGTTTTCCTGCAAAGTGAATCCATATCCTACAAAACAAGAACAAAGATGAATATCCAAAATCCTTGAAATGGTTAGTGGATGCATGTGATGTTCATGATGTCCATGATAATATGTACAAGTATGCATATACAAGCAAAGAAAACAATTTCTTAGTTTAGGCTTGCATGGGGTTTTATAGGTAAGAACCCTCTTGAAGTTTAGTTGGCTTAAACCTGTCCTAATAATAGTAATCGGGTTCTAAGGAGCTCAATATCACCGGATTGTTTCCTTGGTCATTGTTTCAGCTCAAGCCTCTTTAATGGAGACTAAAATATCCCAAGAAACCAATCCTTAATGAGTGTAGTATCGAGTATCTACCAACTTCGGACTGCACCAAAGCCGGTCATCTCACTACATCCTAAAGGCCAAGTTGGTCAAGTAAAGGGTTCTAGAAGTTCATTAGTGCTTTATGACATCACTCAGCGGCCCCGTATTCTCTTTGATTGACTCAAAGGCTACCAGTACACACAAATATGTCACACTAACATAGCTATTACTTAGACCATATCGGTATACCCCGTACAGTTTCCACAATGTATTGCTATTTACCTATAATGTATCCCAAATCCGGGTAGAGGATTTCAAACCCAAACAAAGAACCGTAACGTAAAGAATACAAGTCAGACAATGTAAGCAAATAAATGTGATCTAGCCCTAAGGTAACCCTACTTTTATAGGATTCCCCAGCAGAGTCGCCAGTTTTGTGATACGGTGGGAGAACTGACTTAAGGGTTTTGCGTTTTATCGCAAATGTTGCGGTTAGCAAGAGTTGCCACCGAATTTTCTTTTATCCAAAAAGGAAAGGTGAAAAAGCACAGGAAAGACCTTTGAGATTGTTTCTTAAGTTCGGGGGGTAGATTATGAAAAGGGAAGGTATTAGCACCCTTTTCATCCATGGTTTTCCATGGGATCTTAGTTACTTGCTAGATCACTTGCTTTTGTTTTGAAATTGTGCTTTGTGTGGTTTTGAAAGTATTTTGTAAAAGAGGCCATTGTTTAGGCAATCTTTGTAATGATTCTCGTTTGTAAGAATATATACAAAGATGTTTGTCTTTTTGAAAATGTTTTTCGATCTTTGTAAGATGTTTGGAAATGTGTGAGTTTGTTTTGAAAATAGCAAGGATAGTTGTTTTGAAATGAGGCAAGTGTTGTACCCCAAAATTTTCCCTCTCATTTATCAAGATTTTACTCACAAGACTTCTTGGACTCAAGACAAGATTAGGGTTTGGTCAGCTCAAGACACCTCCTCTTGCACTGATGACCTGAAATTAGGGTTTAAGTTTGCACAAGGATTTTTGGACCATCAATGCTTCATGTGACTTTCATACACCATCATGGACCCTAAGATTGCTCATGTTAAGTTTCAAGCCTTGAATCACATTTTTGCCCAGTCAATTGGACAGTTGACCTAAAATTCAGCTGTGTTGGAGAAAAAGTCAACCATGGCCAATTTACAGTCAAACTTCATAATTTTTGATCCACAAAAACATTTTAAACTCATATGAACCATTTGATCAAGTTTTGATCACAACTCCTCAAGAAATTTGATCAAATCATCAAAAGGGCAAAATGGTCAAAATTAGGGTTTTGACTGAGAAAGGGAAATTTCTGATTTTTAACCTAGCCAATGACCAATTGGGTTCAAGAATTATTTCAAGGACTCAATAGAATCATCTTGACCTAATCACATAGTTCAAAAGATCTCAAATGCATAGGATTGACAGATGAATTTTGTAGTCAATTGATCAAAAGTCAACTATGCACTGAAAAGTCAAACTTTGACTTTTTGGTCAAAATCAAGTGCCAAGGGTCATAATTCATCAAGATATGTCAAAACATGAAACTTTTTTCACCAAGAAAATCAATTTTTAAAATTAGGGTTTTGAATTTGAAATTTTTCATAACTTAGAAATTTTCTAAGTATGGAAATTTTCTTATTTTTTCCCAACTTTTCACCACTTTTTCACCATGATGCAATTGGATTCAAAGAAAACCTCCAACATGAAAGTTGTAGTCCCCCATGAAATATACAACTTTGATTCAAAAAGTTTTCCCAAAAGATGCTTGGATGTCAAGTAATGAATTTGTGAATAGGGGTCCATGAACTAAATAACTTAGTGAAAATTTGCCCTAATTTAGGCAGGTTTTGACCCAACTTCATGGACATTTTTCACCTAGTTCCAAGAGGTATCTCAAAATTCATTTCAAAGATGGATTGTAGAGAACATTACAATATTTCCAAAATGTCAAAGAACTCTCCAAGATCATTTGTGGTTAGGGAGAATCGAAGAAGAGAAAATGGCATTTTGTCACCTTGGTTCAAGCCATTTTCACAATGCACCAAGTTGCAAATCTGATCAAGCATGCTTGTAACTTGCATTACAGGTCCTAAACCCCTTCTACACTCCATAATTAAATGCAAACTCAATGGATAAAGGTTTTGTTTTCACTCTTGGAACATTGTACAAGAAATAAATCCATAAATGGCATAAAGGGCACATTGCCATTTTCATAAAGCAAACTTTTCCAACTTTACAAACATTGAGCCTTGGACATGTTCTTTTGTTACAAGAAATGTCCATAGATATCAAGCATGGTTTACCAACTCTCATCAGCTAAAGAACTAGCCAGTACAAGCATGTTGGCTTAAGTCACTTCAACTTTCTTCAAATGCAAGAAAAGTAGCAAAAGGGATCAGAATTGGTACAACAGGAAAAGGGTGGACTTTGTATCACTCTATACATTCACAAACTTGTTACAAGCTAGCACACGAAGGCATAACACCCCAAACACTCTCAAACCCAAAAAACACATTTTTCTGTCCAAACAAGTCAGTTTCTGAAAAACACTAGCCATTTCATTTTTGGCTCGTGCGTTTCTTATTTCAACACTTCAAACACCTTCCATACATCCTGCCAAAGCTATCCAAGTATTCATCTTGCAACTGTGAGCTATGTTTCAGACATCACCATTTTCAAACTTGGAGGTTGCAGATTGACTCGTGCAGGAAGTTCTGGTCATCCACAAAGCCCCATAAGCATTGGAATAACTTGAAGGAACTTCAAGGAAGCTCACACGATCCTCAGGCCTCACTCAAAGTCCCCACATTGCCATATCCAAATCCAGCTGAAGGAGGTATTTTTCAAAACTTTATCTCTCTATTTAGGCATCCTCAAGCCACGATTTGTGAAGCAAAAATGTAGTCTCTAGCATGGTGAAGTTGTACATATGCATAGTTGTCATTTATATTAATTGAGCTAAGAGAATTTGATTGTTGAACATGCTGAAAAAATTAGGTCAGAAATTAGGGGTGATTAAATTCTCTTTGATCTTTGAGAGTTAGTTTACATATTTTATATCACTGGAATCGTGAGATGAAATGCTACATTTTTTGTGTTAAAAGTTTTTGTTTTTGTGTAAAGAATAGAGAGTTACAGATTTGAAGAAGAAACGCGCGCAAATGGAAGAAGCTAGAGGACAGGGATGACTGTCCTGGGCCTGGCGCGCCTTGGGCTTGTTGTTTTGACTTTTCACACCCCCTGATCCACTATTTGCACCCCCTGCTTCATATTTTTTATTTTTGCATATTTTCTCATATTTTTTATGTTTATTGATTTTAATGATTTTTTTCTGAACATTAAAAAATCACAAAAATATTTTCTTATTTTTTTGCAATTTTATTTTATTTTTATTATTTTTTTCCACATATAAAAATAGTTTTATTTTAAGAAATAGAATCTATTTTCTTATAAAAAATTGTAAATACATTAAAATACTATACATTTTTATTTTTATTATTTAACACATAAAAATAATTATTTTCACACATATTTAATTTTTAATATTGTATATAATATTACTTATATTTTCTTATACAAAAAATAGACAAAATAATAATAGAAAGCATAATTTTATTTTAAATAAAAAATTAGGGTTTCCCCTTTCAAAAATAATAATGTTATTTTTCTTATTTTTTTAGGACTTAAATAATTTTATTTTCTCATACATAAAATCAAATACAAAACATTTTAGTATAAATACATTTTATTGCATATTTAAATACTTGTTTATTTATTTTGCACAATAATTCAATTGGGTTGTAATAGTATATCTGGGTTTATTTTTGTGCAATATCCCCATTCAAAAACTTGTATCCCCCCTCCCATAATAATTGATGTAATATCTTAGTTTACTTTTACGCAATTTATCGCTTTATATACTTGTGTAGTTAAATTATGGTTTTGCATGATAAGACCAAAAACAAACAAATAGAATGACATAATCCAAGACAATCAAAATGCATGAAAACAACACACATTGCACACAATCACCCCTAGGGTTTCACCCACTTGGTTTCCTAAACAAAAATGGCTATGGTATGCATGCAAAGTATCTTGACAAAACAAAACAAAACAAAATATCATAGTCCCTCGATGACGCTATCAAAAGGTTGCCTAAATAAATGATCTTGGTCCCTCAAAATGCTAAAGATACTTGGTAACATTGCTATCATGGTCATACGATGACCCACGCCCGTCCCGTTTAACATCCAAAGATAGGGTTGTTTACCAAATCAATGGTAAATCAACAATGTCAAAGGAATAAAAATGTATAGGAAAGACATTTGAGTAGGGTAGATAGCTCCTAGTTAGTTGCTCTCTTTCAAACAATACTTGCTATTTTCAAACAAACACACACACATTTTCAAAACATTTCCAAACAACTTTAAAAACATTGAAACATTTTTCAAAAGACAAACATCTTTGTATACATTCTTACGAACGAGAATCATTACAAAGATTGCCTAAACGATGACCTATTTTCAAAATACTTTCAAAACCACACAAAGAACCATTTCAAACAATTGCAAAAGCAAAGCAAGTGATCTAAACAAGTAACTAATAGCCCATGGAAAAACATGGATGAAAAGGGTGCTAGCACCTTCCCTTTTCATAATCTACCCCCCGAACTCAAGAAAACATCTCAAAGGTCTTTCCTGTGCTTTTTTACCTTTCCTTTTGGATAAAAGAAAAGTCGGTGGCGACTCTTGCTAACCGCAACATTTGCGATAAAACACAAAACCTCAAGTCAGTTCTCCCACCGCATCACAGAACTAGCGACTCTGCTGGGGAAAATATAAAAAAAAAGTGGGGTTACCTTAGGGTTTTAGATCACATTTACATGCTTATCTTGCTTGACTTGTTTGCTTTACACTTTGCTTCTATTGTTTGGGTTTGAATCCTCCACCCAGATTTGGGAAACATTATAGGTAAATAGCAGTACATTGTGGAAACTGTGTGGGGTATACCGACATGGTATAAGCAATAGCTATATTAGTGTGATATATTTGTGGGTACCAGTAGCCTTTGAGTCAATCAAAGAGAATACGGGGCCGCTGAGTAATGTCATGAAGCACTAATGAACTTCTAGAACCTTTACTTGACCAACTTGGCCTTTTAGGATGTAGTGAGATGACCGGCTTTGGTGCAGTCCGAAGTTGGTAGATACTCGATACTACACTCATTGAGGGTTGGTTCCTTGGAATATTTCGGTCGCCAGTAAAGAGGCTGAATTGAAACAATGAACGAGGAAACAATCTAGTGATATTGAGCTCCTTAGAACTCGGATACTATTTCTAGGACAGGTTGAGCCAACTAAACTTCAAGAGGGTATTTACCTATGAAACCCCATGCAAGCCTAAATTAGGAACTTGTGTGATTTTCTTGTACATATATACTTGTGCATAACATCATGGACATCATGAACATCATATGAATCAACTAACCATTTCAAGGATTTTGGAGATTCATCTTTGTTCTTGTTTTGTAGGTTATGGATTCACTTCACATGAAAACTATCCAGATCAACCTTGTAAGAATTCCTCCACAACTCAAGGAGCTAGCTTCAAGGATTCCTGAGAATTCTTTATTCACCGAGAGACATGGTCGTCTACTCAACTTGGTCACCACCAACACAGAGGAGGATATGCAGAAAGTTCTCTTCCAGTTCTTTGACCCTTTGCATCATTGCTTCACATTTCCTGACTACCAACTTGTGCCCACTTTGGAAGAATTTTCTCAACTCTTGAGGATTCCTATTCTCAATAAACTACCTTTAAAAGGTAAGGAAAGAGATCCAAATCTAGAAGAGATTGCTCAAGCCCTACACTTGCACTCCTCTGATGTCACAACACATTGGGAAACTAGAAGTGGTGTCAAAGGCTTCTTGTCAAAGTTTCTATTTGAGAAGGCCCAAAGCTGTTGGAATTCTCTAGACTTGCAAGCTTTTGAGGGGATTGTAGCTCTTCTCATCTATGGGATGGTCTTGTTCCCTAACCCTGACCAACTCATAGATGTAAGCGCTGTCATAATATTCATGTCTCGCAACCCGGTGCCTACATTGCTTGGGGATATCCTCCACTCTTTTCACACTCGTACAATGAGGAAAAGAGGTGTTCTCATGTGTTGCACTCCTCTCCTGGAAAGATGGTTTATTTCTCATCTTCCCCAGTCAGTCTTGAAGAATGAGCAAGGCTTGAGGTTGTCACAACGGTTAATGACACTTAACCATTCAGATATTCATTGGTGTTCTCGATCCAGAGAGAATGTCATCATTGTTGACCATTGTGGGGAATTCCCTAATGTCCCTTTACTTGGCATTAGGGGAGGCATCACCTACAACCCTTTCTTGGCTCTAAGATAGTTTGGTTATGCCCGAAGGGATGGCCCACATGATATGTTGATTCAAGGATTGGTTTTTGACTTCGACAACGACAATCAAGGACTCTGACAAAGGTTCATCCGAGCTTGGAGGATGCAAAACAGGGTAGACAGTAAGACCTTGGGACACAAGAATTCCATCCCTCTTGAGCCTTACCTCAAGTGGGTACGAACCCGCGTCCAAAGTCTTATGATGCCTTATCCCTCCATTCTCCCAGTGATTATAGAGCCTGTTATGGAAGGAGAGGTTCCATACACCCTCCTACATCCTGACATACCAAGATCACTCGAAGACCTACAAAGGAGTTAGATACAGCTCAAGGGAGAGCGTGATACTTTCGAAGCCCAGTTCTACGCAAGCGAGAAGAAGGTTTTGGAACTCACTCGGCTACTTCATGAAGAGCAGACTCTCAACACCTACATTGCACCAAAGAGGATGCACAACGTCTTTTTACCTTAGAATTTTGTATTATTTTTCCCAAGGAGCATTGATGTACTAACAATTCTATTAATATGACGTGTGTTTCTTTTGTGGTTAAAAAAATTGAATTTCTGAATCCTTGAAAGCATTACATGAATATATATCATTCATCATATGCATAAACAAGTCTTCATACCAAGTTTCCTCATCTCTCTGCTGTTTATTTCAGCAAGATGGATATTGAACAAACGGTCAAAGATTTGCAAGCTCAGAATTCACAATTTCAACAGCTACTCTTGACCTTAGCCAAGGGGCAGGAGGAGCTCAAGACTCTACTAGAGAAGGAGAAAGAGAAAAAGAAGAAGAAGCGAGCCGGTGTGGTTATCATGGGCAGAAGGTTTGAAGGACAAGCCACATGGACCTTGGAATTCCCATCAACATCTGAAGAGGGGGAAGGAAAAGGAAAAGGAACGGCAGTGCCATCTGATTCTGAAGCAAAGGAAGAGGAAGAAGAGGACTACTCTGAACAGCAATACCCTCTGGCCGATGAAAAATACAAAAACTTGGAAGAACGTCTAGCTGCTATGGAGATACAGAGAGTACCGGGGCTGGATTTTGAGGAGTTAGGTTTGGTTTCTGGAATTGTAATCTCTCCTAAGTTTAAAGTGCCACTGTTTGCTAAATATGATGGGGTGTCTTGCCCAAAAATGCACCTCAGATCCTATGTCAGGAATATTCAACCAAATTCTTCTGATAAAGACCTGTGGGTCCACTTTTTCCAGGACAGTCTATCAGGAACACAACTTGATTGGTTCTACCAGTTGGAGAGAGCAGATGTCCATAATTGGGAAGACTTGGCAGCCGCATTCTATAAACAGTATCAATACAATTCCGACTTGGTGCCAACCCGTACTCAGCTACAGAGTATAGCTATGACTACCAATGAGGGCTTCCAAGACTACGCCCAAAAGTGGAGGGATCTAGTCGGAAGGGTGCAACCAACTTTATCTGAAAGAGAGTTAGTGGACATGTTCTTAGGGACTCTGTCAGGTCCTTTCTTTAATCACCTGATTGGAAGCTCCTCTGCAGGTTTCACTGAATTTATTTTAACTGGCGAAAGGGTGGAAGCCGATATTAGAAGCGGGAAAATTCAAAAAGACGCGTCTACCTCTGTAGTTGCAAAAAAGCCCTTCACAGGAAGAAAGGAAGTATCTGATGTCTATGCCCAGAGGAATCAGGGAAGAACTGAAAGACGACCAATAGTGGGGGCCGTTATGATTCAAAAGTCTGCATCAGACCAGCCAAGAAACAACCAGCCAAGAAATGATCAGCCGAGAAATAACCAGCAAAGGGTGGAAAGTCCTGTAAGGCAATTCACCAAGATAAACATGACTCCAGCTCAAGTCCTACCACATCTCTTGAAGTTGAATCTGGCCACTCTAAAAGAGGCCCCCAAAAATCCTAATACTACTTCTCCGCACTACCATCCGAACGCCAGATGCGCTTACCATTCATAAAGTCCAGGGCACGACACCAACAACTGTTGGGCTATGAAGAACATGATTCAAGATCTGATTGATGCAAAGGAAGTTGAATTTGAAGCACCTGAGAAACCAAATGTTATTTCCGCCCCAATGCCGAGGCATGGTCACAATGCCAACGCTATTGAAGAAGATCTATTTGTTTCTACTGTAGATGAACTGTTAAATCTGCTATCGACCATCAAGTTGAATTTGTTGAAGGCTGGCGTCTTCCCAGGTTGTGACAAAGATTTCCATGCTTGCTTATCCTCCCCATTTGATCGTCCTCTGTTGAAGAAAGGAATCCAACAGTTGATTGATAACCAAGAAATTTTGTTCGAGAAAGCTCTTGTCTCACCCATTCCAGTTCCAGAAGTTTCAATAATAACCATATACGCCAATCCTTCCAGGGTTCCTAAAAAACCCGTTAGGATTAAATCTGCTTCGAAGACTACTCTGTTGAAGATAACAATGCCTAGGCCAGCCCCTTACAAATCCGATAAAATGATACCATGGAACTATGGTGGAGAAATCTACTACCATGGTTTCAAACTGATTGAAAAGACTGCCGAAGACGAAAGCTCTGAAGGGGATAATCTCGACATCAGTAACATTGCCGGAACAAGCAAGGTTACCCGTAGTGGAAGAATCTTTTCTCCAGAGATTTCTCCTCCAACAACAGTCTTTGGACCCGTGGCCATTCCGAAGATTACCCCTGTGATTGTACCTACAAGTGTACCCGCTGACAAAGACAATGCAATTCCTATCCCTACTTCCACTGCTGAGAAAAAAGGAAAGAATTTTCAAGAGGAGCCTGTCTTGAGGAAGGCTCAATCACTAGTCATTCCTAAAACATCCAAGAAGGAGATGGAAGAAATCCTGAGGATAATTAAGAAAAGTGATTATGATGTGGTGGAACAACTGGGGCAGACCCCCTCCAAAATCTCTATGTTAACATTGCTGCTTTGCTCTGAGGCACATGCTAAATCTTTGGTCAAGTTTCTGAAGATAGCGCACGTGCCACAAGAGACGTCTGCGGATCAATTCCAAAAGTGTGTGGCCAGTTTAACAGCTGACAATGGCCTGGGTTTCTCCGATGCTAACTTGAGACCCCGGGGGAGGAAACACAACGATGCACTACATGTCTCGGTGGAGTGCAGAGGAACAACCCTAGCTCATGTTTTGGTTGATACTGGATCATCTTTAAATGTCTTGCCGAAGAAAGCCCTTGATAGATTGGATTGTGAGGGGTTGACTCTGAAACCCAACAATATAGTGGTCAGAGCTTTTGATGGTTCTAAGAGGATGGTCCACGGGGAGGTGGACATCCCAATCAAGGTGGGAACTCAGGTTTTCAACTCAACATTCTATGTGATGGACATCTTTCCTTCTTATTCCTGTCTGTTGGGACGCCCCTGGATCCACAATGCCGGAGTTGTCACCTCCACTTTGCATCAAATGCTCAAGTACCCCATCCAAGGGAAAATCATAATTGTCCATGGGGAAGAGGAATATATGATTAGTCATCTGAATTCCTTCCGTTTTGTGGAGTTAGATGGCGAATTCATAGAGACCCCTTTCCAACATTTTGAAGAAGTCTCTCCTGAAATAGCGGCGACCAAGGCGGTATCCTCAATTCCTGTGATTACAAGACCTCCACCTCGGATGTCATCTCTCAAGGATGCAAGGGAAGTAGTGGAAGAAGGGGGATGCACAATCTGGGGTCAGCTCCCAGACATTCCTTACAAATCAGACAAATTCGGCTTGGGATTTACTTCGACTGCTCAGAAGGCCGTGCGCCGCGCCCGTGCCGGAGGGCCACCTGTGAAGATCAGCCACCATGGGGTTAATGCACTAGAGGACAGTGATGAAGAGGGCAGCCTGGAAGATTGGATATTTCCTACTGTCGGCAGAGGACTGTGCAACTGGGAAGCAAAAGACTTTGTTCCGATTACTTTCATACCACAGTAATTTATCTTTTCCATTTCTGTTGGATCTGTAATAATTCACAAACAATTCATACTTTTTCAACCTTGTGTCTTACCCGAGGCACATAGGTCCATTTGTAAGGATTCTTATTTCATTTTCATATGTCATTTAATGAATCATGGACGCTTTTCATATTTAAACCTTTTTGTGCTCATTGTCTTTCTTTTACATTTTGTTATTTTAAGATGGCTATGCCCTTACACACACCCAAACTTACAAATGCAGGTACCCTTCCATTCCGGATCCCATGGGTAACGATACTGCTATAGCCTTCAGTGACTCTGAAGATCTGATCTACCAAGCCGAATACGAAGGTGAGGAAGATTGTGAGGTGTCGGGGGAATTGGCTAGACTACTACAACAAGAGGAAAGAGCAATTCAACCTCATGAGGAGCAGTTGGATACAATCATCTTGGGTACTGAGGATGATAAAAAGGAAATCAAGATAGGTGCCGATCTAGAGCCGAGTGTCAAGGAGCACCTAATTCAGCTATTGCATGATTATGTTGAGATCTTTGTCTAGTCATACGAATACATGCCGGGACTTGATACAGACATTGTGGTACACCGTCTACCCACAAGAGAAGAATGTCCACCAGTGAAGCAAAAGGTCCGCCGCATGAGACCTGACATGTCAGAGAAGATCAAAGCAGAAGTTATGAAGCAGTTCAATGCTGGATTTCTGGCTGTTACTTCCTATCCATAATGGGTTGCTAACATTGTGCCCATGCCTAAGAAGGACAACAAAGTGAGAATGTGCGTGGATTATAGAGATTTAAATAGGGCCAGCCCTAAAGATGACTTTCCACTTCCGCACATCGACATCCTGATTGACAACACAACTCAACACAAAGTATTTTCTTTCATGGACGGATTCTTAGGCTATAACCAGATCAAAATGGCACTTGAGGACATGGAGAAAACTACATTTGTTACACAGTGGGGTACGTCCTGCTACAAAGTGATTCCATTCGGACATAAGAATGCCGGGGCAACCTATCAACGCGCCATGGTAGCTTTGTTTCATGATATGATACATCATGAGATAGATGTCTACGTAGATGACATGATAGCCCGATCACAAACTGAAGAAGAACACCTTGATCACCTGTAAAAGCTATTTGTCAGGTTGAAGGAGTACAAGCTCAGATTGAACCCAAATAAGTGCACATTCGGAGTCCGGTCCGGTAAACTTTTAGGTTTCATTGTCAGCAACAAAGGCATCGAGGTTGATCCTGCCAAAGTCAAAGCTATACAAGAAATGCATGCTCCTCACACTGAGAAGGAGGTCAGAGGTTTCTTGGGACGCTTAAACTACATTGCTAGGTTCATTTCTCACCTAACATCTACTTGTGAACCAATCTTCAAGCTGTTGAAGAAAGATCAGGTAGTTTGATGGAATGATGACTATCAGATTGCTTTCGATAAAATCAAGGAGTATTTGCTAGAGCCTCCTACCCTGATGCCACCCGTCGAGGGAAGACCGCTAATCATGTATTTGACCGTCCTAGAGAATTCAATGGGGTGCGTACTGGGGCAGCATGACGAGTCTGGCCGAAAAGAGCATGCCATTTATTACCTTAGCAAAAAGTTTACCGACTGTGAAACCAGATATTCACTGCTCGAGAAAACTTGCTGCACTTTGGTATGGGCTGCTCGCCGGCTAAGGTAGTACATGTTGACTCATACCACTTTATTGATATCTAAGATGGATCCGATCAAGTACATCTTTGAGAAGCCTACTTTGTTTGGAAGAATAGATAGATGGCATATAATCCTAACGGAATATGACATACAGTACACGACCCAAAAAGATATAAAGGGGAGTGTGCTAGCTGACCATCTGGCTCATCAAGCTGTTGAAGATTACCAATCCATGAAGTTCGACTTCCCTGACGAAGACATCATGACATTGGACAATGTTGAAGATTTCAGACCATATGACAGACCTGAACAAGGATCCCGATGGACCCTGTACTTTGATGGGGCATCCAATGCACTTGGTAACGGCATCGGCGCGGTACTCATATCTCCAGAAGGTTGCCATACTCCTTTCACCGCCAGGCTTTGCTTCAATTGTACGAACAATATGGCAGAGTACGAGACATGCATCTTTGGACTCAAGGCCACCATAGACTTGGGAATCAAATCTTTGATTGTGTTTGGGGACTCATCTTTGGTCATCAGTCATATCAAAGGAGAGTGGGACACTAAGCATCCAAACCTCATCCCTTACAAAGAATATGTTTTGACTTTTTACCACATTTCGAGCAGATTACCTTCGAGCACTTCCCGCAAGAAGAAAATCAACTAGCAGATGCTCTAGCTACAATGTCATCCATGTTTAAACTTAATTGGGATAATGAGGCTCCCCAAATCACCATTGAACGGATGGACGAACCAACACATTGTCACGAGATTAACACCGAAGAAGTAGTGGACCAGCCATGGTTTCATGAAGTCAAAAGGTATCTCGAGGCTCAAGAATATCCTGAAGGAGCTTCAGTCAATGACAAAAAGTTCTTAGGGAGATTCTCAGCAAAGTTCTTCTTGAGCAATGGCATCCTATACAAGCGCAATCCTGATTCTATTCTACTCCATTGTATGGACAAAGCTGAAGTTGAAAAAGTCATGGTTGAATTGCATGAAGGTACCTTTGGCACTCACTCTAGCGGGCATACGATGGCTAAGAAGACCCTACGGGCAGGCTATTACTGGTCTACCATGGAAGCTGACTGCTATCAACACTCCCAGACTTGCCATAAATGTCAAATCTATGCAGACAAGGTGTGCGTGCCTCCTGTTCCTCTAAATGTCTTAACAGCTCCTTGGCCCTTCACTATGTGGGGAATCGACATGATTGGAGAGATCAAGTCTACAGCATCCAATGGACACCGCTTCATTCTGGTGGCCGTTGACTATTTCACCAAGTGGGTCGAAGCAGCATCCTTCGCGTCCGTTACTAAGAATTTTGTTACCCGCTTCATCAAGCAGAATCTTATTTTCCGGTACGGTATCCCCGAAAGGGTCATCACTGATAAGGGTACAAACCTTAACAATACTATGATCACCGCTTTGTGCGAGCAATTCAAAATTCAACATCACAATTCATCCCCCTACCGGACAAAGATGAATGGTGCAGTCGAAGCTGCTAAAAAAAATATCAAGAAGATCATACAAAAGATGACAGTCACCTATAAGGACTGGCATGAAATGTTACCGTTTTCTCTCCACGGGTACCGTACCACGGCTCGCACATCAACAGGGGAAACACCCTATTCCTTAGTATATGGCATGGAGGCTATTTTACCTATCGAGGTTCAGATTCCCTCTTTGAGAATCATGAAGGATGCTGGTTTGAGTGAAGATGATTGGATCCAAACCCGGCTTGATCAGTTGAACTTAATTAACGAGAAGAGACTTACTGCTATTTTCCACGGTCAAACGTATCAAAAACGGATGATCAAAGTTTTCAACAAGAAAGTGAGGCTCCAGATATATCAAGTCAGAGATCTAGTGATTAAGCGCATTATCTTGCCACAAAGTGATCCCAGGGGAAAATGGACTCCTACCTATGAAGGACCATTTGTAATCAAGAACATCTTTTCTGGTGGGGCGATGATCTTAACCACCATGGACGGCGACGATCTGTCGCACCCTGCAAACGCAGACATAGTCAAAAGATACTACGCATAAATGACCCGCTAGGTTGACACACCTAGGAAAAACAAGGGCATCCCGGCGAATCAAAAAGGTTCGGGAAAAAATTAGGGATAAATAAAAAAATCTGTACACCCAGCAAGTTGAAAACACGAAAGGGCGACTTGGGCAAAAAAGGGTTTTCCGGTGGACTGAAAACCCGAAAGGGCGGTCCAGGAAAAAGTTAGGGAATTAAAGCGTATGACTATGTCTCGCCGGATCACTTTAAGGACAATCTGTTCACTGACAAACTTGGAGCTTCTGATCAATTCAATCATCTTCAAACGAAGCAACGAATGGACAAGATATTCGGAGATACGAAGGCTATAGCAGAATGGGAACCCCATGGGATTTTTTAACACATAGCTATCTTTGTATAAAAATTTTCTTACTTTTATGATACCATCCTCTTACTAGGATGTCTGTCTCCTTTGTACAAAATACTTATTCAAAGTAAATACAAAGATGTCTCTTTCAAAGTACAAAAACTATTTGTCGTTTTCTTTTACACTTGTGTTCTTGTTTGCAAAAATGTCAAATGATTCATTGATGAACATATGCATTTGAACATAATTACTGTTTACAAATAAACAAAGTGGAAAAGAACAATTATTGACAGACTGAAAGGATAGGAAAATGTCTTTAGGATATTCCATAAGCAATCCCTACAGTACATCATCCAGATCCCCAGCGGAACTAAAATTTCAAACCCTTAATTCCCATCAGAGTTAAAACTTTAAACTCCCAATCCCTAGCGGAGCCAAAACTTCTAACTATCTATCCCCGGCGGAAACCATCTAGTTTCTCCAAATTCCCCAGAAAGTTATCTTGAAGCCTAGAAATCAACCGAATAACAGTTAACCTTTGTCTCTCCCCAACCTAGGATAATTCCCCAGTAGAGTAACAGACAACCCAAACTCCTGAACTTAGTCTCCAGCAGTAAGCCTTGTTCCCCACAGAGTTTTTATTCCTCAACAGAATGAAGATTCTCATTCTTAATTCCCCAGTAAAGTCATCAGAGTTTCCCCTATTCCCCAGCAGAATAAGGATTCCCATTGTGTAACCCCCAGTAGAAGTAATCAAAGTTCTCTGGATTCCCCAAGCAGATTTCTCAAGCAGTATATGGCATTGCTCGCAATAGAATTTTTGTCAATACTCCAACTTCAAGACATGAAGGATCCTCATATACCCACAGAAGTTGTCAAGGATTTTTAATCCCCAACAGTCGCCCAGGGTTTTAGTATCCCCAGCTGTCAAGGATTTATTTTCCTCAGCAATACAGCAAATCAGCTTACATGCGCATACATTACATCCATATATCATAAACATTGATAAAACACATATATTGCATCATACATTTCATGCAACATAACTTTGTGTTTCAGCTAACGTTTTACCCTTTTCAGGATAAGATTAACAAGCTACCGTTAACGGTATAAAATCATGATATAGTACATAAACACTCCAGACGCGGAAGTCATTTTGTTGCTCATTCAGATTCAGATTTCAGATACAGTTCAGATACGCTCCAGATACGGATGCCATCCTGATACTTATTCAAATTTCAATTATCAGATACAGTTCAGATACACTCCAGTTATGGAAGTCATTCCGTCACTTATTCAGATTCTAGTTCAGATACACTCCAGACACGGATGCCATTCTGGCCCTTATTCAATTTTCCAATCATGATACAATACAGATACACTCTAGACACGGAAGTTATTCTGTTGCTCATTCAGACTCAGATCTCAGATACAGTACAGATACACTCCAGACGCGGAAGTCATTTTGTTGCTCATTCAGACTCAGATCTCAGATACAGTACAGATACACTCCAGACGTGGAAGCCATTTTGTTTCTCATTCAGATTCAGATTTCAAATACAGTTCAGATACGCTCCAGATACGGATGCCATCCTGATACTTATTCAGATTTCAACTATCAGATACAGTTCAGATACGCTCCAGACAGGGTTGCCATTCTGTCACTTATTCTGATTTTCCCCAGCTCAGAGACGCTCCAGACACAGATGTTATTCTATTGCTCATACAGATTCAGTCTCCAGATACAACTCATATACGTTCCAGACACGGACACCATTCTGATATTCATTCTTCTGACTTACAACTACAATTCAACAAACATTCTCGGATGGAATCTTTAAGCCCATATCCAAAAATATTCTATCACATCTCCAAATGGCATCTTTAAGCCCATTTCCTCAACTATACTTTGACGAGTGCAAATTTACGGGCACTCTAGTGTCCAATCATCTTTTACCTTCAAGTCGCGAATGGAAAAACTTGCCAATCTAACTCTTCAGGTTCAAGAAGATTGAACAGGGGCAGATGTTGTACCCCAAAATTTTCCCTCTCATTTATCAAGATTTTTCTCACAAGACTTCTTGGACTCAAGAAGAGATTAGAGATTGGTCAGCTCAAGACACCTCTTCTTGCACTAATGACCTGGAATTAGGGTTTGAGTTTGCACAAGGATTTTTGGACCATCAATGCTTCATGTGACTTTCATACACCATATTGGACCCCTAAGATTGCTCATGTTAAGTTTCAAGCCTTGAATCACATTTTTATCCAATCAATTGGACAATTGACCTAAAAATCAGCTCTATTGGGGAAAAAGTCAACCATGGCCAATTTAAAGTCAAACTTCATAATTTTTGATCCACAACAAAATTTTAGACTCATATTAACCATTTGATCAAGTTTGGATCACAACTCCTCAAGAAATTTGATCAAATCATCAAAAGGGCAAAATGGTCAAAATTAGGGTTTTGATTGAGAAAGGGCAATTTCTGATTTTTAACCTAGCCAATGACCAATTGGGTTCAAGCATGATTTAAAGGACTCAATAGCATCATCTTGACCTAATCACATAGTTCAAAAGATCTCAAATGCATAGGATTGCCAGATGAATTTTACAGTCAACTGATTAAAAGTCAACTGTGCACTGAAAAGTCAAACTTCGACTTTTTGGTCAAAATCAAGTGCCAAGGGTCATAATTCATCAAGATATGTAAAAACATGAAACTTGTTCACCAATAAAATCAATTTTGAAAATTAGGGTTTTTGAATTTGAAATTTTTCATAACTTAGAAATTTTCTAAGTATGGAAATTTTCTTATTTTTTCTCAACTTTTCACCACTTTTTCACCATGATGCAATTGGATTCAAAGAAAACCTCCAACATGAAAGTTGTAGTCCCCCATTAAATCTACAACTTTGATTCACAAAGTTTTCCCAAAATATGCTTGAATCTCAGGTTATGAATTTGTGAATAGGGGTCCATGAACTAAATAAATTAGTGAAAATTTGCCCTAATTTAGGCAGGTTTTTGACCCAACTTCATGGACATTTTTCACCTAGTTCCAAGAGGTATCTAAAAATGCATTTCAAATATGGATTGTATAGCACATTACTAGATTTCCAAAATGTCCAATAACTCTCCAAGATCATTTGTGGTTAGGGAGAATCGAAGAAGAGAAAATGGCATTTTGTCACCTTGGTTCAAGCCATTTTCACAATGCACCAAGTTGCAAATCTGATCAAGCATGCTTGTACCTTGAATTAAAGGTCCTAAACCCCTTCTACACTCCATAATTAAATGAAAACTCAATGGATAAAGGTTTTGTTTTCATTCTTGGAACATTGTACAAGAAATAAATCCATAAATGGCATAAAGGGCACATTGCCATTTTCATAAAGCAAGCTTTTCCAACTTTACAAACATTGAGCCTTGGACCTGTTCTTTTGTTACAAGCAATGTCCACAGATATCAAGCATGGTTTACCAACTCTCATGAGCTAAAGAACTATCTAGTACAAGCATGTTGGCTTAAGTCACTTCAACTTTCTTCAAATGCAAGAAAAGTGGCAAAAGGGATCAGAACTAGTACAACAGGAAAAGGGTGGACTTTGTATCACTCTATACATTCACAAACTTGTTGCAAGCTAGCACACGAAGGCATAACATCCCAAACACTCTCAAACCCAAAAAACATATTTTTCTGTCCAAACAAGCCAGTTTCTGCAAAATACTAGCCATTTCAATTTTGGCTCGTGCGTTTCTTGTTTCAACACTTCAAACACCTTCCACACATCCTACCAAAGCTATCCAAGCATTCATCTTTCAACTGTGAGCTCTATTTCAGACATCACCATTTTCAAACTAGGAGGTTGCAGATTGACTCGTGTAGGAAGTTCTGGCCATCCACAAAGCCCCATAAGCATTGGAATAGCTTGAAGGAACTTCAAGGAAGCTGACACGATCCTCAAGCCTCACTCAAAGTCCCCACATTTCCATATCCAAATCCAGCTGAAGGAGGTATTTTTCAAAACTTTATCTCTCTATTTAGGCATCCTCAAGCCACGATTTGTGAAGCAAAAATGTAGTCTCTAGCATGGTGAAGCTGTACATATGCATAGTTGTCATTTATATTAACTGAGCTAAGAGAATTCGATTGTTGAACATGCTGAAAAAATTAGGTCAACAATTAGGGGTGATTAAATTCTCTCTGATCTTTGGGAGTTAGCTTACAAATTTTATATCATTTGAATCGTGAGATGAAATGCTACATTTTTTGTGTTATAAGTTTTTGTTTTTGTGCAAATAATAGAGTTACAGATTTGAAGAAGAAACGCACGCAAATGGAAGAAGTTGGAGGAAAGGGATGACTGTCCTGGGCCTGGCGCGCCTTGGGCTTGTTGTTTTGACTTTTCACACCCCCTGATACACTATTTGCACCCCCTGCTTCATATTTTTTTATTTTTGCATATTTTCTCATATTTTTTATGTTTATTGATTTTAATAATTTTTTCTGAACATTAAAATATCACAAAAATATTTTCTTAATTTTTTGCAATTTTTATTTTATTTTTTTTTCCACATATAAAAATAGTTTTATTTTAAGAAATAGAATTTATTTTCTTATGAAAAATTGTAAATACATTAAAATACTATACATTTTTGTTTTTATTATTTAACACATAAAAATAATTATTTTCACACATATTTAATTTTTAATATTGTATATAATATTACTTATATTTTCTTATACAAATAATAGACAAAATAATAATAGAAAGCTTAATTTTCTTTTAAATCAAAAATTAGGGTTTCCCCTTTCAAAAATAATAATGTTATTTTTCTTATTTTTTTAGGACTTAAATAATTTTATTTTCTCATACATAAAATCAAAAACAAAACATTTTTGCATAAATATATTTTATTGCATATTTAAATACTTGTTTATTTATTTATTTTGCACAATAATTCAATTGGATTGTAATAGTATATCAAGGTTTATTTTTGTGCAATATCCCCATTCAAAAACTTGTATCCCCCCTCCCATAATAATTGATGTAATAGCTTAGTTTACTTTTACGCAATTTATCGCTTTATATACTCGTGTAGTTAAATTAGGGTTTTGCATGATAAGACCAAAAACAAACAAATAGAATGACCTAATCCAAGACAATCAAAATGCATGAAAACAACACACATTGCACACAAGCACCCCTAGGGTTTCACCCACTTGGTTGCCTAAACAAAAATGGTTATGGTATGCATGCAAAGTATCTTGGCAAAACAAAACAAAACAAAAGATCATAGTCCCTCGATGACGCTATCAAAAGGTTGCCTAAACAAATGATCTTGGTCCCTCAAAATGCTAAAGATAATTGGCAACATTGCTATCATGGTCATACGATGACCCACGCCCGTCCCGTTTAACATCCAAAGATAGGGTTGTTTACCAAATCAATGGTAAATCAACAATGTCAAAGGAATAAAAATGTATAGGAAAGACATTTGAGTAGGGTAGATAGCTCCTAGTTACTTGCTTTCTTTCAAACAATCCTTGCTATTTTCAAACAAACACACACATTTTCAAAATATTTCCAAACAACTTTCAAAACATTGAAACATTTTTTCAAAAGACAAACATCTTTGTATACATTCTTACGAACGAGAATCATTACAAAGATTGCCTAAACGATGGCCTCTTTTCAAAATACTTTCAAAACCACACAAAGCACCATTTCCAACAATTGCAAAAGCAAAGCAAGTGATCTAAACAAGTAACTAAGAGCCCATGGAAAACCATGGATGAAAAGGGTGCTAACACATTCCCTTTTAATAATCTACCCCCCGAACTCAAGAAAACATCTCAAAGGTCTTTCTTGTGCTTTTTTACCTTTCCTTTTGGATAAAAGAAAAGTCGGTGGCGACTCTTGCTAACCGCAACATTTACAATAAAATGCAAAACCTCAAGTCAGTTCTCCCACCGCATCAAAGCAAGCAACTAGAAGTAATCTACCTACTCAAAATGTCTTTCTTGTTCATTTTCTTTTCTTTTGATATTGTTGTCTTACCATTGATTTGGTAAGCAACCCTATCTTTGGTTGTAAACGGGATGGGCGTGGGTCATCATATAACCATGATTAGTAATGTTGCAAAGTATCTTGGCAATTTTTGAGGGACTAAGATCATTTTGTAAGGAAACTTTGAATAGCGTCATTGAGGGACTATGATCTTATACTTGTTTGTTTTTGCCAAGATACTTCGCATGCGTAATATGGCCATTTTTTATGTAAGGCAACCAAGTGGAGTAACCCTAAGGGTGCTTATGTGCAAGTGTATTATTTTCATGCTTGATTTTGTCTTGGATTAGGGTTTTCTATTTGATTTGTTTCGATCTTGCCATTCAAACCCTAATTACTAGCATGGTATATAAAAGCGGTAAATTGCGTAATTTAAAGATTACTACGCTATTACAACATTTTATGGGAGGGGGTATACAAATTATGAATGGGGATTTGCAATAATGTAAATCTAATTAAGCTATTACAACCAAATCGAATTTGTACGAATATTTGAATAAATAATATACAATATAAACATGCAATGGTATGTATGCAAGAAAAAGATTTTTGTTTTGTTTTTCATATAAATAAAAGTTTTGAATTAAACCTAATAATATTTAAAAAAAGGAAATTATTTCTTGAAAACTGGTTAACCCTAATTTCTAATTTAAAAGAAAATAAAGTTATTTAAGTATAATTTTTTGTGTATTTTGTCTTAAAATAATAAATAATAATTATGAAATATTTTGGTACTATTACATGTTTAAATAAATATTTACAAGTGTGAGAAAATAATAAATATTTAAACTAACTCTATTTTTATTTTATAAGTTTATTAAGAAAAATAGTTAGTATATAATTTAATAAAAATATTTTTTATGTGAAAATAAAATAAAATAAATAAGAATGCAATATTTATCATGTTTTATGTTTTTTATGATTTTTTATGCAAAAGAAAAATATTTAATGAAATAAACAAAAACAAAATAGATGAATGAAAATAAACTGGGCCAGGGGTGTTCTGAGTAATCAAGAGGTAACATTTAAAAAAAAACAAGCCCCAACGAAACAAAGCTCAGCGCTGCAAAAATGAGAAAAATGGCAAAAATGAGAAAATATGCAAAAGGCAGACACCAAGGCTCGAACCCATGATCTTGGCATTCTCAGCGTGCTGCCTTGCCACTGGGGTGGCTGTACATCTGTTAGTTCTTATGAAATAAAAAACACAACACATAACGCCTCCTTGCCCTGTACTTCATCTTCTTCCTCAAGCTAGCCAGAACCTCTATATCTTTCTCATTTCTCCATGAAAATGGAAACTTCAAACATGAAAGTGGTAGTACTTTTTCCCACGATTTCAACCATGTAACTCATGTAAACTATCAGTCAAAGATCAAAGCTAATTTCAATGGCCCTAATTTTAAACCTAATTTTTACAGAAATTTGAAATCTAAAATTCTCTATACATAATGAACATAAATGAAATTTATGCACATGGTTGGCTTTAGCACAATAATATCTACATTTTCCTTTCACATATCGAGACCAACAGATGTCTGTATGAAGAGATAGAAGTTAGAGTTCTTACCTCCTTCAGCTGAGATCGTGAATGGAGTTTGAGTGAGTTTTAGGAAGGCCTGAAGATTCCTTTAGCTTGCCTGAACCTCCCTGAGTGTGTTCCAATCCTTGTCTTGCTTTGAAAGTCCATGAATCTCTCTATCCAAGTAAACCTGCAAGCTTAAAATGCAAAAATGGCAGATGGAGAAGGAGGAGTTACAATTAAAGGGTGATGGTCTGGAACACTTAGATATGAGATAGGTTAAGTGTTTGAGTGATTAGAGCTTGAAACGCACGAGTAGATTTTTGGATTGCTATGCTTGGTCTCAAACTGCAAGTTATGACATGTTTTTGGTGATAGGGAGTTTTAGAGAATTTTTGGCCTTGAGAAATTGTGTGTTAGGTTGAAATGTGTTTGTGTATAAGTATAGAGAAGGTTTCAAGTCAGCTCCACAACAGATTTCTCAATTGTAGGCTTTTTGCTCTATTGCTTGTCCTTTAAGAAAAGTGAGGAGACAACTCTCCACATGCTTGTACAGGCCTGCTTGGAGTTGGTACAAGTCCTAGACAACTTTCTTTTGGTTTATAGGACTTGCGTGTGTATAGAGTACAAGTGCAAAGCTCAAGAAGTGAAAATTGCAAAAGTTATGCTTTACTAAAATGGCAATGGTAACTTTGTGTCATTTATGGAATTAAAGCTTGGACAAAGACTCTTATGCTGGGGTTAAGGCTGTATCAACTATGTAAGCATTAAATTATGAAGTGAGAAACAAGTTTGAGACCTGTAAAGCAAGGATTAGGCAGCATAGGTTCAGATTTGAATTTTGTTCTTCATGGAATGGCTTGAAATCAAAGTGAGAAATTGCCAACTTCATCTCTTCGATTCTCCTTAACCAAAAATGATCTCAAGGAGTTCTTGGACATTTTGGAAAGCTTTCAATGTTTTCTATAACTCATATTTAAAATGCATTTCAAGATTCCTTTTGTAACTAGGTGAAAAGTTACCATGAAGTTAGGTCAAAAACCTGCCTATTTTAGTTCATGGGCATTTATTCACAAAATTATATCTTGAGATCTAAGAATTTTTAGGAGAAACTGTGTGAAGCAAAGTTGTATATTTCATGGATATCTACAACTTTCATGTTGGGAACTTTCTTTGAATCATCTTATATCATGGTGAAAAATTGGCTTAAAGTTGAGAAAAAATAAGAAATTTTCTATACTTAGAAAAATTTCTAAGTTAAGAAAATTTCAAATTTCAAAACCAAATCTTCAATCTTTAATTTCTTGATGAACAAGTTTCACATTTTGACATGTTTTTATGAATTATGATCCTTGGCATTTGATTTTGACCAAAAAGTCAGAGTTTGACTTTTCAGTATACAATTGACTTTTGATCAGTTGACTGCAAATTTCATCTGCCAATCCAATGGATTTGCAATGTTTTAAACCATGTAATTAGGTCATGATGATGCAATTGATCCCTTGGAATCATGCTTCAAACCAATTGGTCATTTTCTAGGTCAAAAATCAGAAATTACCCTTTCTCAGTCATAACCCTAATTTTGACCATTTTGCCCTTTTGATGATTTGATCAAATTTCTTGAGGAATTATGGTCCAAACTTGATGAAATGATACATATGAGTTGTGATACGGTGGCATAATCGACTATTTTGAAATGGTGGTTTGCGTTTTGCATTTTTGTTCGCAAAATGTCGCGGTAAGCAAGAGTCGCCACCGACTTTTATTTAATCCAATCGGAAAGGAAAAAAATACAGAAAAAATCCTTTTTCGAGATGTTTCTGTGTACGGGGGGTAGATTATAGAAAGGGAATGTTGTTGTACCCCAAAATTTTCCCTCCCATATTCTTCAAGATATATCAAGAATCATCTTCAAATGGTTCAAGATTACTCAAGAGATTGCACAGTTCAAATGCCTCCTAAGCTAGTCAGAATTAGGGTTTTGGTTCTCTCAAGGAATATGAGGTTTTCAATGGCTCAATCAAGTCCCATAGGCCTATATACATTTCCAAGCATCTACATGTCAAGTCTCAAGTCTCACAGCATCAAATTGCACAGTCAAAAGTCCCATTTGCTTCACAGTCAACTGCAGGGGTAAAATGGTCATTTTACAGTCAAAAGTCAAGATTTTTGGTCAACATCTTATTTTGAAGCCACAATCATCATTTGATCAAGTCCTGATCATGATTCCTCAAGCATGGCTCAAAAATCATCAAAGATGCAAAAGTTACTATTTTGGGACAGCAGAAAAGTCAACTGTAACTTGACTAGAGCATAACTTTTTCATGGTTCATCAGAAAAATCCCATCCAATGCTAATTTTGAAGGGCATGACATTTCCAACAACTCATCTTCACATTCCAAGTCCAATAAATGCTCTCACAAAAAGTTATCAATTTCTACATTATAAGTCAATTTCAAAAGTCAACAAAAAGGCACTTTAAGTCAAAGACCATAACTTGAGATTGGTAAATCCAAATGACATGGGACCAAAGGCATTGGTTAGAGGACTTCAAGACCTTTCCAAAATGTCTAAGAACATGTTCATATGATCAAAATTGAGCAGGATATGCATTGGAGAAGTTGGGAAATTTTCATGAATGTGCAAAAGTCAACTTTGCTCCAAACACATCATTTTTGCTAATGGGCCTCAAATTCCTTCTTGAAACTTTATCCAAAGCCTATGCACGACCCATTGAGCTTAAATTTATTTATTTTCTTATTTTTAATTAATTAATTGAATTTTTTAATAATATTAATTCATTTAATTGATTTAAAATGTAGGAAAATATGAAGATATGGTTTTCAAATCTTTTTATGAAGCAAATATGACCAATATGAGCTGGCAAATTCGTGTGCACATCAAGGGGACAAAGATCTCCAATTTTGGCAAGTTTTCTCCATCAAAAAGAGGCAAAAAGATTTGATTGAAAATCAAATATACAAACATGAATGCAATGGATCTTTGGGCCAAGACTTAACCTAATTCTATTCCCATATATGCAAGCAAGCCAACCCTAATGCTATTCACGTGCAAAACTGCTGCAAAGAGCCATTACCATATTGAAAAAATTCAAAGAAAGCTTGAAACTATTTTCAATCTTCCAGGCCAATTCAAGGGCTTTTGTGGTGTCTAATACCTTGCAGGGATCCCCAGATACGTTTTGCAATCAAATTCGCGTGCTAAAGCTCAAGAAACTGTCCAGAACGAACTCACAGTTTACCACTTTTTCCATAATTGTAATTCATATTTCATGCATCATTAACACGATTTGTTGTTTGATTTGTATTGTATGAATCCATAGGAAGCTAATGGTGCAGGTTAATTGAATTATAGAGCCTTAAATCAAAAGATACCATTGAAGAAATCTAGGGTTCCGAAGCTTTAATTTTGGGGTTTTTCAGCACGGGAAAAATTAGGCTTCATAATGCCTATGGTTGAAACCGGCTGATCAAGACGAACACAAAGCCATACTCGCGAACAATTTCTATTTCGTGTGTGCCTAATCGCTATTTTCTGTCGTCCTATTTTGTGGGGGGTTAAAAACCCCCCGCTATCTGTTTGTTATTTTTACAGGCCAAGCGAAAGAGATGAAGACGTGGAAGCATGGGGTTGGCTTATTCAAAATATGCGCGCTACTTTTTTTCTTTTTCAGCATGTGACTTGTTGTTTTTTATTATATTTATTTCTTATTACATTAACAGAAACAAGCAGATGGTGGAGTGGTTAGGTGCGCTGGCTATTGATCATTGGGACCTGGGTTCGATTCCCAGGTCCCCCCAAATAATTATTTCTCTTTTTTCCAATGCGTTCATGTGCAGGATGCTGAATGTTGTCCACCATATACCCTACTCATCCAAGTGCCAAGTGGCTGGCAAGGCAGATCTGAAGGCAAACAAGGGGTGACTACCATGCTCCCTAGTCAACACGTATCTGGACAATTCCAGAAGTCAAACGTGGCTTGTGTGTTAGTGGGCCAGATTCAACAAATTCACCTCCTAATGGGCCCAGAACCCCCCTTGGTTCATTCCTCTTTCTTATTTTTATATTTTTTATTTTGTTTATTAACTATTTTTTCTAATTATCATTATTATCACTAAAATTAACTTAATTAATTTTCTTCACAACAAAAATCAGAAAACTAAATATTTTTATTATTATTATTAAATATTAATTTCACTTCATTATTTTGAAAATAAATACTAACCAAATTAATTTAGTGTAATTAGGTTCAATTTTTAATCTTTTTCATAATAACTAAAATAAATTTAGAATTAGGGTTTTTCTTTTGACTTTTAATTTCTTTATTTTATTTCATTAAAAACATAAAACAACAAAAATACTTTTTCTTGTAAATAATTAATTAATTAATTAGTTATTAGGTTTAATTTGAGTTAATTGCAAAAAAGGACAAATTACTTTCTTTTCTCAAAAAGGGTCAAAACCCTAAGACGTTCCCGATTTAATTTCTTTCGCGCTTTAATTCCTTTTGATTATGTTGATGTAACTGTTTCCGAGGATGTAATAGTTAATTAGGCTTTTATCGCTTTCTTTTATTTTCTCGCATTTATTTTCCAAACGGGTTTTGTTTTTGGCGATGTATAGACCCGCGCCTTGTAATAGCGTAGATTTACCTTTCTGCACTTTATTTTCCGCACTCTTAACTGTTAAAAAAGCATGAAAGACTTGTATGAAAAATAAAATCAATCTGTAGCTCATAATGATGCATGTTCAAAGATAAACATTAACATGAATTTGACACACGTGCACATGCCACTCCTAGGGTACGCCTCATTGGTTGCCTCGACGTGGTCATCAAGTATAGGGTGTTTTAGAGGTCTCCCTCCTGTCTAAAGATCCAGTTGCCTCGAAACGGTTGCCTCGGATAAAAAGGATCTAGGACATTAGGGTTACCGCTAAGGCGTCCTACTATTGCTTTGGTGACCACATTGTCCCTAATAATCGAATTGACCCGAATAACTCCAACGACGGTGCTACCTACTTCTCAATAGTGGGATAGTACTGTCTTAAGGACTCTTACACAACCTAATTCCTTAGAGTAGGTAGATTTCTCCTGGGTACTTTCTCTTTCAAAAACAAAAAACAACTTTTCGCACTCACACTTTCAAACAAAAAGTTTTCAAACAAATACTTCATACACTCTTGAGGACTGATACAAGAGTTACTTAGAAGTTTTTCAAACTAAACTTTTTCAAACCCACAAACACTTGAAAAGCAAACAACTTTTGAAAACATAGTGAGCAAGTACCTAAGAGCCCGTGGATAACCACTGATAGAAAGGGTGCTAACACCTTCCCTTTCTATAAATCTACCTCCCGAACCGAGAGACATCTCGAAAAAGGAATTTTGCTGTGCTTTTGTCCTTTCCATGTTGGAGAACATAAAAGACGGTGGCGACTCTTGCTTACCGCGACATTTCGCGAACCAGCATTCCAAAACAGTCAGTTCTATTTCCACCGATCACAGAACTGGCGACTCTGCTGGGGACCTAATAATTGAGGTGTACCTTAGGATTAGACCACTCTTATGTTTTCAATTGCTTGCTTTGTTTGCTTTAATATTTGTGGGCTTGTCTTGGAGTTTCATAGATCCTAACCCGGATCTGGGGAATACCCTTTAGGTAGCAACAAACTGTGAGGGAACTGTGCGGGGTATACCGACACGGTTGAAGCAATTGCTACGTTGATGTGGCACTTTGGTGAGTACCGGTAACCCTTGAGTCAAGTCAAGGAGAGTACGGGGCCGCCGCATGGTGTCGTGAAGTATCAACTGACCTTAGGAACCTTACTTGACCATCCTGGCCTCTTTAGGGGTAGTGAGATGACCGACTTTGGTGCAGTCCGAAGTTGGTAGATACTCGATACTACACTCATTGAGGGTTGTTTTCTTGGAATATTTTGATCGCCAGTTCAGTGGCTAAATCAAAACAATGAACATAGAAAACAACCCAATAATATTGAGCTCCTTAGAACCCGGTTACTATTGATAGGACAGGTTTGAGCCCACCAACTTCAAGAGGGTAGTACCTAAACTTCATGCTGGCCTAAACTTAAGGCTATATGTGTGACTTGTGTGCCTTAAAACTTGAACTACTTGCATATTCTTATCTGACACATGAGTTTCTTGCAGGTTTTGTTTACAGTCCTTAATCTGGGCTTATAACAGGGTTTACTTACATCACTCCATGCATAGCATAGCATCATACCATCATACCATTGCATACATCCTGCATAAGGACTAACCCATTTCAAGGATCTCAAGGGCTTGTGATGCAGGTCATGATGAACCAAAATGTCTAGCAAGGGGCAAAGGGGATTTATTTTCCTCTAGCCAGGTTGATGACTTGAGTCAGGGGCTATGACCCACTCGACATGGTGAGCTTTGACTCTTGAAGAAGGACTCTCAACAACATGAAGTTCCTTCAATCAAGCTACGAAATTCAAATTCTAACAAATTTTCTTGTTTACCCCACGAGATCATTGCATACATATATCATACATATCATTGCATAAAAGGTACCCTTGTTACAGGTCACTTACCATCTTCGCTGTTAATTTCAGCAATGGCTTCCCAACAAGACAACCAGGATCTTCATGCTCAAGAGACTCGGTTCGGGGAGATCCTCCTAAATCTATCCAAGGGGCAGGAAGAGCTGAGAACACCCCTCACGGGGAATTTGGTCGGGAACAGTCCAGAAAACAGTAAGGATGAACGGCTGAAACATCTACAAGCTGAGGTGGATACAATGAGAACCCAGATGTTGGGGCAGATGGCTCTCATTCAAGACTTAGCTCAAAGACAAGAAGAGCTCAGGGTTCTCGTCAACCAACTGCTTCGGGATAACCAACTGGGGCAAACATATAAGGTTGAAGAGCCAGTCATCATTAAATTCCCTTTGAGACAAGAAGACAAGGGAAAAGCTCCTCAACTTGCTTCAGGGTCACAAATTCAGCATCAACCTCACCAGCTTCAGCAAGACAGTATGAAGCAAGTAGTCAGGGCTAGGGACCAAACCGGTAATTAGCCTCCAAGAAGTCAAAGGTTTGGTTCAATGAATAGACCTCTCCAAGCTGCTGCTACTTCACAGGTCCAACACCGACCTCGCCAAGAACAACGGGTTGATTAGAGCAAGCCAGACAAGCCTATGAGGCAATTCACCCAGCTCAACATGTCGTTGTTTCAAGCCTTAAAACGCCTGTTGAGATTGAATCTGATCACATTAAGGGACCCTCCTAAGAATCCCAACACTTCCTCTTCCAGGTATAACCCGAGTGTGAGATGTTCCTACCATTCTGACAGTCCCGGACACGACACCAACGACTGTTGGACTCTGCAGAACAAGATCCAGGACCTGATTGATGAAGGAGCAGTGGAATTCACCCCAGATGGTCAGGTCGAGTTCTTCTACTATCCCTAGACGAGAAGACCTTTTGTTCATTGGAAGTTTCAAGTTGTATTTTTCTTTGCTTGTTCAAACATTTGTTCATGTCAAACTTTTTTACTTTATCAATGCATCGCATATGTCTGTTTTGAATCAATATATTCACATTCGCTATATTCAAACTGCTTTCATTTTTTTGTGATGTTCAAACTCTCGATTAATAGTTCTAATCCTCTTGAGGGAGGATGACGAAAACGATACCACGATCTTTACAGTATGCTTTTGAACAGACCCCGCTGATGAAGTACAGGCATTGTTTCAAATCCTAAACAGTGGAGTTATAAGGAAGATTATCCCTCGTCAACCCCTTCGAGCCAAAGAAGTAGGAGTTTTTCTTTTCACAAAAAATTAAAACCCTTAATTATAACCTGTGGCAGGGTAGTTTTCTCAGTGGATCCAGGTGCACAATGAATGACATCAAAGGAGTCCTTCCAAAACAAAAGACAGTGATGGTTCCGAATAATCATAAAGACAGACAGTCATTATCTCTCAGAAATAAAAGCCCAATAAGTCAAAACCTATGAAGGAGACTTACAAAACTGGGGCATCCCGCTGACTGTAAATACAAAAAGAAACAGTTCAGGCAAAAAACAGGGATAATAAAATAAAATAAAAAAGAGGTCCTGCAAACCCTCAACAAAAAAATGACTGTCTGTTCAAAATGAATTGTAAACATCCGAACCATCACCGGAATATCAAAGCAAAGACTCAAACAAGGTCTAATGCGCGATTAGTTGAGTTTAGGATCGAAGAACATCACGAAGAACGGGTGGGTACAAATAAAATTTGAGCCTTTATCCTTTGTTTCTTAAACCGTGAACCAGGCCACGTTATAACCCTTAAAAGTCCTAGCTGGAGCATGGGTTAGTTCGAAAGCATACTGTTACCAAAGGTATCCTGACTCCTGTAGGGCTTGCTGTAAAATCTTGAGTTGACATCACATTTTACAAAAAAATCACTTGTTTTATTGAAAACTGCATTTTCAAAACAAAAAAAAACTTCAAGACAGACATAAGCGTTGCATTCTTGAAATAATATTGTTTGCATATGACTATTTGTTCGAACCGCAGAGAAATTCGCACGACGAATATCCAGTGAACAAAAATCTGCTCAACAAAAGGATCACCTCAAATGGAAAAGCACTTCCAATCAAGGGGCAGACATGATCATGGTCCATCATCTAGGGCAGTTAAGTCAAGATTCAAGGAATCTCTCAAAATGCCAAATAGTCAGGGGCAAATCTCCGCTTGAGTCACTTGGGGCATTGGACACAAATTCCAGCAACGAATCTTGCATGATCAAAGGTCTTCTGGTAGTATGGCAACATAATGCTATTGACAGTGACACCCCTACATCCGGAGAGCATGGACATAGTCGAAAAAATACTACGCATAATCAAAGACCCGCTAGGTTGACACACCTAGGCAAAAATAAGGGCTTCCCGGCGAACCAAAAGGGTTCGGGCAAAAATAAGGGATGAAAATGAAAATCTGTACACCCGGCAAGTCGAAAACCTGAAAAGGCGGCTTGGGCAAAAATGGGTATCCCGGTGGACTGAAAACCCGAAAGGGCGGTCCAGGCAAAAGTTAGGGATCAAAAGCGTACGACTATGTCCCGTCATCTCGTCATTTTCTTACCAGAAGAAGATTTGTCAGTCGGCAGTTATCAAGACCTCCACAGGCACCTTCTCCCATAGAAGCTGGGGCAACAAGAATTGTCTGAATTGTACAAGTTGCTCTGTCCACCAAGGTACCAAGGTAGGTTCGGCTGAAGAATGTAACCAAGATGCCTTCACTCCCCGTATAGTAAGGCAAGATTCAACAGTACTCTCCCCTAGCAGAGTGGGTCTCCCATCAGCCCTGAAAGGCACATTATCTCCAGCAAGTTAGCAACACTCTCCCCAAGCAGAGTTAGCCTACTGTCAGCCTCAAAGAAATTGGGTATCCCCAAAAGATCTCAATATTCCCCAGCGGAGTATACAGATGTTCCTAAGCAAGCATCCCCGGCAGTCTTAATATAGGATTGTTCCACGGCGGAATACAGACACCCCAGTGGAACCATTCCCCAGTACAATCCAAAAAATCTCCCCAAGAGAGTTGAATCAATCTCCCCAGTAGATTCTGGAAGCTTATCCCCAGTAGATTCTGGAAGCTTATCACCTGCAGAGTACATGCATCTCTCCCCGACTTTATTCAGAAGGTTATTCCCCACCAGAGCTTATAATTGGGTTATCCTCAGCTAATTACCATGGAAAGATCGTCCTCGGCGAAGTTCTTCCTATTCCCCAGCGGAGTTCATCAAATCTCCCAACTTAACTTATCAACGGAATCCCCAGCGGAGTTACCATCAAAACCTCAGCGAAGTATCTCTTCCCACAGAGTAATTCCCCGCAGAGTAATCTCTCCAACAAGTTATTCCCCAACGGAGTCATCTTCTCCTACTAGTTTATTCTGGCAACCATATTCAATCATCATCCCCAGCGGAAACGAAGAACTCTACTCTTCAGCATCAGCCCTGGATTTAACTTCCCGGCATTCGTCAAGGATTTATTTTCCCAGACGAAAATACATTCATAGACATTTCACATTTCATACATCCTGCTTACATACATGATAAAGTGCATACGACACTATCTCATTGAGAACATCATGGCATCATGCATTTCATACATCATGACATTGCATACAACTGATGTTTTACCTTTTCAGGAAAAAGGTCAATCCAAAGATGATTACTATCAACTGTCGCAATTCCAGATTCGATTCCTGTATCTAGCCAGGGCATGTCTGTGAGTGATTAATTGTAGATTCGACACCTGTATCTAGCCAGGGCATATCTGCATGAAGAGTTTAGAGATTCGATACCTGTATCCAGCCAGGGCATATCTGTAGATGACCAGTTTAGAGATTCGATACCTGTATCCAGCCAAGGCATATCTGTAGACGACTAATTCCAGATTTGATACCTGTATCTAGCCAAGGCATATCTGTGAGTGATTGATTATGGATTTGACACCTGTATCTAGCCAGGGCATATCTGCATGAAGAGTTTAGAGATTCGATACCTGTATCCAGCCAGGGCATATCTGTAGACGACCAGTTTAGAGATTCGATACCTGTATCCAGCCATGGCATATCTGTAGACGACTAATTCCAAATTCTATACCTGTATCTAGCCAGGGCATATCTGTGAGTGATTGATTGTGGATTCGACACCTGTATCTAGCCAGGGCATATTTGCATGAAGAGTTTAGAGATTCGATACCTGTATCCAGCCAGGGAATTTCTGTGGACGACTAATTCCAGATTCTATACCTGTATCTAGCCAGGGCATATCTGTGAGTAATTGATTGTAGCTTCGATACCTGTATCCAGCCAGGGCATGTCTGCATGAAGAGTTTAGAGATTCAATACCTGTATCCAACCAGGGCACATCTGTAGACGACCACTTCCAGATTTCGATACCTGTATCTAGCCAGGGCATATCTGTGAGTGATTGATTATGGACTCGACACCTGTATCTAGCCAGGGCATATCTGCATGAAGAGTTTAGAGATTCGATACCTGTATCCAGCCAGGGCATATCTGTAGACGACCAGTTTAGAGATTCGATACCTGTATCCAGCCAGGGCATATCTGTAGATGACTAATTCCAGATTCGATACTTGTATCTAGCCAGGGCATATCTGTGAGTGATTGACTGTGGATTCGACACCTGTATCTAGCCAGGGCATATCTGCATGAAGAGTTTAGAGATTCGATACCTGTATCCAGCCAGGGCATATCTGTGGATGACTAATTCCATATTCGATACCTGTATCTAGCCAGGGCACATATGTGAGTAATTGATTGTAGATTCGATACATGTATCCTGCCAGGGCATATCTGCATGAAGAGTTTAGAGATTCGATACCTGTATCCAGCCAGGGCATATCTGTAGACGACTAATTCCAGATTCAATACCTGTATCTAGCCAGGGCATATCTGTGAGTGATTGATTATAAATTCGACACCTGTATCTAGCCAGGGCATATCTGCATGAAGAGTTCAGAGATTCGATACCTGTATCTAGCAAGGGCATATTTGTAGACGACTAATTCCAGATTCGATATATGTATCTAGCCAAGGCATATCTGTGAGTGATTGATTGTAGATTCGACACCTGTATCTAGCCAGGGCATATCTGCATGAAGAGTTTAGAGATTCGATACCTGTATCCATCCAGGGCATATCTGTAGACGACCAATTCCAGATTCGATACCTGTATCTAGCCAGGGCATATCTGCATGAAGAGTTTGAAGATCAACCCCTGTAACAGGCCAGGAAATTATCTTTCTTCCTCAAATAAACAAGTTCTCGCTAAAGAATCTCTTACGCGATCGACACCCCCAGATGGCATCTTTAAGCCCATCTCCACAACTATCCATTACATTTCCAAATGGCATCTATAAGCCCATTCCCGACAAGATTCTGTCGTATCTCCAGATGGCATCTATAAGACCATCCTCCTATCCATCACCTTTCCAAATGGCATCTGTAAGCCCATTCCCGACATCACATTGCTGATACTCCACTATGCGAGTGCAAATTTCTGGGCACTCTAGTGTTCAATCATCTTCCACCTTCGAATCACGAAAGGCACGCAAGCCAATCTACATCCTCAGGTCTAAGAAGATTGAACAGGGGAAACTGTTGTACCCCAAAATTTGCCCTCCCATATTCTTCAAGATATATCAAGAATCATCTTCAAATGGTTCAAGATTACTCAAGAGATTGCACAGTTCAAATGCCTCCTAAACAAGTCAGAATTAGGGTTTTGGTTCTCTCAAGGAATCTGAGGTTTTCAATGGCTCAATCAAGTCCCATAGGCCTATATACATTGCCAAGCATCTACATGTCAAGTCTCAAGTCTCACAGCATCAAATTGCACAGTCAAAAGTCCCATTTGCTTCACAGTCAACTGCAGGGGTAAAATGGTCATTTTACAGTCAAAAGTCAAGATTTTTGGTCAACATCTTATTTTGAAGCCACAATCATCATTTGATCAAGTCCTGATCATGATTCCTCAAGCATGGCTCAAAAATCATCAAAGATGCAAAAGTTACTATTTTGGGACAGTAGAAAAGTCAACTGTAACTTGACCAGGGCATAACGTTTTCATGGTTCATCAGAAAAATCCCATCCAATTCTCATTTTGAAGGGGATGACATTTCCTACAACTCATCTTCACATTCCAAGTCCAAGAAATGCTCTCACAAAAAGTTATCAATTTCTACATTATAGGTCAATTTCAAAAGTCAACAAAAAGGCACTTTAAGTCAAAGACCATAGCTTGAGATTGGTAAATCCAAATTACATGGGACCAAAGGCATTCGTTAGAGGACTTCAAGACCTTTCCAAAATGTCCAAGAACATGTTCATATTATCAAAATTGAACAGGATATGCATTGGAGAAGTTGGGAAATTTTCATGAATGTGCAAAAGTCAACTTTGCTCCAAACACATCATTTTTGCTAATGGGCCTCAAATTCCTTCTTGAAACTTTATCCAAAGCCTATGCACGACCCATTGAGCTTAAATTTATTTATTTTCTTATTTTTAATTAATTAATTGAATTTTTTATTAATATTAATTCATTTAATTAATTTAAAATGTAGGACAATATGAAGATATGGTTTTCAAATCTTTTTATGAAGCAAATATGACCAATATGAGCTGGCAAATTCGTGTGCACATCAAGGGGACAAAGATCTCCAATTTTGGCAAGTTTTCTCCATCAAAAAGAGGCAAAAAGATTTGATTGAAAATCAAATATACAAACATGAATGCAATGGATCTTTGGGCCAAGACTTAACCTAATTTTATTCCCATATATGCAAGCAAGCCAACCCTAATGCTATTCACGTGCAAAACTGCTGCAAAGAGCCATTACCATATTGAAAAAATTCAAAGAAAGCTTGAAACTGTTTTCAATCTTCCAGGCCAATTCAAGGGCTTTTGTGGTGTCTAATACCTTGCAGGGATCCCCAGATACGTTTTGCAATCAAATTCGCATGCTAAAGCTCAAGAAACTATCCAGAACAAACTCACGGTTTACCACTTTTTTCCATAATTGTAATTCATATTTCATGCATCATTAACACGATTTGCTGTTTGATTTGTATTGTATGAATCCATAGGAAGCTAATGGTGAAGGTTAATTGAATTATAGAGCCTTAAATCAAAAGATACCATTGAAGAAATCTAGGATTCCGAAGCTTTGATTTTGGGGTTTTTCAGCACGGGAAAAATTAGGCTTCATAATGCCTATGGTTGAAATCGGTTGATCAAGACAAACACAAAGCCATACTCGCGAACAATTTCTATTTCGTGTGCGCCTAATCGCTATTTTCTGTCGTCCTGTTTTGTGGGGGTTAAAAGCCCCGCTATCTGTTTGTTATTGTTACAGGCCAAGCGAAAGAGATGAAGACGTGGAAGCATGGGGTTGGCTTATTCAAAATATGCGCGCTACTTTTTTTCTTTTTCAGCATGTGACTTGTTGTTTTTTATTATATTTATTTCTTATTACATTAACAGAAACAAGCAGGTGGTGGAGTGGTTAGGTGCACTGGCTATTGATCATTGGGACCTGGGTTCGATTTCCAGGTCCCCCCAAATAATTATTTCTCTTTTTTCCAATGCGTTCATGTGCAGGATGCTGAATGTTGTCCACCATATACCCTACTCATCCAAGTGCCAAGTGGCTCGCAAGGCAGATCTGAAGGCAAAGAAGGGGTGACTACCATGCTCTCTAGTCAACACGTATCTGGACAATCCCAGAAGTCAAATGTGGCTTGTGTGTTAGTGGGCCAGATTCAACAAATTCACCACCTAATGGGCCCAGAACCCCCCTTGGTTCATTCCTCTTTCTTATTTTTATATTTTTTATTTTGTTTATTAACTATTTTTTCTAATTATCATTATTATCACTAAAATTAACTTAATTAATTTTCTTCACAACAAAAATAAGAAAACTAAATATTTTTATTATTAATTATTAATTTCACTTCATTATTTTGTAAATAAATACTAACCAAATTAATTTAGTGTAATTAGGTTCAATTTTTAATCTTTTTCATAATAACTAAAATAAATTTAGAATTAGGGTTTTTCTTTTGACTTTTAATTTCTTTATTTTATTTCATTAAAAACATAAAACCACAAAAATACTTTTTCTTGTAAATAAATAATTAATTAATTAGTTATTAGGTTTAATTTGAGTTAATTGAAAAAAAGGACAAATTACTTTCTTTTCTCAAAAAGGGTCAAAACCCTAAGACATTCCCGATTTAATTTCTTTCGCGCTTTAATTCCTTTTGATTATGTTGATGTAACTGTTTCCGAGGATGTAATAGTTAATTAGGCTTTTACCACTTTCTTTTATTTTCTCGCATTTATTTTCCAAACGAGTTTTGTTTTTGGCGATGTATAGACTCGCGCCTTGTAATAGCGTAGATTTACCTTTCCACACTTTATTTTCCGCACTCTTAACTGTTAAAAATGCATGAAAGACTTGTATGAAAAATAAAATCAATCTGTAGCTCACAATGATGCATGTTCAAAGATAAACATTAACATGAATTTGACACACGTGCACATGCCACTCCTAGGGTACGCCTCACTGGTTGCCTCGACATGGTCATCAAGTATAGGGTGTTTTAGAGGTCGCCCTCCTGTCTAAAGATCCAGTTGCCTCCAAACGGTTGCCTCGGATAAAAAGGATCTAGGACATTAGGGTTACCGCTAAGGCGTCCTACTATTGCTTTGGTGACCACACTGTCCCTAAGAATCGAATTGACCTGAATAACTCCAACGACGGTGCTACCTACTTCTCAATAGTGGGATAGTACTGTCTTAAGGACTCTTACACAGCCTAATTCCTTAGGGTAGGTAGATTTCTCCTGGGTACTTGCTCTTTCAAAAACAAAAAACAACTTTTCGCACTCACACTTTCAAACAAAAAGTTTTCAAACAAATACTTCATACACTCTTGAGGACTGATACAAGAGTTACTTAGAAGTTTTTCAAACTAAACTTTTTCAAACCCATAAACACTTGAAAAGCAAACAACTTTTGAAAACATAGTGAGCAAGTACCTAAGAGCCCGTGGATAACCACGGATAAAAAGGGTGCTAACACCTTCCCTTTCTATAAATCTACCTCCCGAACCGAGAGACATCTCGAAAAAGGAATTTTGCTGTGCTTTTGTCCTTTCCATGTTGGAGAACATAAAAGACGGTGGCGACTCTTGCTTACCGCGACATTTCGCGAACCAACATTCCAAAACAGTCAGTTCTATTTCCACCGATCACAAATGTGTTAGCACCCTTTCTATCCATGGTTTTCCATGGGCTCTTAGGTACTTGCTCATCTTTTAAAATTGCTTATGTAATTGTTTTGTTTCGAAAAAGTTTGACTTCGTGATAACCCTTGTATCAGTCCTCAAAGGTGTGACGAAGTTGTTTTGAAAATTATTTTGAAATGTGTAAGTGTGAAAAAAAGTTTGATTTGAGAAAGTACCTACTAGCATCTACCTACTCGAAAAAAAGATCGTTTCTATTCTCGTTTCCGTTAGAAAATGCTATCCTACTACTGAGAAGTAGGTAGCACCGTCGTTGGAGTTATAAGGGTCAATTCGAAAGGGACGTACAATCACTAAAGAAATGTTAGGATGGATTAGTAACAACCCTAAAGTCTTAAGATCATATTCGAGGCAACTTTTCTGAGGCAACATTTCTTAGGCAACATTTCCGAGGAAACATTCCGAACGGGACATTTGATCTTTGTTAAACAGGAGGGCAACCACTAAGACACCCTATACTTAATGATCGTTTACCGAAGGTAACCGAAGTGAGAGTATACCCTAAGAGTGATATATGTGAGTGATTAGTTTCAGTTATTTATCTTTGCACATTAGGGCTTTCTAGCCGTTTTAAAATTATCATGCAATCTTGTCATACAATCCTATCAACATGCATCTAATCAGTTAATATTTGCGAGAATTAAAATGCGAGAAAATAAACCTACGCTATTACAAGGCTTCGGGGGTAGGGATTAACTACATAGCCAAAAACCCGCAAAAGACGATAAATAAAAGAAAGTCCTAGATTAAACTATTACATATCGTGGACAGTTACATCAATATTGCAAAAAATAATAAACACGTGTGAAGAATCGAATACAAGATAATTAGGATTTTGACCCTTGACTAAACCTAAGTGTACTTGATTAAAGAAAAAACACGCTTTTTGTCATGTTTTGTTATTGAGAAAGTAATGAGATAATTGAATTAGAAATAAGACAATCCTAGGTTCTAATTAATTTTAAATTTGAGAAAAATAATTAATTAATTCTAAACAACCTATTTTTTGTATTTATTTTGAGAAAGAAATAAAAATTAAATCGAGAGTCTAACCCTAATTTTTCTAATTGGCTTTAATTATAAAAAAAAGTTAGAATTTCCCTAAATTAAATTAAACTAAATTAAATTAATATTTGATATAAAAAAAACCTAATTCTAATTTTTGTGAACTCTTGATTTTATGATTTTGTGAAAAAAAGATTAATTTTATTAAAAATAATTAAGCAAAATAATTAAAAGAATTAAAAAAACTAAGAAATAATAAATAAAAAAGTGAAGAGATGGGCCTGTATTAGCAAATGTAGGGGGTTTGAATCTGAATTTCTTGGCCCAACAAACTCCTGGCCTTCTTGACTTTGCCTAATCCCATGTGAATGTTTGACTGAGGCGCATGGTGTTCCTCCAGGGGGAAGGCGTTGGATCTGAAGCATTTGTGGATTGGATGGTCAGATCCTGGTAGCACATGGTGGATGATGGGGCGTGAGGCGTACCTGATTCTTCATTGAAAAATAATATGAAGCAAATATGGGACCTGGGGATCGAACCCAGGTCCTTATGCATTCTTCCGTTGCACGCTTGCCAACTGAGCTGGCTGATTTAGTTGTATATACAATAATAAACAAATATTATATAATGAAAACAAAATGTTAAACTTTAAAACGCGCAATATTCAAACTGGCAAGTCAGGGAGCGCCACATATTATCGTATTCCTCTCAACCGTCGTGTTAAGTTTTGTAACTTTTACCTACAGACATCAAGCGTGGGTATAGCCCCTGTACATTTCAAAAATCTTGTACGCGCATGATAAATGAAAACTAATGGTACCAATCAACTCATTTCAACCTCCTGAGCATCATGGTACCATTATCAACGCCCAATTTCTCCTGCATAAGAAACCCCTAAAAACAACGAAAAAAACCCTAGCCATGGCATCTGCACATACAGGCGTTAAAAATGCAATTGAATTATAGTATCATTTTGCAAACATCTCAAAGATTATAAATATGCCAATCAATCATGCTAAATATTCCAGAATTAATGTATTTGATTCCAAGAAAATAGGCAAATCGTATGAACGTTACAGGGTGATTATGAGCGTCTCAGGCCTTGCAAACGATCTTGTTGGCTTCAGGGATGATCCAAGAATCTGAATTGATCTTTTGAAATACTTGAAACAGCCTGTAGAGCAAGTATTGATCAACACTTCTCTTTGAGAAATTTGAACTTTTTCTCTGCCCTTGCACGCCTTCAGCCTCTTTCCTTTTGGTCTGCCTTTGTTCACTGTCTATAATAGAGTGCATTAGGGTTAAAGTTTGCATCCAATCTTTGCCATTTATGAAGATTGATCAATGATTTATTCCTTGCACCAAATGTTTCCAAAACAAGAATTTTCAATATTTTTCTGTCCATATGAAGCCTTGCATGATTTGATCTTGTCTCCAGCTGTATAATGACTCTAATCATGCACAAAATCTCAAGGTTTAATTAATTTTTGATATTTTCATTATTTTATATTGATTTTATTTTATTTAAATGAAATAAAATCAAAATAAATAACAAAAATAAAAGAATTACAAGTGGATGAGCTCATGGGTCGTGGATCACATTACAAACTCAGTGCAAGCATAAAATGTTGGGCCCATTTAGCAAAAGATGTAATTTTGGACACATTTGACTTTTGGCAATTTTGCAAAAAGGTTCAAATTGGCCAATGCATAAATCTCTCAATTTTGATCCTAGAGATGTGTTCTTGGACTTTTTAGAAATCTTAGGATGTCCTCTAAGTAACCCTTTTGGTCTTATCTCAATTGAGTCTTCCATGTTTATGTATGAAGCTTTGACCCAAAAGGTGTTTTTGTTGACTTTTCAAAATGACCTATAATGTCCAAATTCATATCTTCTTGTGAGTGCATATTTTGAACTTGGGAGCTGAAGATGAATTGTATAGAATTACATCCTCTTCAAAATGAGCTTTGGATGTGTCATTTTTGATAAAGCATGAGAAAGTTATGCTTGGTCAAAGTTGAGTGGACTTTTCCTACAAAACCCTAATTTAGCAACTTTTTAGATTTTGATGAATTGTGAGCAATACTTGAGGAATCATGATCAATCCTTGATCAAATTATGAATAATACTCCAAAATGAGAATGTTGACCAAAAATCTTGAAGTTTGACTGTGTGTGGGCCACAGTTGACTTTTGCCCTAGCACAGTCGATTTTTAGGCATTTGAGCAGTTTACTGAGCAAACTTCCTCTGCAAGGCTTGAAACTTGACATGGATGATCTTGAGAACATATTAGGACAATGGTGAGCATTTGGGATCCTTTGGACTCAAGCATCTTGATGCAAAATGAAACCCTGATTTGTGATAGACTGCCTTAGGATAGAGTTTGTCTGGTCAACTCTTGGACTTTCTTAAGTAATTTGAGGACCTCATTTGACATGTATTGAGAAATATGGGAGGAAAAATTTTGGGGTACAACAGCTGCCCCTGTTCAATCTTCTTAAACCTGAGGATGTAGATTGGATTGTATGCCTTTCGTGATCTTAAGGTGGAAGATGATTGAACACTAGAGTGCCCAGAAATTTGCACTCGCATGAAGTGATACTTGTCTTGCAATATCGGGAACGGGCTTATAGATTCCATTTGGAAGTCAATGACAGAAAATGGGCTTAAAGATGCCATCCGAAGAAGTGTCGATCGCCTAAGAGATTCCTTTGCGAGAACCCGTGTACCTGTTGTTGAGGAGGACTTCAATTGGGAATGTTAGTCCTTATCTTGGGAGAGAAATAGAGTTTTAGGATCTTCAGTTGTCCGTTACTCTACTGGGGAAGGATTCTGGTTTGGGAAGCGGAAGTGAACTGCGTATCTGGTCGAAGTATATGCTGCACCGCGACTTTCTGGGAGAATGTGAAATTAATTGTGTTTGATCGGGTCCCGGTCTTACAATTTTGTGGACTGCTGTCTGGGGATAATAGAGGAAGAAATCCCGGATAGTAAGGTTTTTGAGAAGGAACCTGGATAGTAGGGTTACTTTGATATGAAAGCCTGGGTAGTAGGGCTGTGAGAAGGAACCTGGATAGTAGGGTGAAACAACCGGCTGGACAATCAACTGATAATGAAATCAATAAAGTCGCCATCGAACATTTTTTATCCCACATAAAGGGAAAGGTAAACATCAAGAAAACCTGAGAAGGGGGAAATCAAGGTCGAACAACCAAGAGATAAGGGTAAGGGAGTCTGTTACACGAGGGGAAGGTATTAGCACCCCACACGCCCGTAGTACTCTATGGTATCCACTCTTGTTATCTATCTTATGGGTGTGTTAAATCTATGCTTATTGTTTATTACTGCTAAAGGGAGAAAGCATGCAAAAGAAATGAGAAAAGAATGTAGGGAAAATAAAAGTTGTGCTCGTTCGGGCCCTACCCTGATGCCTACGTATCCCTTTTAAGGAATCAGAGCATCGTAGTTCGGCTCATATGTTTTTGTTGGTTTGTATTTTTTTTAAGAACATTATTAATTTCGCTCTCTGCCGCAACTCGACCTTTGGAGACTTACGCGTCAGCACATAAGTGAATTAACATGCTCTTTTGAAAAAGTTTTGAAAGAAAGGCCCAAAGGCAACAAGAGTTTGTGTTTGTCGGTGTTTTTGCTTGTAGGTAACAGCTAGTTGACCTCAAGAGAGAAATTTTATCCATTCCTCTACTTATTCATGAAATAAGTCTTTGAGACTTGAACCACGCCAAGTCTTAGAATGGAAAAATGATAAGATCGAGAAGAGACCCACTTATCATCTCCCATGTTCAACAAAGGCACGATTCTCGTCAGTAATTTTTAAGTATTTTTGAAGTTTGAAAGAAAAAAGAAGTTTTAGTTTTAAATGCATATGCGAAAAGGAGAAAGAAAAGTCAAAGGGAGACTAGCCTATTTCTAAACCTAATGTTATTATGCATCACGGACCTAAAATTGGAATTTTGGGGGAATTCTACCTAATATTAACATGCATAGCTTGCAGTAAAGCCCTGTTTCTCATGATTTCTAGAAAATCAGTAAAGAAATGCGATAAAGTGCGGAAAATATAAAGGCAGTAGCGGCGTACCAAAAGCAAGCAAATCGTCGAAAGCGGGCGAAAGCAATGGAGAAGCAGGGAGTACGCGTCGAGCAAGATTCACCAAGAAACAAACAAAGTCAGAAACAAGATCCAAGTAAGATAAAAGCAAACGCGTATTGTGAATGCAACGCATAATTAGAAGTTCCTTCACAAAGAATCATAAAATATCACATGCATCAGGATAACATATAATATGATATGAATTTCTCAGGATGATGAGATATAAGGCGTGTCACATCGGAGGCGAGCATAAGCCACATGCTTCGATCACATAACTACATGTTATGTTACATAATCGAAAGCACCAAAACGTACCTTGCACAATGAACGAACACGTCAAAAATAAAAAGGCACATCGGCATGAAAATATGAATAAAAAATAAAAGAAAAAAGTATTTTTTATTAGCTTTTTGAGTAAGGAAAATTCTTTAAAAAACTAAAGAATTAATTCCTAATAAATTCCATTATATTCTACTATTTTTTATTGATCTTATACTTTTTTATCATAACAAAAATATAAAAATTAAATCCTAAATCTAACAAAGGAATAGTAAGATCAGGGGTGCTAACTGGAATACAGGGGTGTAAAATAGCAGGGCGCTATGCCCATGAACAACAAGGTCCAGTCAACTTCTTTGTAGCAATTATTTCAGCATGTCCAAAAATCATATCAAATGGGCCAAGAAGGGAAGTGAGCAGAGCAGTTAGGCCCAAATGGAATTATTCAACATCACTATTTAGATCTATTATTGAATATAAAAAAATGAAGACAAAAGATGGAATGTTGATGTTTTTTTGAGAGATAGGGGAAAAGAGAGTGCGTTGATTCAACTTCTTCCATTCCCAACCCAATTCTCTCTCTTTATCTTATGCGATTTCCGGCGAATTTGCTATCGTCGCCACCACCAAACCTTTGCCAAACCGTCCTGAACCTACAACTTCTGAACATTAACCTCAACTAAAACCATGCCTTGATCCTAGATATATTCTCAATTTTCCACGAGAATCGCTTAGACGGCTGGATTGACGAAGTTAATCACGAAACCCTAAGTTCTAAAATTCACGATTTCGAGTGCACTGATGATGATTCAAGAAAAAATCAACATTCATAAGCATCAGAGTACATTGAATCGCACAAGATCGACAAAGGAAAAGCAATAAAGAAACCTACTCCGGGAGTTCGACATTCTGATGCGGTGGTTGCTCATCTCCGGTTTGCTTCCACTTCTATTAGCATATTTCGCGATTCAGAATTCTCACCAACTCCTTCATGAATTCAAGTCTTCTCTGATTTCAGGCCTCGTCACGGTTTGGTTCTCCATTCTTGGCGTCGATCTCATTTCTTGGCCTATAATACTCACACGTTCATAAAGAGTGGCTGAAGGAAGAAGAAATTCTTACTCGTCAGAGTCACTCCGACGTCAATTCCAACTTGATTCAAGTATGCATTCTTTATTCCTTGCTTCTATCTTCTTCTGATACGAATTCCTCTTCTAAATTGTTGTGTTGTGATGTTGTTGAGATGTAGAGGATTGTCGAGGTATTGCAGAGAAGCGAGGTTGGTGCGGTATTGATAAAGATGAAGTGTGAAGAGCTTTAAGTCTTACAGAGAGATGAGTGAATTGAAGTTTGAAGTTGCGTGGAGGTTGAAGATTGATGAGAAGATAGATAAGAAGTTGCTGAGAATTTTCTGGTGAGTTTTTCTTTTTGTGAATAACTGATCGTGAATGATTCTCTAGGTGAATAATTATCTGTGAATTTTAGAGTTTTTTGAATAATGATGTGTGTGTGTGTGTGTGTGTGTGTGTGTGATTGTGAATCCCCTTAATTCTCCACTCTTCTTCTGTTATATAGCTACTTCTGAATGGAGAGAAGTCGGTTACAGATTGAAAACATCTTGGCCATTGGATGTTGAGTTAGTTATCAGCTTCCAAATTCTGTTATGATGAATTGTACCTTGTATTGAACAAAATAGGGACATATGGATCTTGAGTCATGAAAGAAACATGCCTTGAATAATCGAATTCGCACTTGGACTTATGAAATAAGGTTGAACAATGATGAATGATACTTGAATGGTTGTCATGAGATAAGCCTCAATTTTCCTTTTTCGTAATTAAAATTATTCTGCCATTGTTCCTTGTTTAGATCAACTTCTTAACATCCTGAACATATATGCTCTTGAAACTTAATTTTGATATACTAAGTAAACAAAAATGGACTCTTAATCCAATTTAATTCCCCCAATCTAACCCAAATTTGCGTGCCAAGCAAAAAACGTTAGAAAGAAAACTGCCTTGTTTTGGTAAAAAAAATGATATCCAATTGATATTACCAGATAAACCAAAATCTTGATCAAAGGATGACCACCACTTGATTATAATGAAGAGACCGCCTCAAATGAAAACCAAATCAAGTCTGAACACCAAGGATTAGAAACCCTAACTCACACTTGCATTCTCAATGAACTCCTAACTTCAATCTTGAATCCAAATCAACTTGTATGATAAGTAATTTGAATAGACAATAAGATCTTGATCCTAAAAAAATCACAACCTTTCCTTTTGTATCATGCCTCATATTCCACGATTCAATCCACAAGTCTCTTATCTTGACAAAGTCCTTCCCTAATTGACGATCTTAAATCATCAAAGATGGACGTAAATGATAATGAAAGAATATGATCAAGATTAACATGAAACCTTATTTCCCCTGATCTTCAATTATTTAGACATTTATCAATAAATAGAAACCCTGATTTTTAATGAAATTTTCCTTTTCTGAACCAATATTTCTTTAATTTTTCCATACCATTCTTCAAATGCAACTTGAATGCCTAACACATATTAGATGAAAGTTTAAGGGAGACCGTAGTTCAAAAGTTAATTTTTCAAAGCTTACTTAAACCGAAGTCAACAGATCTTATCCACGTATCTTGAACTTGGCCCATGATTATGCATCTCAAGGTCTCATAAGAGCTTGTAAGCCCATCAACCAGTTATTCCATGTTGAACAAAACCCTGCCTTGAATGCCTTGAACCTTGAATTACTTTGCATGAATTCTTCCATGAGAAGCCTACTTCAATCCAAATCTACTCGCATTGCAGATAACAAATGACAATGATAAGGACAATAATTGCCTTGGTTACGAAGGAGTCCACAAATTCATATCTTAGGTCATGAACCACACTTCACAATTCGATCCCCAGCCTTTAATGATCGGTTATTTCAACTCGAAATTAGTGTCATGAGGAACATCTTACAGATGGATGATAAAGTCTGAATCACAGAAGAATTCCCTTGAAGTGAAACCCTAGTCGCACAAATGAAAACCCCGGCACTTGCCAAGACTGGATAAAAGCAATTATATCTTTAAGAGAAAGAAATCATGTTAACCACACCTCACAATCTTGATTCCTCGTTTAGATGCACAGAGAAATATCCGGATGAAACATCTTTGAATCATGATTCAACAAAACCTAAATTGATTAAATGAAGAGTAGATGAATGTTATGTCATAGTCATTAATCCTAATCAAATGATAAGCATACTTATAGGAAGAGACGCCGTGATTCGAAGCCCATATATGCTAGGTCACGCCCTAGAGTTCTTGACCATAATGACCTACAACCAGTTGTTCATCAGAAGATATTAGCCCTGTAACTTGGTGGAGAAGAAGTCCAAAAATGAGCATGCTCAAAAACCCTAGTTCCACAGTTTTATACACCAGGAAGATCCTGAATAATCAGGCTCATTCAACCCATACACCTCAAATCAGTTGTAACCCTAACTCCCTGACTGCTGATCTTTTAAACCTCAGGTGATCCATTTTTTATGAAAATGTGTGCGATACACATGACCTATTGGAATGATGCAGATGAATGCAAAGTCCAAGCCAGCATAAGAGAAATTTAGGAGGGCAAATTTTGGGGTGCAACAGCTGCCCCTATTTAATCGCCTTCAACCTGAAGGTGAGATTTGCGTCAGCCTTTCGAACTTTCAGGGTGGAAGAAGATTAAATACTAAAAGAACCCAAAAATTTGCACTCCGAATCCAGTCAAGAATACATTATATTTTTTTGGGTTTTCTGTGTTTTCTATTTATATATTTTTTGCTCTCTAGGTTAAAGGAGTTATCAGGGTTAGATGTATGCTTGACCAGAGTTTGACACACAGAAGAATAACTTGGTTATCGAGGAACACTTGTTGGGATTTAATAACAAACACCTGTAAGAAAGATATCAAAAAGTAAATTCCTGAAGTTTGTAGCAGACATATGAAAAAGAGGTATCAGAGATACATATCCAGGGTCGGTAGCGGATACGAAAGTGGAAAAAAAAGATACATATCCGGGGTTGGTAGCGGATACACATAAAAGAGACATCAAAGATATAAGAACACATGTCTGGGGTTGGTAGCAGACATATGAAACAGGTATCAAAAATACATATCCGTGGTCGGTATCGGATACGTAAGAAAGAGATATCAAAGATACATATCCGTGGTCGGTATCGGATACGTACGAAAGAGACATCACATATACAAGAACACATGTCTGGGGTTGGTAGCAGACATATGAAACAGGTATCAAAAATACATATCCATGGTAGGTATCGGATACGTAAGAAAGAGATATCAAAGATACATATCCATGGTCGGTATCAGATACGTACGAAAGAGACATCAAAGATACAAGAACACATGTTTGGGGTTTGTAGCAGGCATATGAAATAGGTATCAAAAATATATATCTGCGGTCGGTATCAGATACGTAATAAAGAGATATCAAAGATACATATTTGTGGTTGGTATCAGATACGTAAGAAAGAGACAGACCAAAGAAAGCTCTTACAAAGAAACAAAAATTGAAGGCGAACTTACTGAGGGAAAAGACCAAACGAATGGGACTCCTGACAAATGATACCAACCAAAGATAGACTTTAACAAAGGATACCAGCCGAAGCGGGATTTTAACAAAGGATACCAACCGAAGTGGGATTTTGACAAAGGATACCAGCCGAAGCGGTATTTAAAAGAAATGATACCAGCCGAAGCGGGATTTTAACAAAGGATATCAGCCGAAGCGGGATTTTAGCAAAGGATACCAGCCGAAGCGGGATTTTAACAAAGGATACCAGCCGAAGCGGGGTTTTAGCAAAGGATACCAGCCGAAGCGGGATTTTAACAAAGGATACCAGCCGAAGCGGGGTTTTAGCAAAGGATACCAGCCGAAGCGGGATTTTAACAAAGGATACCAGCCGAAGATGAATTTTAACAAAGGATACCAGTCGAAGCGAGATTTTAACAAAGGATACCAGCCGAAGCGGGATTTTAACAAAGGATACCAGTCGAAGCGGGATTTTAACAAAGGATACCAGCCGAAGTGGGATTTTAACAAAGGATACTAGCCGAAGCGGGGTTTTAACAAAGGATACCAGCCGAAGCAGGATTTTAACAAAGGATACCAGCCGAAGCGGGATTTTAATAAAGGATACCAGCCGAAGCGGGATTTTAACAAAGGATACCAGCCAAAGCGAGGTTTTAACAAAGGACACCAGCTAAGCGGGAATTTAACAAAGGATACCAGCCAAAGTGGGATTTTAACAAAGGATACCAGCCGAAGTGGGATTTTAACAAAGAATACCAGCTGAAGCAGGATTTTAACAAAGGATACAAGCCGAAGCAGGGTTTTAACAAAGGATACCAGCCGAAGAGGGATTTTAACAAAGGATACCAGCCGAAGAGGGATTTTAACAAAGGATACCAGCCGAAGCGGGATTTTAACAAAGGATACCAGCCGAAGCGGGATTTTAACGAAGGATACCAGCCGAAGCGGGGTTTTAGCAAAGGATAAAGGTATGCATATCTGGTCAAAGTTAGATACACAAGAGCGAAATTGAGCATCAAGAAACAAATGTTTAGAGTTGATAGTGAACACAGGAACGATACCAACTGAAGAAAGCCCCAATAAAAAGGACGCACTCGCCTAAACAAGGACTCCAGACAACTGGACTTTGAAGAGACACTAAAAGACTCTTAATCATAAAAAGTTAGCTAGACTAACGAAAGGAGGACCCGACTAACGCGGATAGACCAAAACAAGGAACCGATTAACGCAAGGCCTTCAAAGAGCACAGATCGGAGGTGAACTCTACAAGAGAAAGAGACTGGTCAAAGCAGAATCTAACAAGGATTGGCAAAACACGTTGGACTTTCGGTAGGTCGTAGAGTGGCAATTATACGAATTACCACACACCAAGTATGGATACTCAAACACTTGAAAAGCAAGAAAGGTCATACACCAACTCTTACTCACACTCTAACGTCAAAGCAAACACGGGTAAAATAACCAAAGGCTTGCAAAGACAAGCGCAAACCACAAAATCACTGGGGAAATGGAGAGATACCAAAGACCCGACTGGTGGTGAATCAAAACAAACTCCGATGGGGAAACATAATAGAATTACCCTAGGCTTGTTGTGGAGATAAATCAAATCTGAGTGCATAACAATCTGGTTACCACAGGTGGTCACAATTGGCTTATACTCATGCATGAAGATGTGAAAAACACAAGAAGGGGGGGGGGGTTGAATTGAAAAACTTGGATCAAATAAAAAACAGCTTAAGGACACAGTATTTTTATCCTGGTTCGTTTGATCTCAAACTACTCCAGTCCACCCGTCAAGGTGATTTCTCCTCTCTCCAACGAGGTCTTAATCCACTATTCTCAAAGGATTACAATAGCTACTTTAACAACTGTTAAAGTCTTCTTGAGTATAACCACAAACCGGTTTATCTCAAAGAAATATTTTACAAGTAATGAACAAGAGTGTGTTGTTGTTTTCTAACAAAACAGTATATCACAACTGTGATAGTTACACAAATTAAGCTTGGAATAAAATGAATTTGCTAAAGCTTTGAATATGCGTGGTTTAGAAGGCTTGGCAAATTGTTGTGTGCGTACGTACGTACTTCTTTTCACAAGAAGACTTGTTTATATAGGCAAGGCAAAGATACATTGTCCATAAAGCAAGTTTAATGATAATAACACACTTTCCTTTTGAAAAAGATCTTGTATGAAGAAAGCCGTTAGCATTTAATTCTGTCTTGAATAATTAATAATGCTTCAGAGTCTTCTTTGCTGTAACTGCTGATAATGCTTCAGAGTGTTGATGACTTGGTAAAGATGTCTTTGATCAGAGTCAGAGTGTATTTGTTTAGGCGCAGATTCTGGTCATCAAGCTTCAGCATATAATCTGGTAGCTTCAGCGTGTAGCGCATATTGCTGATCTTCTGATGCTGATTCCAATTTGATGCTGATTCCATCAGAACTTCTGCATATACAAAACATAATTCTAAGAAGCATAATTGTTCTTTATATATATATCTTTGAATTTATTTATTCTTTGTATTTTGTTATCATCAAAACTCTAATCAAGGGTTGTAGAATCAAACTATGTTCTAACAATCTCTCCCTTTTTGATGATGACAAAAACCAGATTTTTCAATTAAAAATAAAGAATAAAGAGTATAGAATTTAAGAAAAACTCCCCCTGAGTTGATTACTTCCCTTAAATTCTTTGAGTCCTTGAGCATTAGAATTTGACTACGTCTTTCTTCAGAGTTTTGTACCTGTTCAAGCTTTTCAGAAGAAAGAATTTAAGTGGATCAGAATGTTCGAGACTTATGTCTCAGTAATCCGTTATTGAAAATATCTTGTTCTTTCTCCCCCTTTTTGTCAGTTATCAAAAAGAACATATAATCAGAACCAAAAAGGATTTATATTAAAATTAGAAGCAACGATAAGAAGTTCAGAACAGCAGCAATGTAGAAAATATTATAGATAAACAGATTTTTAAAAACAAAGAAAATCTAAGATGGAGGAGGAAGACGCGTGAACAAGGCTTCCAACAAGCCCTTGATCTGGGTGTTGTTTTCCTCTTGTTTGGTTAACATGCTCTTGATTTCCGAAATTTTGTCATCCTGTTTATCCATCCTTTCCTGCATAATAATATCTGCTCTCTTCAGTTCTTCCAGAGTCTGCCTTTCATAGGAGGAAGCTTGAGAATCTTCAGTAATTGGATGCTTTTCAGAGCATTCTGCAACGTCATCTTTTTGAACCAATTCCTACCCCCACAAACATTTGATGATTTTGACATAGGGTTTAACCCCTCAGAAACTTTAACTCTTAGAGGAACTCACTCCCTACCTATCAATCCAAATATTAAAACAACTCAACCAGAACTTGCAAAAGTTCTGTCAGATATTGAAACTTTTGACCAGAATATTTCTGCTCCCATACCAGAAAATCCAAACTCTGAAACCACCACAGAAGCACCACAACCATAAATTCCCCTCTCTCCACAACCAGAAAGACCACTACCTCCATCTCCTCAACCAGATATTCATCCACCATCTCCACAAACTGAACTATTTTAACCAGAAGTTCAAACTTCTGAGGTTCAACCTTCTGAATCCTGTGAACCAGAACCTCATAACGATCAATCCAACCAAACTGTTGATTTTGATACCATTCCCATTCTTGGAATCACTGAACCTCTGGCCATCCATATGCCCCTAACCATTCTGGATATTCCTCAAATTCCCTCTTCACTAGAATCAACTCCACCAAAATCCCCAATAAGTCCAATAATTATTCCAGACTCTCCCACTCCCTCACCAAAGAACAATCCAGATGACTCATCTTTTTCCGATTCTTCGCATTCAAAGGCTTTCCAGCAGTTTCCTCTAAAGAGCTGATTTCCTGTGCTTCTATTAGATGCTCTATCAGCCTATTCTTTGTCAGAATATCTGATATGAGCCTTCCGAGGGGTATTCAGTCCCTTTTAGTGCGCTCATCTTATCTAGTCTCCTTAACACTGGTCCTCAGATGATTGAACAGCAAGTGATCCAGATTCACCTTAGTCTTCTGGGAGATGAAGTAGATCAGAAACTGCTGATCTATGTTTATGTAGTCAGGAGAGCTGGTTGGCTTCCTGTGGTTTATGCATCCCAGAATAATCTTAGCCCATATTCTGTGATGGTCCTTCAGATCCCTTATCTTGCTGGAGGGAAGACCCAGAGTGAAGATTTCTCTAGAAATTGAAGCGACATCAACACATCTTTCAGCCATGTCTATACACCTTACGCCACCACCACTGTAACCTATCAGTCTTGCAATTAGATCTCCAGTAATAACTATCTTCTTCCCCATTACATATGAAGTAACTTGATGGTTGGAGGATGAAGCATGAATCCAAAATTCATTCATAAGGATTGGAAATGTTGGACCTAGAAGACGGTCAAAATACCTGTTCCATCCCTGAGCCTTTACTTCTTCAGACATATTGAATCCATTCTCTTGAAGAATTTCAAAATACACTATCAGTTCTGAAAGCACTTCTAAGTTGTCAACGGGCGTGAGGAGGGTTATGAATGGTTCTTCCTACTGTTCTGTGGATTCTGTTCTGAGTACTGGAATTAGGGATGCTTGAGGAGGCCATGTTCACACAAAAAATTTGAGAAGAAAATGAAAGGGTTTTTGAGAGATGCAAACTGAAAACAATTAGATTGTAGAGAAAGTGAAAGTGAAAGAGTGTAAAAAGTGAAAAAATGCGTTTAAATAGATTTTGAAAACGAAAACTGTAAGAGAGAGAAATAAATTGTAATGATTATAAGCATTAATGACATCTGATTTTAGGGGATTCAGAAGGATATTGGAACGGTTACTCGTGACATGTGTCTCAATGCACCCAATCAGCGCTTTTGACCTTTCAGAAAAGTGAACGCGTGTTCAGCCTCAGAAGGTAGATGATGAATGGATGACAATTGTTTGCTTACGTGAATAGCACACTTCTATCCTTGAAATGAAACTCTCAGATCTTTATGGATAGATTCTAATACAATCTGTTCTTCTAAAAAATCTGAAGGCAGGTTGATCAGCAGTTCACATAAAATAATAAAAATTCTGAAGATTAAGATATGTAAATAAAACAGTTTATTCTGGGCAAAGCTTCATGCTAAGATGTTTCAGAATGAAGTTAAACCTATATTCATAAAGAGGTTTTGTAAAGACATCAACCCATTGATGGTCTGTGTCAATGAATTTTAAATTGAGAATCCCTTTCTGAATATAGTCCCTAATAAAATGATGTTTTATTTCTATATGCTTAGCCCTAGAATGCAAAATAGGATTTTTACTGAGACAAATAGCAAAAGTATTGTCACAGAGGATAGGGATGTTACTCTCAAATATATTGAAGTCCCCAAGTTGACTTTTCATCCAGAGCATTTGTGTGTTACATCCAGCTGCTGCTATGTATTCAGCTTCTGCTGTTGATAGAGCTATTGTGGATTGTCTTTTGTTGGACCATGAGATCAGATTTTCTCCCAGAAACTGGCAGCTTCCAGAAGTTCTTTTACGTTCTACTCTGTCTCCAGCAAAATCAGCATCACAGTATCCTACTAGGCTGTAATCATTTGATTTTCTATAAAACAATCCCAGATTAGCAGTACCTTTTAGATACTTGAAAATTCGCTTAACTGTTGTTAAGTGAGATTCTCTAGGATATGATTGGAATCTAGCACAAATGCAAACACTGAATAGAATGTCAGGCCTTGAAGCCGTCAGATAGAGAAGAGAACCAATCATACCTCTGTAGACCTTTTGTTCTACCTTTTTACTTACCTCTTCTTTTTCTAGAATGCACGTGGGATGCATTGGAATCCTTGATGGCTTACATTCTGAGAGATCAAATTTCTTCAGAAGTTCTCTGACATATTTTCTCTGATGAATGTAAGTTCCTTCTGGGGTTTAATTAATCTGAATGCCCAGAAAGAATTTTAGTTCCCCCATTAGGCTCATCTCAAATTCTGCATGCATACATTTAGCGAACTCTCTTCCCAGAGAGGGCTTAGTGGATCCAAATATGATGTCATCAACATAAATCTGACATACTAAAATGTCATTCTTAACTGTCTTACAGAACAAGGTTGTGTCCACTTTCCCTCTGGTGAATTCCTTTTCTAACAGGAAGTTACTTAGTCTTTCATACCAAGCTCTGGGAGCTTGTTTCAGACCATAGAGTGACTTCTTTAGTTTGAAAACATATTCTGGATTTTTGGAACTTTCAAAACCAGGGGGTTGGTGCACATATACCTCTTCTTCTATATAGCCATTTAAGAATTCACTCTTGACATCCATCTGATACAGAGTGATGCCTTTATTAACAGCAAATGAAATTAAAAGTCTGATAGATTCTAACCTGGCGACTGGAGTAAAGGTTTCTATATAGTCTATCCCCTCTTGCTGACTATAACCTTGTGCTACCAGCCGTGCTTTGTTTCTGATGACTTCACCTTGTTCGTTCAATTTGTTTATGAACACCCATTTTGTACCAATGACGTTGAATCCTTTTGGTTTGGGAACCAGATCCCATACGTCATTTCTTGTGAATTGATTTAGTTCCTCTTGCATTTCCAGAATCCAGTCATTGTCCAGAAGTGCTTCATCAATTGTTGTTGGCTCAATCAGAGAAACCAGTCCCATGAGGGATTCTTTAGAGTTTCTGAAGGTAGATCTTGTTCTGATTGGATCTTCCTTCCTTCCTAAGATTGTTTCTTCTGGGTGATTAATGCTGCTTCTGGATGGTCTTTTCTGGAGTTGATCAACAGAAGGTGCTGGGTTGCTTGCAGTGACTCTTTCTGATGTTGGGGGAGTGTCTCTGTTGAGAACTTCTGATGATTTGTCTCCAGCACCTGTGAGTTCAACTTCCATACCTGCAAGGAATTCATTCTGCTTTGACTTTTGAGAGTCGAGCTTATCATCAAAACGAACATTGATTGACTCCTCAACGATCTGTGTTTCTGTATTGTATACTCTGTACCCTCTTGAGCGTTCAAAGTATCCTAACATAATACACTTTTGTGCTTTAGATTCAAACTTGTTCAAATAATTTTTTGTATTCAAAATAAAACATGTACATCCAAATGGGTGAAGATAAGAAATGTTGGGCTTTCTGTTCTTCCACAATTCATATGGAGTCTTTTCCAGAATAGGTCTTATGGAGATTCTATTCTGAATGTAACACGTTGTGTTTATTGCTTCTGCCTAGAAGATCTTAGCAACGTTAGTCTCGTTGATCATGGTTCTGGCCATTTCTTGCAATGTTCTGTTCTTTCGTTCTACAACTCCATTTTGCTGGGGAGTTCTAGGACAAGAGAAATGATGCAGAATGCCTTTTTCATTAAAGAATAATTCAAAATCTTTATTTTCAAATTCTCCACCATGATCACTTCTGACTTTGACGATTCTAAGATCCTTTTCATTCTGAACTTGGTTGCAGAAGGTAACAAACACAGAGTGTGACTCGTCCTTGTGCCTTAAGAACTTTACCCATGTCCATCTGCTATAGTTATCTACGATTACTAACCCATACTTCTTGCCACTGACTGAAGCAGTTTTTACTGGTCCAAATAAGTCAATATGCAGAAGTTCTAATGTCTTAGAGGTGGAAACAACATTTTTGGATTTGAAAGCAGGTTTTGCAAACTTTCCTTTCTGACATGCTTCACATAGAGCATCTGAATTGAACTTCAGGTTAGGAAGTCCTCTGACCAGATTGAGTTTGTTAATCTGAGATATTCTTCTCATACTAACATGTCCCAATCTTCTGTGCCAGATCCATTGCTCGTTGTTAACAGACAGAAGACATTTTACATTCTGACTTTTCAGTTCAGAAAGTTTGATTTTATAGATGTCGTTTTTCCTCTTTCCATTAAATAGGATAGTCCCATCTTTCTGACTAACAGCTTTGCATGAATTTTGATTGAAGATTATATCATAGCCGTTATCACTTAATTGACTTATGGATAACAGGTTATGCATTAATCCATCAACTAATAAAACATTACTTATAGAGGGAAGATTTCCATTACCTACTGTTCCAGAGCCAATAATCTTTCCTCTTTGATTGCCTCTAAAGCCTGCGTGGCCTCCAGGCTTAAATTCCAGGCTTTGGAACATATGCCTTCTTCTCGTCATGTGTCGTGAGCATCCAGAGTCCTGGTACCATGATTGGTGTCTTTGCTTTGCTGCTAAAGATATCTGCCACATGTATTATTTTATCCTTAGGTACCCACATTTTCTTGGGTCCTGATTTGTTAGTTTTACCAAAACTCTGGTTGAATTTTGGTTTGACAGAGTAATCACTACTTGTATATTTTATGTCATGTGTGTGCCCATATATAAAGTGTGAATCAAGTGGAGTACGTTTTATAACTAAATCCATGGAATTTTTTGGTGTAGGTACCTTACCTTGATATCCTATCCCTTTTCTGCCATTTATGCTAACTCCATAGATCATTGAAGCCATTTTGCTTCTGTCTATGTTTTTAGCTAGAAACTTCTGAAAGTTGTGATCATACTCTTTGATGATCTCATCAGCATTACTGGGAGTTTCAGGGATTGTTTCCTTCTGAGAGTTTTGCAATTGGTTTTCTAATTTTGAAATTTTATCTTTTAACTCAGAATTCTTCAATCTGAGACTCTCAGTCTTATCAGAGTCAGAAGCAAGATTCTTTTTCAGGTTTCTGAATTTGACTCTGATCTGCTGATACCTTTCCAGAATTTCATTAAGGCTTTCAGCTAGTTCAGCCTTAGTAAAATTTATAGTAAAGTCAGGGAATACCTCTTCTGTATCTGATTCAGAGTCTGACTCAGAAGCTTCACTGTCTTCAGATACGTTTGCCATGAGAGCTATGTTTGCTCTTTCATCATCTGATTCTGAGTCAGCTTCAGATGTGTCAGAATCATCCCATGTAGCCATGAGACTTTTCTTCTTTTCCTTGCCAAACTTCTTTTTGGGCTTCTCCTTCTGAAGCTTTGGGCAATCACTTTTGTAGTGCCCTTGCTCGTTACACTCATAGCAGATGATGTCTTTGTTGTTTGGCTTTCTGTATCCTGAAGAACCTTCAGATCTTCTGTGTCCAGAGGAGGATTCTGACCTTCTGTGTCTGGAGGAAGATTCATTCTGATTTTCTGATCTTCTGGGGTTCCTGAACTTCCTTTGCCTCTGCTTCCACAGTTGGTTCACCCTTCTGGAGAGAAGAGACAGTTCATCTTCTTCTGATGAGGATCCATTAGAGGTTTCTTCCACAGCCTGCAAAACTTTGGAGTCAGATTTCCTGTTAGATTTTAAAGCTAATGGCTTACCTTGATTTTGAGGTTCATCTGCTTCTAGCTCTATCTCGTGACTTCTGAGGGAGCTGACAAGTTCCTCCAGAGAGATTTTGTTGAGATCCTTGGCTAGCTTAAGCGCTGTGACCATTGGCCTCCACTGTTTTGGCAAGCTTCTGATGATCTTCTTAACGTGATCAGCAGTGGAATATCCTTTGTCAAGAACTTTTAGACCAGCAACAAGAATTTGGAATCTTGAAAACATAGCTTCTATTGATTCACTATCTTCCATCTTGAATGCCTCATACTTCTGAATGAGCGCAAGGGCTTTGGTTTCTTTGACTTGAATGTTGCCTTCATGCGTCATTCTCAGAGAATCAAACATATTCTTGGAAGTTTCTCTGTTTGATATTTTCTCATATTCTGAATATGAGATGGCGCTGATAAGAATTGTTCTGGCCTTGTGATGATTTCTGAATTCACGCTTTTGCTGATCAGACATCATTTTCCTGTCAATCTTCTGACCACGTCCATCCACTGGGTGCGTGTATCCATCATTCACCATGTCCCACAGATTAGCATCATGGGCCAGAAAGAAACTCTCAATTCTGTCTTTCCAGTAGTCAAAGTTCTCTCCATGAAATACTGGAGGTTTGCCACTGAATCTATCCCTTTCTTCATTGTTGTCATTGCTGATATTTTGACTTGGTCCTGCCATTGTGTTTTTAAGACGCTGGATCTTATACTGACACGGTTAAATGTTTAAGCTCAGAACCAGGTGCTCTGATGCCAATTGAAGATGTGAAAAACACAAGAAGGGGTGGGGGGTTGAATTGAAAAACTTGGATCAAATAAAAAACAGCTTAAGGACACAGTATTTTTATCCTGGTTCGTTTGATCTCAAACTACTCCAGTCCACCCGTCAAGGTGATTTCACCTCTCTCCAACGAGGTCTTAATCCATTATTCTCAAAGGATTACAACATCTACTTTAACAACTGTTAAAGTCTTCTTGAGTATAACCACAAACCGGTTTATCTCAAGGAAATCTTTTACAAGTAATGAACAAGAGTGTGTTGTTGTTTTCTAACAAAACAGTATATCACAATTGTGATAGTTACACAAATTAAGCTTGGAATAAAATGAATTTGCTAAAGCTTTGAATATGCGTGGTTTGGAAGGCTTGGCAAATTGTTGTGTGCGTACGTACGTACTTCTTTTCACAAGCAGACTTGTTTATATAGGCAAGGCAAAGATACGTTGTCCATAAAGCAAGTTTAATGATAATAACACACTTTCCTTTTGAAGAAGATCTTGTCTGAAGAAAGCCGTTAGCATTTAATTCTGTCTTGAATAATTAATAACGCTTCAGAGTCTTCTTTGTTGTAACTGTTGATAACTCTTCAGAGTGTTGATGACTTGGTAAATATGTCTTTGATCAGAGTCAGAGTGTATTTGTTTAGGTGCAGATTCTGGTCATCAAGCTTCAGCGTATAATCTGGTAGCTTCAGCGTGTAGCACATATTGCTGATCTTCTGATGCTGATTCCAATCTGATGTTGATTCCATCAGAACTTCTGCATATACAAAACATAATTCTAAGAAGCATAATTGTTCTTTGTATATATCTTTGAATTTATTTATTCTTTGTATTTTGTTATCATCAAAACTCTAATCAAGGTTGTAGAATCAAACTATGTTCTAACAATGCATGTTTGGATTTTTTAGCATAATGCTCCATATAATGGAAATGCTACGCATTTTAGTAGATGCAATGTAATGATGCATGTTTATACATGCGCTGGAGAGATCACATCAACATTGGCTGCTGAGAAGACAATGAACTTTCGAATGATTATTCTTGCACATCTGATCTTCTGGTAGAGAAAATGCAATATGAACTTCAATGGGGAACTGAGATTTGAAACCATCAACCTCGAACGATTGATCTCACTAGGGAAGTAACTTTCTGGGAAGAACACTACAAAAATAAAATTGTAGTTCAGTGAAAATCTTGAATTCTGATCAAACCCTCAACTTCTTGGGGAGAATACTACAAAAATAAATTGTAGTTTAGTGAAAATATTGAATTCTGAAAAAACCCTCAACTTCTTGGGGAGTAAATTCTTTATCTTCTGTTAGAAAAAAGAGAGCTTCGCTGGGGGTGGAAACTTTCTCGCGTAGAACTTCTGGACGAAGATAACTTCTGTTGGGGAGTATAGAAATTCTTAAATAAAATGAATTCTACTCAGACCACACTGGGGATAACGTCGTTGGGAGGTAAAAGATCCTTACTTGGGGAAGAAACAAACGTCTCGGGATGAAAGCTCCACTAGGGATATCTTAACAAAATTTTCTACCACTGGTAACGAAAGAGTCATGACTGGAATTCTCCTGTACACCTCACCTGAGAGATAGGACACCTGCTCCATTAGGGACAGAAGAATAGTTCCACTGGGGAAATTGGATCTCATTATACGAAAATCCTCATGTTAGTCATGTACAGGCCCTTGATTCATTTGTTGGTATGCATCTTGTCATACAAGACCATTAGTACTTGCAAAACAGAAATTGAGGCAACATGGAATTTTTTTTATTAATAACCATGTATTAAAATAATATTTCGTAAATAACCGTGTTGTACCCGAAAATTTGCCCTCGCATTTTTCCACAAGAAATCACAGCTTCAGGCATTTCCTGACTTTTCAAACTGGCTCAAGAATCGGACAAACGGACTTTTCTCGTCAGTCAGACAAAATTAGGGTTTCGTTGATTTTTCAGGGCTCTGGATTTTCTCACACAGTTGGCTTAGGGTTTTGGTTGACTTTGACTAAATTTTGATCGGGCAAACGTTATTTGGCATTTAATCAGGAATTAAGGTTTTATGGGCATATTCTCAGAAAAATTAAAATTCCACAGCACTTTGCAAGATATTCCGAGATTCGGGTTGAATTCGCATTGTTTTGATTTAATCAGTAAAAGAGGCAGTTGGTTTGAATTCACGTTGTTTTGTTTGAGCCAGTCAAAAGAAATATGCAGTTTGGATTTACAGTGCTTGGTAAGAAATCAGTGAGAAATGATTGCGTCTGATCAGTTATTGCGTTCGACTGTGCGTTGCTTTGGATGATGGAGACGTCAAGTTCATTTATTTTGATCAACGAAGAATCAATGTTTAGTTGATTATTTATGATTCTAAGAATTAAATATCTGGAATTTAATTTTCATTTATTTTAATTTAAGGAACCATGAATAATAAGTAAATAACTGAAAAGGAATTGAAAAGAATTAAATGAATCAATAGAATTTTTATTTCATATTTAATATTTGTTACAATTATTATTTGGATACAAGTATTTATTTACGAAGTATTTAAAATAATAATAGTTTACAATAATTAAATTGAAAATAAAAACTATCCTATTTTTTCTAAACATTTTCTAAGTCCCTAATTCTTCATTCTTCACTTCGCTCCGGTGCTCCATTTTTCATCTGCAAAAAGAAAAGAGAAAAGTCAAAAAGCAGATAAAACAATAAACGACAAACAGTTTAAATTAGACTCATCATTAAAAGCAACAACTGGGATCAGTTAGTCCTCTCTGCAAATCACGGGATTTCTCCCGGTTCACAAAGAAGAGTGAAAATGTTTGCAAATTATTTGAATGCACAAGTTTAAAAAATGCACAATTCAAAATTGTCCAAAATTGCATAAGTTCAAATCTCAAATGGTACTGCACAAATTCAAACCCAACTAAAGGTCCAAACTGAATTGCCAACCAAGTCCAAAGTCCAACTTTCTGTCAAAAGCTGTCAAATAAGAAGATATGGCAAGATATCAAGCAAGCAAAAAAGCTGTCAAAAGAGAGAAGAATGCAGAGGAAAAATTGTATTGCAAGCAAACAAATTAATTTCATCATTTCCCAGCTGTCTACTTTTTCAGAGAAAGTACAAGTATAAACAATTTTTAATGTTTTTTTTGTACAAAAGAGAGAGAAAAAAGAAGAGAAAAGATGCAGGTTTTTAGGCTTTTAGGCAGGAAGAAACATATAACACACAAGAGCTGAACACAGTTTGGGAGGAGGAGACCAAAGCACAAAGAAAAATATACAAAAACTGCTACTGCATAAACAAATAGAGAGGGGCCAAAACTCAAACCAGTTTTTCAACCATTGCCTACTGCACTACAAAAAAACCAGTACCACCTGCATAAGTCCTAACCAGAAGCCAAACCTGCTGAAGAGCATAACATGCTGAAGCCCAAACCTACATATGCCAGCATGCTACAAACTGATATACCAAAACCCTGCTACCAAGTCCTGACCTAAAGCAAGTCAAAAAACTTCATAACCTGTCAACAAGTTCAGAATCCCCTACATCAAACATGATTAACCTGCTAAAGCTCAAAAAAGATCTGCCCATCATAAAACTCAAACTTCACAAGCAGAACCATACCAGCACATACCCTGTCAAACACTAAACCTGCCTAAGCTTTGAAGCAAGCACAAAATATGGCATAAACCAAAGATCAAACCAGCCTGTACCTGTAAAGCCTCACAACCTGTAAAGTCTCCAAGGCCATAACCATAAAAACTTCATAACCTGTCAATCCAATCAGCTAAACACTAACACCATCCAAATCAAACTCAAGCCAACCAAAACCATTTTTCAAACCCTCAAGCCCTCAGCAAAAACCATCATTGGGCAAAAGCATTCAATTCAAATCCATAAGAGGAAAGCTAGTCAAAACAAAGCGTCTCAACAGTAGCATTGTTCAAAGCAAGCCTCAGAAGAAGCTTCTTCACAGGCAAATCACAAGGCAACAAGACAGTTGAAGAAGAAAGTGAACAATAGGCAACACAAAAGCCTCAGGAAATTAACATCATAGGCATTCAATACATAGCATACAACATAGGCAATCCAACAAAGGCAATAAGAGCCCTCAGATTTGCATGACCATAGGGCAAAGTTTCAAAGCAATAAACATTCGAGACAACAAGCGTTCAGGACAACAAGTCAGAAGAGGAGAGAAGCGTTCAAGGCAAAAAACAGTAAAGGCGAAAGAGAAGAAGAAAGAGGTAAATCTAAGAGATTAGGTTTTCAGTCAAGCCATCATCACGAAACCTTAAAGACGGTAACAAAATACAGAAATACCAAATAGCAAGCTAGCGTCTTCACGCCCTCTTCGCCATCGAGCCTCCTAGCTTTCCTCATCTCCTTCCTCCGTCTCCAAAGGTACCTCTTTCCTTCTTTCCTTCTTTCAAAACCTCAAACAAACATTGAAGAAAGCTTGAAGTTAAAATCAACAGGATTAGACAATCATAGCATGTACAGTTATAGCAAACCCTAACGAATTAATGTGATTACCTAATTCTGTCGCCTTGACGCTATCGCTGGAGGGAAGGGGAAATGGAGATCGCTGGTGGCTGAGGCAAAAGGCTCACGCTGGACACTCAAGAACGGATGAAGAAGATGAAACCTCCATGAACGCGCCGCTGTATAAACCCTAGTGCATGTTCCCAATTGAAACAAAAAGTTCCAAACCCTAAAACGTTACTGAACCCCAAACGTGGGCCTTGCCCATTCTGAATGACCAAGCCCATTCTTTTCAAAAACATCTTCTAACACCTTATTAACCATTTTTTTTACTTAATACTAATTGCATCCTATTATTACACTACTAATATTATTTTTATAAAAACATAGTTAAATAAAAATACAAAGTATGGCTATAGTACTTTACTACAAAAATAATTAAAAACATATTTCTATATATACATAACTCTAATAAATTTAATTACATTATTTTGTACATACAAATATAACCCTTTTTTATTATTATACCATGTAATTAAAATTGAAAATACCCTTTCATTTCTTTCAATTAAAATATTTTGTACATAACAAATGAAAAATACTTTTTGTATACATAATTAAAACTTAGAAATATTTTCTTTTTTTATAAAAAAACATCATTTTTTTAATTAGAACCTAAAACATTCAATTAAAACACATTCTTTTGTACATATTTAAAAAAATGCGAGATCATTGATTAAATTAAATAGACATTTAATTTTTCTTTAAAACAATACCCTAACAATACCTTCTTAAATTCATATTGTCGCACATGTAAATAATCACTTACACAATACATCTCATACTTACACAATACATTCACATTGCCCCTATGCACATTTGCTTATACATTGATATTTACATTTGATCGCAAATTCGATTTGGTTGTAACTTATTGGATACTATAAGTCTCATCCCCATTCATAAATTTGTACCCCCACTCCCGGATACTTATTTTGTAATAGCGTAGACTTTACATTTTTGCAATTTACTGTTTTCAATTATACCATGGTTAGACCTAGGGTTTGCATGTACATAAAAATCAAACGCTAGATAACCTAATACAAGACAAGTACATGAAATCAATACACAATCACACTTGCACCCTCTAGGGTAATCCCACATGTTGCCTTCCAAAATGGGCCATGCTTGCACGTCGAGTATCTTTGGAAAAACAAAATCAAATGATCATAAGTCCCTCAAAGTGTTGCCTAAAAGGAATGATCATAGTCCCTTCAAAACAAATTGCCAAAGACACTTGGCATCATTGCATTCATGGTCCATACGATGACCCGCGCCCGTCCCGAATAAACTTCCTAAACGCAAGATTGTCCATCAATTTCAATGGTGGAACAAAATTGTTAAAAGGGGTTAAAACATAACAAAAACCTTTGAGTACAATAGGGTAGACAAAACTCTTAGTTACTTGAGATCAACTTGCAAAAACACTTGCCTTCTTTTCAAAAACCACAATCCACGACACTTTCAAACAAACTCTCAAAAACATTTGAAACATCTTTTCGAAAAGATCCACACTTTTATAAAACACTCAAACACGAGTCAAATACATTGGTCGCCTAAGACAAGGCATCTCTTCAAAAACATTTTCAAACACACACACACCATTTTTTAAGCAATCAAGGCAAGTGATCTAAAAAACCAAGTAACTAAGAGCCCATGGATAACCATGGATGAAGAGGGTGCTAATACCTTCCCTTTTCATAATCTACCCCCCGAACCCACGAAATATCTCAAAAAGTTTTTGCTGTGCTTTTTTAACCTTTCATTTAGGATAAAATAAAAAGTCAGTGGCGACTCTTGCTCAACCGCACAAGTGCGAATACGAACGCAAAACCACAGTCAGTTCTCCCACCGTATCACAGAACTGGCGACTCTGCTGGGGATGCTGATATGATCCTTAAAAGTGGGGTTACCTTAGGGTTTAGATCACCTTTACTTTCTTGCTTTGATTGACTTGATTGTTTTATCTTTTGGGTCCTTGTTTGGGTTTATTGTAAATCCTATACCTGGATTTGGGGCACCTTCTTAGGTAAATAGCAAAAAAACTGTGAGGGAACTGTGCGGGGTATACCGACATGGTTGAAGCAGTAAGCTATGTTAGTGTGACATATTTGTGAGTACCGGTAACCCTTGAGTAGTCAAGGAGAGTACGGGGCCGCTATGTGATGTCGTGAAGCACTAACGAACTCTTAGAACCTTAATTGACCATCTTAGCCTTTTTAGGGGTAGTGAGACGACCGACTTTGGTGCAGTCCGAAGTTGGTAGATCCTCGATACTACACTCTTTTGAGGATTGTTTTCTTGGAATATTTTGGTCGCCAGTAAGTGGCTAAACCGAAACAATGAACACAGAAAACAATCCAATGATATTGAGCTCTTTAGAACCCGGTTTCTATTTTAGGACAGGATGATCCAACAAACTGAAAGAGGGTAGTACCTGAACCTCATGCAAGCCTAAACCTAAGGACTTGTCTGCTTTGTGTGAATATGTTTGCCTGTATATACACTCACTCGCTTGTGCATACATGTACATAACAACATAACATCATGCCATAGCATTTTCAATAACCATTTCAAGGATCTCGAGGGTTCTTTTGATGCAGGGTTACGTTAAACCAGACATCTACCAAGGGGCAAGAGGTTTTCTCCTCTAACCAATGCAATCAAAGTTCAAGTACAACAGCTTGAATCAGTGGCTATGACCCACTCGACATGGTGAGCTTGATTCTCGTGGAAAGACATCCACCGATAAAAAGTTCTCCAGATAAAGTTCAAGAACAACAACTTGAATCAGTGGCTATGACCCACTCGACATGGTGAGCTCGATTCTCGTGGAAAGACGTCCACCGGTGTAGAGATCCCCAATCCAAGAGCAGAGTTCAACCTCTAACATTTTCTTGTGTTTACCCCAAGAGATCCTTGAAAGCATGCATCCGCATATCATGCATTGCATTTTGACAGTCTTTCTTTTTTCAGGTTTCCTTACTCTCCCGCTGTTTATTTCTGTAAGAGATGACGCTAGAAAGGTCTGTCAAAGACATCCAAGACCAGACTGCTCAGCTGCAGGAGATGTTCCTGAACTTGTCTCTAGGGCAAGATGAGATGAAAGCTCTCCTCACAAAGGGGTTGGAGAATTCCAACAATGCCAGGAGCGACCAGCTTGCGGAGCTACAGTTTGATCTGACAACCTTGAGGACCCAAATGATGGGACAGTTGGTAGGCCAGATGGCTCTCATCCAAGACCTATCTCAAAGACAAGAGGAACTCAGAGTCCTTGTCCGCCAACTACTTCCAAACAACCAACTGGGGCAAACATCTGAGGTCGAAGAGCAAGTCACCGCTCAGCCTCCATCCGCTCAAGAAGACAAGGGGAAAGCTCCTTTGCTCGCTTCAGGGTCACAAACCCATCAACAACCTCGCCAGCGTCAACGGGGTAATCGACGTAAGCAAGAAACGTCGGGAAGACAGTTCACGGAGACTGAAATACCATCTTTCTTCATACTGAAGCGTCTGATGGAGGTCAACTTGCTTACCTTAAAGGACCCTCCTCAGAAGCCCAATATCTCCTCTCCTCACTATCATCCCGACGCATTCTGTGTTTACCACTCCTACAGCCCGGGACACGACACCAACGACTGTTGGGACTTGAAGAACAAGATTCAAGATCTGATCGACATTGGGGTGCTGGAATTCATGCCAGACGGTGAGATGAAAATCTTCCGTTAAAGGGTTCTCTACTTGAAGTGACGAAGCTCAAGCTGAAAGACTTTTGCTTCTTTTTGAATTTTCAAAGTTGTAATTTCTTTTGCTGTCAAACAATTATTTGTTGATGTTAAACTCTGTTTTCATTAATGCATTGCATATGTTTGTCTTGAATTCATCCATTCGTTTCACTACTCTTATGCTTTTCTTTATGATATTTGACTCTTGATAAAAGGCTGTAAGCCTTTAGAGGGAGGATGACGAAACAATACCATGATCTTATACATTATGCTTTTGAACAGACCTTGCTGATGATGTACAGGCGTTTCTTTCAATTCCCAAACACTGGAGTTATAAGGAAGATAATCCCTAGTCAACCCCTTCGAGCCAAAGAAGTAGGAGTTTTCTGTTCCAAACGATCAAAACCTTTGATATAAACCCGGGGCAGGGTAGTATCTCAGTTAATTCAAGAGAAACGCGCATTGAAGTCACAAACTCTCAATTCGTAACACGACGAACAACGTCGAAAAAGAAAGCATTCCTTTGGAATCAAAAGACAGGGGTGGTTCCTATCACATAGACAGTCAATCTCTCAAAATAAAAAAAAGCCCGCCGAGCCAAAACCCATAAAGGAGGCTTAAGAAATCTGGGGCATCCCGCTGACAGAAATCCCGAAAAACGGTAACAGTCAGGCAAAAGTTAGGGATAACAAATCAAAATCAAAATAGTGATGTCATTACAAAATCCTCAACAACATAAAAAAAATGTTGAAAAAGAAAAAGGAGATGATGACTGTCTCCCCAAATTCAACTGGTGAACCATCGCCCAAAAGTCGTTCCAAACTCGAAACAGAGTATGACGCAATTAACTGAGCTTAGGTATGAAGAACATCACGAAGAGCAGGTGGGTACAAATATACTTTGAGCCTTTATCCTTTGTTTCTTAAACCGTGAACCAAGACACGTTACAACCCTGCAAAAGTCCTAATTGAAGCATGGGTTAGTTCGAAAGCATACTGTTACAAAAGGTATCCTGACTCCTGTAGGGCTTTACTCTAAATCTTGTGTTGACTTGTCTTATGAAAAGTTCTCTGCTAAAAATGCATTTTTCAAAACTTCGAGACAAACATAGACTTTGAATTGCTTGAATATCACTGTCTGCATTTGGCTTTTTGTTTGACAGCGAAGAAATTCATACAGCGAATGTTCGGAGGAACGAAAACTCTCTCAGTAAGCAAAAACCACTTCAAGAGGATGACACTTCCATCAAATATCCTATCAACAAGGGGCATGACATGTCACAATTCAATTAACCTGGGGCAGTCCAGTCAAGGTCCAACAGATCTTTCAAAGCTCAATTAACCTGGGGCAGTCCAGTCAAGATTTCAAGAAATCTCTCAATATGCAGAGTAATCTGATTCAAGATTCCTTCATCACCACTTGGGGCATTCGAATGTCAAAAGTGTTCAACAAATCAATCATTACATTTCCGGACTCAATTCCTGCATCTAGCCAGGGCACGTCTGAAGAGTTTGAGGATTCGATTCCTGTATCCAGCCAGGGCATATCTGTTGACGACTATTTCCAGATTCGATTCTTGTATCCAGCCAGGGCATATCTGTTGACGACTATTTCCAGATTCGATTCCTGTATCCAGCCAGGGCATATCTGTTGACCATATTTCCAGACTCGATTCCTGCATCTAGCCAGGGCACGTCTGAAGAGTTTGAAGATTCGATTCCTGTATCCAGCCAGGGCACGTCTGAAGAATTCCAGATCAACACCTATAATAACCCAGGAAAACATCTGTGAACAACCGATTGTAGACCAACACCTATAATAAGCCAGGAAATTATCTACATCACCACTTGGGGCATTCGAATGTCAAAAGTGTTCAAAACCCGATGCAGTTTTACACAAGCTCATCTTCAGGAAGCCCTACACCGGCTCCTCTTCAAGACTTCTGAAAACAGTTTATGGATTCTTCCCAACAACGGATGTTAATCTATCAACTTGTTCAGATGCAACCTTTGAAATTAGTTTACGGACGCTTCCCAACAACGGATGCGACTCTATTGCTGATTCAACTTCAAGATTTCTGAAAACAGTTCACGGGTTCTCCAAGTAACGAATGTTAACCTATCACTTGTTCAGATTCTTCTTCAAGACTTCTGAAAACAGTTTATGGATTCTTCCCAACAACGGATGTTAATCTATCAGCTTGTTCAGATGCAACCTTTGAAATTAGTTTACGGACGCTTCCCAACAACGGATGCGGCTCTATTGTTGATTCAACTTCAAGACTTCTGAAAACAGTTTATGGATTCTTCCCAACAACGGATGTTAATCTATCAGCTTGTTCAGATGCAACCTTTGAAATTAGTTTACGGACGCTTCCCAACAACGGATGCGACTCTATTGCTGATTCAACTTCAAGATTTCTGAAAACAGTTCACGGGTTCTCCAAGTAACGGATGTTAACCTATCGCTTGTTCAGATTCTTCTCAAGCTAGCTCCACTCAGAGTCAAGCTTCATGATCTCCAGCGAAGCTAAAACTTCAAATTATCAATCCCCAGCGGAGCCAGACCATTGGACCTTCTCCCCACAGAGTTTTGGGAGGGCAAATCTTGAGTTCCCCAGTGAAGTCGCCAGAGTTACTTCCCACCAAGCTGAAGATTATCAATCTTACCTCCCCAGCATGAGTCTACTAGTTTGGAACTCCCCAGTAGAGGTCATCAGGAATTCTCTTCCCCAGCAGCAGCCAAGGATTTATTTTCCCCGGCAGCAGTCAAGATGCTTTTATCTTCAGCCATCTCGGATTCATTTATCCTCAGCAAGATAGCTCATCATCTTACATGCGCATTCATCACATTCATGTCATAAACATTGATGTCCCATACATTGCATCATGCATCATAACATTGCATACGGCTAACCCTTTACTTTTCAGGTAAGAGCAGTCGACAGACACAGATCATCTCCCGAGATTCATCCAGAAATAGTTCAGATGTGACCCGGACACGGCGACGTTCTGATACTTATTCCGGATCCATTCAGACGCATCATCAGGAAACCCTACACCGGTTCCTCTTCAACTTCAAGACTTCTGAAAACAGTTTACAGATTCTTCCCTACAACGGATGTCAATCTACCAACTTGTTCAGACTCTTCTCAACTTTTGAAAACAGTTTACGGACGCTTCCCGACAACGGACGTTGCTCTATTCACTCCTAACTCCTGAAAATAGTTTACGGATTCTCCAGACATGGACGTCAATCCGTTGCTTGTTCGGACCCCTAATTCAGAGATGTTCCGAAACGTGGATGCCCTTCTGATACTCGTCCACTCACCATTGACATACAGTTCAACATGTCCAGATGGCATCTATAAGCCCATCCTCCTACCAGCATTCACCAGATGGCATCTTTAAGCCCATTATCAGATGGCATCTCTAAGCCCATTCCCCGACAAGATTCTATCGTACCAGGTGGCATCTTTAAGCCCATCACCAAATGGCATCTTTAAGCCCATTCACCTCTACCATCATATCGCTGAGTGCAAATTTTCTGGGCACTTTAGTGTCCAATCTTCTTTTACCTTCAAATCGCGAAAGGCAAACTTGCCAATCTAACTCTTCAGGCCCAAGAAGATTGAACAGGGGCAACTGTTGTACCCCAAAATTTGCCCTCGCATTTTTCCACAAGAAATCTCAGCTTCAGGCATTTCCTGACTTTTCAAACTGGCTCAAGAATCGGACAAACAGACTTTTCTCGTCAGTCAGACAAAATTAGGGTTTCGTTGATTTTTCAGGGCTCTGGATTTTCTCACACAGTTGGCTTAGGGTTTTGGTTGACTTTGACTAAATTTTGATCGGGCAAACGTTATTTGGCATTTAATCAGGAATTAAGGTTTTATGGGCATATTCTCAGAAAAATTAAAATTCCACAGCACTTTGCAAGATATTCCGAGATTCGGGTTGAATTCGCATTGTTTTGATTTAATCAGTAAAAGAGGCAGTTGGTTTGAATTCACGTTGTTTTGTTTGAGCCAGTCAAAAGAAATATGCAGTTTGGATTTACAGTGCTTGGTAAGAAATCAATGAGAAAGGATTGCGTCTGATCAGTTATTGCGTTCGACTGTGCGTTGCTTTGGATGATGGAGACGTCAAGTTCATTTATTTTGATCAACGAAGAATCAATGTTTAGTTGATTATTTATGATTCTAAGAATTAAATATCTGGAATTTAATTTTCATTTATTTTAATTTAAGGAACCATGAATAATAAGTAAATAATTGAAAAGGAATTGAAAAGAATTAAATGAATCAATAGAATTTTTATTTCATATTTAATATTTGTTACAATTATTATTTGGATACAAGTATTTATTTACGAAGTATTTAAAATAATAATAGTTTACAATAATTAAATTGAAAATAAAAACTATCCTATTTTTTCTAAACATTTTCTAAGTCCCTAATTCTTCATTCTTCACTTCGCTCCGGTGCTCCATTTTTCATCTGCAACAAGAAAAGAGAAAAGTCAAAAAGCAGATAAAATAATAAATGACAAACAGTTTAAATTAGACTCATCATTAAAAGCAACAACTGGGATCAGTTAGTCCTCTCTGCAAATCACGGGATTTCTCCCGGTTCACAAAGAAGAGTGAAAATGTTTGCAAATTATTTGAATGCACAAGTTTAAAAAATGCACAATTCAAAATTGTCCAAAATTGCATAAGTTCAAATCTCAAATGGTACTGCACAAATTCAAACCCAACTAAAGGTCCAAACTGAATTGCCAACCAAGTCCAAATTCCAACTTTCTGTCAAAAGCTGTCAAATAAGAAGATATGGCAAGATATCAAGCAAGCAAAAAAGCTGTCAAAAGAGAGAAGAATGCAGAGGAAAAATTGTATTTCAAGCAAACAAATTAATTTCATCATTTCCCAGCTGTCTACTTTTTCAGAGAAAGTACAAGTATAAACAATTTTTAATGTTTTTTTTGTACAAAAGAGAGAGAAAACAGAAGAGAAAAGATGCAGGTTTTTAGGCTTTTAGGCAGGAAGAAACATATAACACACAAGAGCTGAACACAGTTCGGGAGGAGGAGACCAAAGCACAAAGAAAAATATACAAAAACTGCTACTGCATAAACAAATAGAGAGGGGCCAAAACTCAAACCAGTTTTTCAACCATTGCCTACTGCACTACAAAAAAACTAGTACCACCTGCATAAGTCCTAACCAGAAGCCAAACCTGCTGAAGAGCATAACATGCTGAAGCCCAAACCTACATATGCCAGCATGCTACAAACTGATATACCAAAACCCTGCTACCAAGTCCTGACCTGAAGCAAGTCAAAAAACTTCATAACCTGTCAACAAGTTCAGAATCCCCTACATCAAACATGATTAACCTGCTAAAGCTCAAAAAAGATCTGCCCATCATAAAACTCAAACTTCACAAGCAGAACCATATCAGCACATACCCTGTCAAACACTAAACCTGCCTAAGCTTTGAAGCAAGCACAAAATATGGCATAAACCAAAGATCAAACCAGCCTGTACCTGTAAAGTCTCACAACCTGTAAAGTCTCCAAGGCCATAACCATAAAAACTTCATAACCTGTCAATCCAATCAGCTAAACACTAACACCATCCAAATCAAACTCAAGCCAACCAAAACCATTTTTCAAACCCTCAAGCCCTCAGCAAAAACCATCATTGGGCAAAAGCATTCAATTCAAAGCCATAAGAGGAAAGCTAGTCAAAACAAAGCGTCTCAACAGTAGCAATGTTCAAAGCAAGCCTCAGAAGAAGCTTCTTCACAGGCAAATCACAAGGCAACAAGACAGTTGAAGAAGAAAGTGAACAAAAGGCAACACAAAAGCCTCAGGAAATTAACATCACAGGCATTCAATACATAGCATACAACATAGGCAATCCAACAAAGGCAATAAGAGCCCTCAGATTTGCATCACCATAGGGAAAAGTATCAAAGCAATAAACATTCGAGACAACAAGCGTTCAGGACAACAAGTCAGAAGAGGAGAGAAGCGTTCAAGGCAACAAACAGTAAAGGCGAAAGATAAGAAGAAAGAGGTAAATCTAAGAGATTAGGTTTTCAGTCAAGCCATCATCACGAAACCTTAAAGACGGTAACAAAATACAGAAATACCAAATAGCAAGCTAGCGTCTTCACGCCCTCTTCGCCATCGAGCCTCCTAGATTTCCTCATCTCCTTCCTCCGTCTCCAAAGGTACCTCTTTCCTTCTTTCCTTCTTTCAAAACCTCAAACAAACATTGAAGAAAGCTTGAAGTTAAAATCAACAGGATTAGACAATCATAGCATGTACAGTTATAGCAAACCCTAACGAATTAATGTGATTACCTAATTCTGTCGCCTTGACGCTATCGCTGGAGGGAAGGGGAAATGGAGATCGCTGGTGGCTGAGGCAAAAGGCTCACACTGGACACTCAAGAACGGATGAAGAAGATGAAACCTCCATGAACGCGCCGCTGTACAAACCCTAGTGCATGTTCCCAATTGAAACAAAAAGTTCCAAACCCTAAAACGTTACTGAACCCCAAACGTGGGCCTTGCCCATTCTGAATGACCAAGCCCATTCTTTTCAAAAACATCTTCTAACACCTTATTAACCATTTTTTTTACTTAATACTAATTGCATCCTATTATTACACTACTAATATTATTTTTATACAAACATAGTTAAATAAAAATACAAAGTATGGCAATAGTACTTTACTACAAAAATACTTAAAAACATATTTCTATATATACATAACTCTAATAAATTTAATTACATTATTTTGTACATACAAATAGAACCCTTTTTTATTATTATACCATGTAATTAAAATTGAAAATACCCTTTCATTTCTTTCAATTAAAATATTTTGTACATAACAAATGAAAAATACTTTTTGTATACATAATTAAAACTTAGAAATATTTTCTTTTTTTAAAAAAAAACATCATTTTTTTAATTAGAACCTAAAACATTCAATTAAAACACATTCTTTTGTACATATTTAAAAAAATGCGAGATCATTGATTAAATTAAATAGACATTTAATTTTTCTTTAAAACAATACCCTAACAATACCTTCTTAAATTCATATTGTCGCACATGTAAATAATCACTTACACAATACATCTCATACTTACACAATACATTCACATTGCCCCTATGCACATTTGCTTATACATTGATATTTACATTTGATCGCAAATTCGATTTGGTTGTAACTTATTGGATACTATAAGTCTCATCCCCATTCATAAATTTGTACCCCCACTCCCGGATACTTATTTTGTAATAGCGTAGACTTTACATTTTTGCAATTTACTGTTTTCAATTATACCATGGTTAGACCTAGGGTTTGCATGTACATAAAAATCAAACGCTAGATAACCTAATACAAGACAAGTACATGAAATCAATACACAATCACACTTGCACCCTCTAGGGTAATCCCACATGTTGCCTTCCAAAATGGGCCATGCTTGCACGTCGAGTATCTTTGGCAAAACAAAATCAAATGATCATAAGTCCCTCAAAGTGTTGCCTAAAAGGAATGATCATAGTCCCTTCAAAACAAATTGCCAAAGACACTTGGCATCATTGCATTCATGGTCCATACGATGACCCGCGCCCGTCCCGAATAAACTTCCTAAACGCAAGATTGTCCATCAATTTCAATGGTGGAACAAAATTGTTAAAAGGGGTTAAAACATAACAAAAACCTTTGAGTACAATAGGGTAGACAAAACTCTTAGTTACTTGAGATCAACTTGCAAAAACACTTGCCTTCTTTTCAAAAACCACAATCCACGACACTTTCAAACAAACTCTCAAAAACATTTGAAACATCTTTTCGAAAAGATCCACACTTTTGTAAAACACTCAAACACGAGTCAAATACATTGGTCGCCTAAGACAAGGCATCTCTTCAAAAACATTTTCAAACACACACACACACCATTTTTTAAGCAATCAAGGCAAGTGATCTAAAAAACCAAGTAACTAAGAGCCCATGAATAACCATGGATGAAGAGGGTGCTAATACCTTCCCTTTTCATAATCTACCCCCCGAACCCACGAAATATCTCAAAAGGTTTTTGCTGTGCTTTTTTAACCTTTCCTTTAGGATAAAATAAAAATTCGGTGGCGACTCTTGCTCAACCGCACAAGTGCGAATACGAACGCAAAACCACAGTCAGTTCTCCCACCGTATCACAAACCGGGTTTCGGAAAAAATTACGCAAATAACCATGTTTGAGATGGCTCCACAAAGGAGGAGCCATCTCAATTGGCGCATGCACCTCCTTTTTTAAGGGAGGCGCCATCTCACTTGGCGCCTAAGTGCTTAGGGCATGCCCTAAGCCAAGTGAGATGGCGCCTATGTACAAAATTAGGGCAAAATTTTTTTTTTCTTTCCTGTGCGTTGCCTATTAGACAGAGATCAACAAAATGGATTTTTTATTTTAAAAAAAATAATTACATTCAACTGTTTTACATTAAAAGAACAGTAAAAAAAATGGATACAAAAAATACTGGGAAAAAAAAAGATACATCAGTGATCCCCCGGAACCCGGTAATGACCCCCGGTTCCGCATCCCCGTCCTCGCCTTTCTCTTGCTGGGTGCCGTCGCGTTTCCTGCTGCGGCAAGGTCGATGGCCCAGCGAAGTCAATGCGATCCGAATCCATAAAATCAGTAAGATCTCCATATCTCGAAGATCCGCTCTGGTACAGTCGGTTACCCATACCCTCAAAGTTTGGTCGTGTTGGCGGTGGGTGGGGTTCCATGGTTGGTCGGTAGCATTGGTCGTCTGAGTATGGGGGGTAGAAAGGAAATGGATCTTGGGGGTGTTTGGTATTGTGGATGTTGGGTTGTTTGGTGATATGGTGGTTGATGGTAGGTTTGGTCGGCTTGGTCATAATCTTCTGACATTCCCATATCAGGGCTAAGGCTGGATGTTGAGGGCGCTATATTAGGATATGTGGAAGACTGAAATTGTGTCTGGGGTATGTGGGTTTGTTGGTATTGGGGTTGGTATTGTGGTTGGGTTTGAGGCATATCCGGGTATTGGTAGTTTGGTGGTGATTGTGGTTGGTAGTACGGCATTTGATTGTAGTTGTGTTGTGGTGGGGAATGTGGTTGTGTGTTTGTTGGTCTGTTTCTTCTTGGGGGTTGGTTTGAGGTTGATGGAATTTGGGTTTGTTGATGGGGAATCGAGGGTTGTGCCCATTGTGTGCGTGGGTCAACCAAGTACCTCGGATGAGACACGTGCATTTCTGGGTTACTAACCGACCTGTACCACGACATATATTGATCAGTGTGTCACATGTTACCTTGAGTAAGGAAAACCGGGGATTGCAAGATGTAGCGGTGACGCCTTTGCCACATTTTACACCATTCCGGAGCAAAGTCTTTCCAGTTGGGAAGACCCCATTGGGCGTCGACCCTTTTTAGATGCCAGGGGGACAAATCTGTTGGATCACATGGTATCTCTTGATGCAGTCCGAACTGCATCTTCACACGGTCGCTGTGGTACATCTCCATAATGTTGAACCGAATGAGTGCAGTCTTTGCAGTCCAAGTTGCTGCATCCTCTGGGTTTGGAGAATGGCCCAAACCCAAATATGGTCTCCAGACGAACTGCGATAAAATTTAAATCAGGTTAGCGCAAAAGTAATGTATAAATAATTAAAATGAACAAAAGTGAAAAGCTACGACGTACGTCATCTGGGCCTAAGTGATCCAACAGATTCCGGTAGAGTGCGACATTGAATCTTGGATTCTTGCTGTAATCCATACCCCTCACGCAGTAGCTAAAGGAAATGAGAAACATGTTATTTTTAGCATATATTTTGGAAAGAGCAGAATAGTTATAAATGCTATAACTTAATGACTTACTTTGTTGTGTACGGGAAACCAAAAGTGTTGTTGTTGATGGGGTTTAAGGACTCCATCCTCCACCAACCCCAGGCTTGTAGTAAAAATGCGCACCCATAAAATGTACATTTTTCCTTGACTGCGTTTTTGCACAAGGAACTGTACAGGTGGGCTAATACTGCAGAACCCCAACTATATTTTCTAGTTTTTTCAAAATTTGTTAGTAAATGTAAGTACATGAAATTTACACTATTTCCCATACTTTCGGGAAATAAAAATGTACCAAAAAGTATCATAAGATACGTTCTGGATTTTACTACTCGGTCATTCTCTGAGGAATTTTCATTTAATTCCATACTTGCATAATGCCGTTTCAGGTCAGTGAGTAGTATTCCCTGCCCTCTTTCTCCACCACCTTCTACCATATCCCTACCCAACAGTTCTTCACACTGTGAGTTGGGTTGTTGAACCGACCCGTTCACCGCCTTACCGTTGATAGGGAGGCCCAGTAGCATGTACACATCCTCGAGAGTGATGGTACATTCACCTATTGGCAGGTGAAATGTATGGGTCTCCGGTCTCCACCTCTCCAACATTGCAAGAATGAATTTTGAGTCAATGGTGCAGTTGGAGATCTTTATTACATGTCCAAAACCTGCATATTCCAGATAAGGGACGATAAATGGGTCGGGAGCCAGGTAGTTGTGCGAACGGATTCTGAATCTTTTTGTATCCTGAGATCATAATTAAACAAGTGTAAGATTAATTAAGATGAACAACATGTTATTTGAAGTATGAAAAATGTATAACCAAAGAAGAGACTTACAAATGCAGCAATGTTTTCCCTTGTGCCTCTGTGAGTATCGCCCATTGTTTGAAGAGCCATTGTTCAGAATGCTTGAGAGTATGAAAGACTTAGGAAGAAATAGAGAGTATGATAGACTTAAGAAATATTTCGTAGCAGAGAGTGAGAGTTGTGTGGGTGTGAGAGATGTTTCATAAGGTATGTATTTATAGGCAAATAAGTTTGATGTAGTGGTTGCTTGTGCTTGCATGCCTGCGAAGTGTCACATTTGCATGCTTAGGGTGTTACACATATGCATGCATGCATTTACAAAAAATGTAAGGTGTCACTCTTGCAGGCTAGGTGGAAGCCCATGCATGTATCACGATTGGACAGTAAGGGAGGCGCCATCTCACTTGGCGAAAGAGTACAAAAATGAATGGTGTCGCCACCCCATTTGGCGAATAAGAGGTGTCACTTCTTACAGCATAGGCTCAGGCTACGTGACAGCCTTTGGGATTCCTTTCTTTGTTGCATGCAAGGCCATTGGAGTTGATGGGTGGAGTCTTACACAAAACATTTATGTGTGCAGAATAGGGCCAGGATAGGTGGCAGGCTAGGTGGCTTCATAAGCCCATGCATGTATCACGATTGGACAGTAAGGGAGGCGCCATCTCACTTGGCGAAACAGTACAAAAATGAATGGTGTCGCCACCCCATTTGGCGAATAAGAGGTGTCACTTCTTACAACATAGGCTCAGGCTACGTGACAGCCTTTGGGATTCCTTTCTTTGTTGCATGCAAGGCCATTGGAGTTGATGGGTGGAGTCTTACACAAAACATTTATGTGTGCAGAATAGGGCCAGGATAGGTGGCAGGCTAGGTGGCTTCATAAGCCCATGCATGTATCACGATTGGACAGTAAGGTAGGCGCCATATCACTTGGCGAAACAGTACAAAAATGAATGGTGTCGCCACCCCATTTGGCGAATAAGAGGTGTCACTTCTTACAGCATAGGCTCAGGCTACGTGACAGCCTTTGGGATTCCTTTCTTTGTTGCATGCAGAATAGGGCCAGGATAGGTGGCAGGCTATGGAGTTTCATTATTGCATGTAATATTATTGGCAGCCTTGGGGGGTTGCATCCCTTACTTAATTGAAATTTTTTGCCTTACGTTGAACATAACATTCATTCACATAATCTGTAAAATCTTCCAACCTTCGAATCAGTCATCAAACCTTCAAACATTCCAGCATTCATACCTTCATACAATCAATAAACCTCAAACATTCCAACCTTCAAACCTTAAAACAATTCTACACAATGGCCTCTTCACCATAATTTGTTGTCAAAGCACATTTCAACAGTGAGACATACATGTGTCCCACAGTTGGGTTTTTGTTTAGAAACACCGACAACGTTCGATTTCTCTTAAACGGGAAAGCAAATTTCTCGTACTTTAAGAAAAGATTGGAGGCCAAACTTGAACGAGGCCCGGTATCCCAGATATTTTATCAGAGTCCAGTCTTTTTTGGAAACAACCAAGTTATTTTTTATAAGGTTGAAGTTCAAGATGACGAGGATCTCCAGAACATGATTTCCAGCCATGTCTATTCTGGAAACGACTCTATTGAGTTGTACGTTTTGCTTCAAGAGCCTCCGGTGACACAGGAGGTAGAGCCTCCGGTGACACAGGAGGTTGATCCTTTGGAGAATGAACAAGATGAGGTGGATGCAGTTGATGATGAAGAAGAAGATAACGAGTTAGAGTTTGATGAAATGGTGAACGACGATTCTGACGATGATGGCATCCCAAGTATTCCTACTGACAAAATCTACACACCACCTACGCACATGACAAACTTCAACATGGGCGGAGATGAACCTTCTAATGACTTGTTTTTCCAACCGTATATGCAGTCGGATGAAAATTTAAAAGAGAAGGACAAGTTTCGTAACAGAGAGGAATGCATAAGGGCCATCAAAAATTTTTACATGCTCAACTCGGTTGATTATAAGGTGGATCGTGTAAACCCGGAAAGGTACAAGATCAAGTGTGTCCACCCTGACTGTATGTTCAAGATGACCGCATCATACAGACTAAGGGGTGACTGCTGGGTCATAGGTTCCATGACTACCCATACTTGTGTAAGTTCCACTCAATCACAAGACCACCGAAAACTCAACCATGATCTAATCTGTCAAGAAATCCTACCCCTGGTCAGCAACGACCCTTCTTTGAAGGTGAAAACAATCATCTCCCACATCACCACGGTTTTTAACTACACTCCGTCTTACCGTAAGGCGTGGTTAGCAAAGACTAAGGCGATTGAAAGGGTGTACGGAAACTGGGAGGAGTCATACCGAGAACTTCCTCGCTACCTAAATGCACTCAAGACATATTCTCCAGGTAGTGTTTATGTTCTGGAAACATTGCCAGCGTACGCCCAAGTTGGTAGTCTACTGCATGGCAACGGAATATTCAGTCGCGTGTTTTGGGCATTTCAACCATGCATCACAGGGTTTGCATCATGCAAACCAATTCTACAAATTGACGGGACTTGGTTGTATGGGAAGTACAAAGGCACGCTATTGATGGCAGTTGCACAAGATGGCAACAATAACATTTTCCCCATTGCGTTTGCCCTTGTCGAGGGGGAGACCGGTGGTGCTTGGAGCTTTTTCCTGAAAAATCTTCGTACACACGTGGCTCCTCAACCAGATCTCTGTTTGATCTCGGACAGACATGTCTCAATTGAAAGTGCCTATAATAATCCAGCAAATGGTTGTCATGACCCTCCTTCTACGCATGTCTATTGCGTCAGGCATATCGTCCAGAATTTCTCGAGGGAGGTCAAGGACAAAACATTGAGGAAAGCGGTGATGAATGCGGGATACGCACTGACACAGCCCACATTCAAATATTACTGCAACGAGATCTATTTGTCTAACCCAAAAGCCGGTACGTGGATCGACAATATACCGGTCGAAAAGTGGACTAGGTCATACGACAATGGCCAAAGATGGGGGCATATGACAACAAATCTTATTGAATCAATAAATGGGGTATTCAAGGGCATACGAAACCTCCCAATCACTGCCTTGGTGAAATCCATGAATTTTAGGATGGCTGCATTATTTGCCAAAAGAGGTGAAATGTGGTATGCGGTCTTGCAATCAGGACAACTATGGAGTGAAAGCTGTATGAAATACATTAAGGCTGAAAGTGCTAAAGTCAACACTCACATGGTTACACGGTTTGACCGACATAGCCACAACTTCATTGTGAAAGAGACAATCGACCACAATGAAGGTCTGGCAAGACAAGAATACAGGGTCATTTTACCTTCTCAATGGTGCGATTGTGGCAGGTTTCAAGCATTTCGTATGCCTTGCTCTCATGTCATTGCCGCTTGTGCTCATACCCATCAAGACGCGCTTCAACTGCTCTCAAACGTTTATAAATCTGAAACGTTGCTCACTGTTTACAACAACAACTTTCCTTTGGTGGCAAAACCGGACTATTGGCCTGAATACAACGGCGATATAGTTTGGCACAATGACCAAATGCGAAGGAACAAGAAGGGTCGTCCCAAAAGCAGGCGCATCACAACAGAAATGGACGATCTTGACAGGTTGGAAAGAAAGTGTGGTTTATGCCGTCAGGTCGGACACAATCACAAAATCTGTCCGAATTGGGCGTCTGGCTCGACCACATAAATTTTGTAATACAATAAATCTTTTCAATATTTGTGTTGTAAACATTAGGGTTTTCCGTTAATAAAACTGTTAACACAATTTAAGAAATTCAATATAGGAAATTACATTAGGGTTTTCGCGTACAACAATGATTAACGATATTCAATCTAGGAAATTACAACTGTTAACACAATTTCATCTGACCCATGCATCATCAGCATTACATCACTGTCTGTTTTGACTTCCTCCAACCACACATTAGGTCTTCCTGTCGCATGCGAGGTTGTTGTTCGTTTTCGCTGGATCCTTCGAATTTTTTCCCCCTCCGCGATGTCTCCATCTAGCCACCGCATCAACTCCCGCTTCAGACGCTCCATGGAGTGAATGTGCCAGAATTTCATTTTCATCGCAGGTTTCGTGGCAGAGAATATAACGTAACCATCTCTGCTAAAAATCATAGGCGACGTCATTACGTAAATAACGGAGTACAAAATAAAAATACAGTGCGAGAAAGTGTGAGAAATTTCAAAGAAACTGACGACTTATTTATAAAACAGCAAAAAACCCTAGTTTTGCCCTAGGCGCCAAGTGAGATGGCGCCTCCTCTCATTTCTAAGGAGCATGCGTCATCTCACTTGGCTAAAAGACAAGGGAGGCGCCAAGTGAGATGGCGCCTAGGGCAAAACCCTAGGTGCATGCGCCAATTGAGATGGCTCCTCCTTTGTGGAGCCATCTGAAACATGGTTATTTGCGTAATTTTTTCCGAAACCCGGTTATTTGCGAAATATTTTTTTAATACATGGTTATTAATAAAATAAATTCGGCAACATGCCCCTGTTTGGAATGGAAAACCTTACTGAAGAATACAACTTGAACTATCAAATCACCGGGTAAAAACTGCGATGCAAGATTGCAACTTCAACATGTCGACTCCGAGGAGAAATGCCACTAAAAAGTGGACTTTAGAGAAGATGTTGCAAAAATAAATTGCAGTCCAATGAAAAGGAATCATCTTGACTTAAAATGAACTTCTACATTTCCAGGGAGAAATAACATTCTCCTCCTGCAGAGAAATGAGAATGTTTCACTGGGGAGAAAATATCTCAGAAGAGAAACCCCTTGGTAGATAGGTCTACGTCAAGTAGCAACAGGTCTTTTACTGGGAGTAGGCATCCCCCTAGGAAGCAATATTTCCACCACGTCTTGTACGAGTAACCAACCCCAAATGATCGTTATGTCGCTGCTTATATCTTATTGAGGATAACAATCCAAACTTCAACTGGAGATAATATCCTTGACTCAGGACAAAGGATATCAGTAAATGGACTTGAATCTCTGATAAGTTGAAGATAACAATCCTGACTTCTCGGCATGATTTTCAAATTCATAGGTCATTTAGCCTGCGTATGAACTTGATCTGATCAATCACTGAAGAAGAGAGAAAGCCCTTACCTAAATTCTTGCCCCAGTCTGTAAGGCTATTGCAGAAAATTGCCTCGAGAGGACTTTTTGAGATTTATACTATTGAAGACAATCTTCCCCAGTGTTATGAACTTCGGAACATAACGTTTAGATAACCAAAATTGGAGATGATTCCAACTATGCTTGAGTGAATGCCCATACATCTTCAAATTCTGGAAAGATTCTCCTCTGATCAATGCATTCTCAGAGAGATTTGTCAAATATTAGTATAACTGCCCTAGTTTTGACTGCACTTTGAGGGATGAAATCCCGACATGAATGCCTCAGATTGGCTGAATACCTACTTGACGGAGTATTTGACACACTTACCCCTTCTCAATAAAATCTTGACAGATCTTTTCCTTTACCTCATGCTCATGGAAGGATGAGAAACTTGAGGATTTTCGAAGGCAATATAACCTTACAGTGGTTGGATTATGTCTTGAAAGTAGGTTACTTCACAACCATACTACTCGACTTGAACTGCTTAATTCTCGAGCAAATACTTGAAGCAATATGTCCCTTGGGACCAACTGAAAGTAATGCACCGCTGCTTGACAGAGAATCTGGGCAACCGACTTTTACAATCTACTTCAGATCATTTCTCAAACTGGTATTCCTTTACTCAACAGAGTCAATAGAAGATTTTCCCCAGGTTAAGACCAATCTCACAAATGATTCACCTTTAAACAGTATTCTGAAGCAATTTGTCTCTTGAGATGATCAAATTTTCATCTGATGCTCATTATGCAAGCTTACTTAATGTTTAAGCACTTGTTCATATGCAAAGAATGTTTATTCTAAGAATGATAATTGTAATGCAAAGCTCATGTTTGTCTTGAAGTTCAAAAACTTGTATAAAAAATATATTAAAATATCAAAATAAAAAAATTATATTGTACAAAAGATAGTAAAAAGATGGAGTGATACCAACTCAAAAGTTTTTGCAAGCCTCCCAGGAGTCAGATTACTGTATTCTTGTTACAGTGTGCTTTCAAATTAACCCATGCTTCAGTTTGGAATTTTAAGGGTTGTAACGTGGCCTGGTTCACGGTTCTTTTAGAAAAAAGGATTTAAGGCTCAAAAATATTTGGTGCCCGCCCATTCTCCGCGATGTTCTTCAGTCCTAAATTCAGCTAAACCAATACGAGCACTCGTCCCTCAAAAGGAGTTTACCATGGTTGAGGAGGATATGGAAGTCACTCACATTTTTCATTCTTGGTGTTCGATCACACGACTTTATTCTTTGTTGAGGATTTCTACTTGGTGATCCCCTTTTTCTTTTTTTCTCGCGCTTTTCGTTTTCTTTTTGTATTCCCTAACTTTTGCCTAGACAAATTCCTTTTGAATTTGACTTTGAAGTCCAGCGAGATGCCCTGACTTTTGCCTAAGCGACTTATTTTCCAAGTTTTGACTTAGCAAGGATTTTTGTCTCCTATTTTTTTCATCTAGTTTGAACCAGTCGTGTGATTTTGAGTCGTTTTTTGGCTTGTTGAAAAAGTGTAACTACCTCACTGCTTGGTTGACGAGGAATAGCCATTATAGTATCGTCATCTTTTGACCTCTTGATATGCGAGAGATACTCTTTGGGATATCATTCTCGTTGATGCGTGCTGCTGATAGATGAGAGCTAACCAATGTGGTTTTGTTATTTCTCAACCTTCTGAAGGATAACCTTTGTTCTATCCTTTGATGCGCACTCTTAATGAGTTTTGAACGCCCAATCAGATTAACTAAAATCTACCCTGCCCCGGGTTAAATGTGAGGGTTTTTCTGAAAAGAAAAGAAACTCCTACTTCTAGGCTCAAAGGGGTTGACGAGGGTTTCACTCCCTTATATCTCTGGTGTTTGGGAATTTGAAATAAGGCTTGTACATCGTCAGCAGGGTCCTATTCAAAAGCACATTGTTTGAACTTTTTGGTATATTACTCATCATCCTCCCTCCAGAGGTTTTTTCTTTATTTAACAATAGTTAAGTACCCAAAAAAAACAAAGAAAAATATTAATGAGTGAATACGAATGGATTAATTCAAGTTAAACATTTTCAATGCATTGTGATTAATATTCAAAAATAGGCAAGTTTTGCATACAAGAAAGTACTGAACCAAAACAAGAAAGATTATAAATGAGAATGCAAATGTAATTTGAGAATGCCATGTTGAGGAGACTAGTCTCCGTATGGACTTGTTGCTTCAGACGATGATCTGGAAGTCTTGATATCTACTGAGTCAACAAAGACTTCAAATCTGACTGGCTGGCCCGAAATTAATAGCCTTTGCATCCAGCAGGTATTGCACATTTTCTTTGAAAGCCCAGCAATCTTCAATGGAATGGCCTAGTGCCCCAGTATGGTAATCACATTGAATTCCTTCACCATATATGATGAGGGCTTTATCAAGCGAACTTGCATAAATTGCATCACACAGTATCTTCTACCATAGAGAAGAAATGGCAACCATCTTCTATCACACAGAAGAGAAATCCAGCCGCTGAATTCCGGAGCGTCTCCCACTACACAAAAGAAGTGACGTTTTCTATTACATAGAAGCGACATCCAGCAACCATACCAAATAATCTTCTACTACACCAAAGAGAATAAACTTCATCTCCTACATCACAAGAGAGAAGTTTTAGCAACCGAATTACGGAGAATCTCCTACTTCACAAAAGAGTCTCCGTCTTCTACTACACAGAAGCAAAATTCAGAAACTGTAACAAAGAATCTTCTACTACACAGAAGAAAGTAAACTTCATCTCCTACTTCACAAAAGAGTCTTCGTCTTCTACTACACAGAAGAAAGTAAACTTCATCTCCTACTTCACAAGAGAGAAGTTTTAACAACCGAATTACGGAGAATCTCCTACTTCACAAAAGAGTGTTTGTCTTCTACTACACAGAAGCAAAATTCAGAAACTGTAACAAAGAATCTTCTACTGCACAGAAGAAACTAAACTCTAAATATAGCATTCGACCTTTGAGGTATTTTTCTTCTACACAACAGCAGATATCCAAGAACTCGATATCTTATACTTCTTCATCACAGAAGCATCATCCCATCTTATACTTACACATAAGAAGCATCCAGCTGAGGAAAAAGAGTCTGAAATGGTTTTCCAAACATGGACTGAACCTTGGAAAAGAATCCAAACAAGTACCAAACTTCATACTTCAACCCCTTGCAGTATTCAATATCCTAACTAAGTGCCCCAGAATGGGAGACACATCAAGCATTTGTATCGAAATTAGGGGAGAAATTTGTTGGAGGATAACCCAAAGCACGAAGCTTAATCAACTGAGTTTCCAACACACAAGGAATTAATTGCATACAAGGCATTGAGATTGTACCAACCTGCTTCTCAAGCTTTCTCTGTCTCTGCTGGTAAGTTTTACCCCATGGGTTCACTTGGAGACCAGAAACTAGCTGCTAGCAAGAAAATCCGAGAACACGAAGCTCTGGGTGAGACCCACAAAGTATCTCATGATTTGAAAAAAATGTCCCATAGGCTGGGAATGAATGACAGCTCCTGTTGCAACAACGTATACAAGATCACTTTTCTTTGTCGACATTGTCTTCAAAACTTCCATACCCGACTCAACTAAGTCTTCAACTGGCTATTTTTCCCCTTGAGGATTTCTGACTATAGGCCATTGCTTGCATATCCCCAATAAACAGCCCCATCTGATTCTTTTTATCTCATCCAATTCCTCATAAAGTTCTTTCATAAATTGAATCTGATCACGAAGCGGCGAGAAGCTAAGATTTGTAGTTCTGAAAAGAAAACACCGGGTCTGAATAAGGATTCCCCATTCTGAGTACCTTCTGAGTACCTGCTATGGATGCATGAAAATGCATGAAGATGCATGACATGAGTGAGAGAATTCCTCTTTTGGTATGATTAGGACACCACAGTCTCCGGATTGATCTCGTCTTGGACCTTGCCTCTGGATGACGTACCATCTTCAACCGAATGATCAATTACCCCAAAATAATATGCGTAGAGGATTCTTTTAGGAGAATAAATGAATGCTTTTCCAAGCGAATCGATATAAACTGCATCATCAGGCATACTACGCCACAAAAAACTAATACAACATGTCTTCTATCAAAACAAAAGAGACATCCACCTGGTGATAAAGAATGTGGCATTTGGCCAAAAAGGAAATGGATCTTTGGAAGAGACGCCAAACAGGTGTTGGGCTTTATATTTCAACCCCTTTGTAGTCTTCAATATCAAAGCCGGGTACCCCAGAAAAGGGGATGTATCTAGCATACATATCATAATCAGAAGAGATGTTTGTGGGAGGAAGACCTCAAAGGTCAGAGCTAGGAAGAGCTGGGAATGATAGGATGTAATGCAATGGGCTTGTAACAGCATGCTCATCGGGAATCTTTTGTCTTTTCTTAAAAGCTTCTCTTTTTTCATTAATCCACCAAGGGAACAAAGACTGGTTGCTATTGAACAGACCAGGGAACACAAAGTTGTGGAATGCCCCTGAATGAATAGTCAGATGCCCCGGTGTGGCAACCACATCTGACGTTGGTCAACAGGAACGAAGCACTGATATAAGATCCTATGGTAAAAGGGAACCATCTACTGATAAGATGTTCCAAGAACTCAGGATTGCATAGCACTCCATGGCTGGAAGTAATTCCCAAAAGATGAGGAGAAGAGAGAACCTGCTGTGGCAGTAGGTGCAAGATTGTTGACATCGTCATCAGAGCTTTCATGACCTAGCTCATCTGAGTTTTCAATCAATTATCTTCCTACTTGAAGAGATTTATGACCACGGGCCAAAGCTTGCATGTATATCACTCAGAGCTATCCCATAATCGATCTCTGAACACGTGCAGTAAGAAATCAAGTTGAACTTTTGAGGAAGACACCTACTCTGAATAAGAATCCCCAATCTTTGAGAACCTATTATGACTGCATGAATATGCATGGAGTGCATGAATGGATTCCATGTCATGTTCCTTCATTCCCAAGGAATTTACGTGCTTTGATTTTGATTTTACGTAAGTAAAAGATGGAAAAGTTTGGCACAAGGCTTACAAATATGATTCCTTGGAAATAACAGAACATGTATGTTAAGTATGTGGTTAACCATGTTATGTATGCAAAGACATTGGATCAAAGTTCAATTATTCCATCATTTCTAAATATGATTGTTGCACTGCTTCTGAACCATATGAATATCATCAAGTCAAAGGTTTGTCATAGCTTTCACCCATATAAGAACCAAGTACCGTGTAGATCACTGATTGTACGGGACCAAGGCTTCTGGAACTGGATATCGTTGAGCCTTTTCTGAACATGCTGGGAATACTAAGATCGAAGGCCTGAATGAACCTCCAAGTATACAAATCAGGAATCTCAGAAAATAAATCTGAGAACCATATAGTCACTAACAGAAAACCATAAGTCACCGACAGAAATCCAGAACAAAATCATTAGAACCACTAATCACCGTCTGAGCATGGTCACCATCTGAACATGAGTAACTCTTTGAACATAGTCACCAACTGTACCTGTAATAAAAATTCCCTCCCCACTCACGGGTGAAGACTAGGTCAGGGTAAGGCAAGGGTAACTCGCAAATCACGGGTTTGCCTGAAAGTAAAACCATCGCAACACAAACGTGCATGATGAAAGTACCTCCAATTGAACCTCATTCGAGCGTGGTATATGACATGACTGCACTAATCAGACTACGTCCTATAGTCGTCATGCCCCCACTCTATTCCTAGTGTCCTAGTGCACTCTGGCCTGGGTACTGGGCCTTTTACCTCAAAAGTAGCATCCCAACCCAATAAGAAGCAGATCCTGTACAACAGTAGTATATGGAAGACAGTAAAATGCAATGCATACATATGCTCAAGTATATACAAAATGAGTGAATAAACTGAAAGCATAAATATAAACACCCAAAGAGAAGAAAGAAGAGCTAGGAGCGACTCCGGGATGGACCATCATTTGGTCGACCTTTCCCCAGTGAAGTCGCCAGCTGAAACAACCGGCTGAACAATCAACTGATAATGAAATCAATGAATTCACCATCGAACATTTTTTATCCCACATGGAGGGAAAGGTAAACATCGAGAAAACCTGAGAAGGGTGAAATCAAGGTCGAACGACCAAGAGATAAGGGTAAGGGAGTCTGTTACACGAGGGGAAGGTATTAGAACCCCCACACGCCCGTAGTACTCTACGATATCCACTCTTGTTATCTATCTTATGGGTGTGTTCAATCTATGCTTGTTGTTTATTACTGCTAAAGGGAGAAAGCATGCAAAAGAAATGAGAAAAGAATGTAGGGAAAATAAAAGTTATGCTCGTTCGGGCCCTACCTCGATGCCTACGTATCCCTTTTAAGGAATCAGAGCAGCCGTAGTTCGGCTCATATGTTTTTGCTGGTTTGTATTTTTTTAATGAACAATATTAATTTCGCCCTCTGCCGCAACTCGACCTTTGGAGACTTACGCATCAGCACAGAAGTGAATTAACATGCTCTTTTGAAAAAGTTTTGAAAGAAAGTCCCGAAGGCAAAAAGAGTTTGTGTTTGTCAGTGTTTTTGCTTATAGGTAACAGCTAGTTGATCTTAAGAGAGATATTTTAGCCATTCCTCTACTTATTCATGAAATAAGTCTTTGAGACTTGAACCACGCCAAGTCTTAGAATGGAAAAACGATAAGATCGAGAAGAGATCCGCTTATCATCTCCCATGTTCAACAAAGGCACGATTCTCGTCAGTAATTTTTAAGTATTTTTGATGTTTGAAAGAAAAAAGAAGTTTTAGTTTTAAATGCATATGCGAAAAGGAGAAAGAAAATTCAAAGGGAGACTAGCCTATTTCTAAACCTAATGTTATTATGCATCACGAACCTAAAATTGGAATTTCGGGGGAATTCTACCTAATATTAACATGCATAGCTTGCAGTAAAGACCTGTTTCTCATGATTTCTAGAAAAGTAGTAAAGAAATGTGGTAAAGTGCGGAAAATATAAAGGCAGTAGTGGCGACTACCAAAAGCAAGCAAATTTTCGAAAGCGGACGAAAGCAATGGATAAGAAGGGAGTACGCGCCGAGCAAGATTCACCAAGAAACAAACAAAGTCAGAAACGAGATCCAACTAAGATAAAAGCAAACGCGTATTGTGAATGCAACGTGTAATTAGAAATTCTTGCACAAAGCATCATAAAATATCACATGCATTAGGATAACATATAATATGATATGAATTTCTCAGGATGATGAGATATAAGGCGTGTCGCATCGGAGGCGAGCATAAGCCATATGCTTAGATCACATAACTACCTGTTATGTTACATAATTGAAAGCACCAAAATGTACCATGCACAATGAACGAACGCGTCAAAAATAACAAGGCACATCGGCATGAAAATATGAATAAAAACTAAAAGAAAAAATTATTTTTTTATTAGCTTTTTGAGTATGGAAAATTCTTTAAAAAACTAAAGAATTAATTCCTAAAAAATTCTATTATATTCTACTATTTTTTATTGATCTTATACTTTTTTATCATAATAGAAATAGTAAAATTAAATCCTAAATCTAACAAAGGAATTGTAAGATCAGGGGTGCTAACTGGAATACAGGGGTGTAAAATAGCAGGGCATTAGGCCCATCAATAACAAGGTCCAGTCAACTTCTTTGTAGCAATTATTTCAGCATGTCCAAAAATCAAATCAAATAGGCCAAGAAGGGAAGTGAGAAGAGCAGTTAGGCCCAAATGGAATTATTCAGCATCACTATTTAGATCTATTATTGAATATAAAAAAATGAAGACAAAAGATGGAACATTGACGTTTTTTTGAGAGATAGGGCAAAAGAGAGTGTGTTGATTCAACTTCTTCCATTCCCAACCCAATTCTCTCTCTTTCTCTTATGCGATTTCCGGTGAATTTACTATCGTCGCCACCACCAAACCTTGGCCAAACCGTCCTGAACCTACAACTTCTGAACATTAACCTCAACTAAAACCATGCCTTGATCTTAGATATATTCTCAATTTTCCATGAGAATCGCTTAGACGGTTGGATTGACGAAGTTAGTCACGAAACCCTAAGTTCTAAAATTCACAATTTCGAGTGCACTAATGATGATTCAAGAAAAAATCAACATTCATAAGCATCATAGTACGTTGAATCGCACAAGATCGACAAAGGAAAAGCAATAAAGAAACCTACTCCGAGAGTCCGACATTGTGGTGCGGTGTTTGCTCATCTCAGGTTTGCTTCCACTTCTATTAGCATATTTCACAATTCAGAATTCTCACCAACTCCTTCATGAATTCAAATCTTCTCCGATTTCAGGCCTCGTCACGGTTTGGTTCTTCGTTCTTGGCGTCGATCTCATTTCTTGGCCTCGAATACTCACACGTTCATAAAGAGTGGCTGAAGGAAGAAGAAATTCTTACTCGTCATAGTCACTCCGACGTCAATTCCAACTTGATTCAGGTATTCATTATTTATTCCTTGCTTCTATCTTCTTCTGATACGAATTCCTCTTCTGAATTGTTGTGTTGTGATGTTGTTGAGATGTAGAGGATTGTCGAGGTATTGCAGAAAAGCGAGGTTGGTGCGGTATTGATAAAGATGAAGTGTGAAGAGCTTTAAGTCTTACAGAGAGATGAGAGACTTGAAGGTTGAAGTTGTGTGGAAGTTGAATATTTATGAGAAGATAGATAAGAAGTTGCTGATAATTTTCTGGTGAGTTTTTCTTTTTGTGAATAACTGATCGTGAATGATTTTCTAGGTGAATAATGGGTGAATAATTATCTGTGAATCTCTGAGTTTTTTGAATAATGATGTGTGTGTGTGTGTGTGTGTGATTGTGAATCCCCTTAATCCTCCCCTCTTCTTTTGTTATATAGCTACTTCTGAATGGAGAGAAGTCGGTAACAGATTGAAAACGTCTTGGCCATTGGATGTTGAGTTAGTTATCAGCTTCCAAATTCTGTTACAATGAGTTGTACCTTGTATGAACAAAATAGTGACATATGGATCTTGAGTCATGAAAGAAACATGCCTTGAATACTCGAATTCTCACTTGGACTTATGAAATAAGGTTGAACAATGATGAATGATACTTGAATGGTCGTCATGAGATAAGCCTCAATTTTCCTTTTTCGTAATTAAAACTTTTCTGCCATTGTTCCTTGTTTAGATCAACTTATTGACATCCTAAACACATATGCTCTTGAAACTTAATTTTGATATACTGAGTAAACAACGATGGACTCCTAATCCAATTTAATTCCCCCAATCTAAACCAAATTTGCATGCCAAGCAAAAAACGTTAGAAAGAAAACTGCCTTGTTTTGGTAAAAAAAAATGATATCCAATTGATATTACCAGATAAACCAAAATCTTGATCAAAGGATGACCACCACTTGATTATAATGAAGAGACCACCTCAAATGAAAACCAAATCAAGTCTGAACACCAAGGATTAGAAACCCTAATTCATACTTGCATTCTCAATGAACTCCTAACTTCAATCTTGAATCCAAATCAACTTGTATGATAAGTAATTTGAATAGACAATAAGATCTTGATCCTAAAAAACTCACAACCTTGCCTTTTGTATCATGCCTCATATTCCACGATTCAATCCACAAGTCTCTTATCTTGACAAAGTCCTTCCCTAATTGACGACCTTAAATCATCAAAGATGGACATAAATGATAATGAAAGAATATGATCAAGATTAACATGAAACCTTATTTCCCCTGATCTTCAATTACTTGGACATTTATCAATGAATAGAAACCCTGATTTTTAATGAAATTTTCCTTTTCTGAACCAATATTTCTTTTCTTTTTCCATACCATTCTTAAAATGCACCTTGAATGCCTAACACATATTAGATGAAAGTTCAAGGGAGACCCTGGTTCAAAAGTTAATTTTTCAAAGCTTACTTTAACCGAAGTCAACAGATCTTATCCACGTATCTTGAACTTGGCCCATGATTATGCATCTCAAGGTCTCATAAGAGCTTGTAAGCCCATCAACCAGGTACGCCATGTTGAACAAAACCCTTCCTTGAATGCCTTGAACCTTGAATTACTTTGCATGAATTCTTCCATGAGAATCCTACTTCAATCCAAATCTACTCGCATTGCAGATAACAAATGACAATGATAAGGACAATAATTGCCTTGGTTACGAAGGAGTCCACAAATTCATATCTTAGGTCATGAACCACGCTTCACAATTCGATCCCCATCCTTTAACGATCGGTTATTTAAACTCGAAATTAGTGTCATGAGGAACATCTTACAGATGGATGATAAAGTCTAAATCACAGAAGAATTCCCTTGACGTGAAACCCTAGTCGCGCAAATGAAAACCCCAATACTTGCCAAGACTAGATAAAAGGAATTATATCTTGAAGAGAAAGAAATCATGTTAACCATACCTCACAATCTTGATTCCTCGTTTAGATGCACAGAGAAATATCCGGATGAAACATCTTTGAATCATGATTCAACAAAACCTAAATTAATTAACTGAAGAGTAGATGAATGCCATGTCATAGTCATTAATCCTAATCAAATGATAAGCATATTTATAGGAAGAGGCGTCATGATTCGAAGCCCACATATGCTAGGTCACGCCCTGTAGTTCTTGACCAGAATGACCTACAACCAGTTGTTCATCAAAAGATATTAGCCCTATAACTTGGTGGAGAAGAAGTCCAAAAATGAGCATGCTCAAAAACCCTAGTTCCACAGTTTTATACACCAGGAAGATCCTGAATAATCAGGCTCATTCAACCCATACACCTCAAATCAGTTGTAACCCTAACTCCCTGACTGCTGATCTTTTGAACCTCAGGTGATCCATTTTTTATGAAAATGCGTGCGATACACATGACCTATTAGAATGATTCAGATGAATGCAAAGTCCAAGCCAGCATAAGAGAAATTTAGGAGGGAAAATTTTGGGGTGCAACATAGGGTTACTTCGATATGAGAGCCTGGATAGTAGGGCTGTGAGAAGGAACCTGGATAGTAGGGTTACTTCGATATGAGAGCCTGGATAGTAGGGCTGTGAGAAGGAACTTGGATAGTATGGTTACTTCGATATGAGAGCTTAGATAGTAGGGTTGTGAGAAGGAACCTGGATAGTAGGGTTACTTCAATATGAGAGCCTGGATAGTAGGGTTGTGAGAAGGAACCTGGATAGTAGGGTTACTTCGATATGAGATCCTGGATAGTAGAGTTGTGAGAAGGAACCTGGATAGTAGGGTTACTTAGATATGAGAGCCTGGATAGTAGGTCTGCTTTTGTTGCGCCGATGATTACTCTGTTTAGCTTCGAGCGTCGATCATGGGCTTTGCTAGAAATTGTTGATAATAATGTCTTTCCTGAAATACATACAGGGTTAGTTATATGTGATGTATGAGATGCATTGTGTGTTGACGTTCTCAAAATAAATTAGACCATGTTATATGTGGTAATATGCATATGTCATGATGTATGAACATGAAATGCTGATGTGATAATCAGAATCGGGGAAAATAAATCCTTGATTTCCATGAAAACCATAGTTCCTCCACCTCTGTTGGGGATGGTGAACAAAGATGACCGTGCTGGGGATTTTCCCCTTGGTTGGTGAATATTCTGCCGGAAGGGACCCTGCCCGAGGATAACTCTGCGGGGAATAACTCTGTCGGAGATGAGATACTCTGTCGATGGATCATGCTGATTTGGAGAAATAAACTCAGCTGGAGATGAATTTCCGTTACTGGTGATAATGAATTATGTCGGAGATTGAAATTCTGCTTGTGAGAGAAATAAACTCTGCTTGGGGAAGAAATTTACTTACTCACTCGCAAATGTGAACCTTAGTTGGGGAGAGTTGTATCCTGTAGGGAAAGTTAACACCACTGTCTTTGGATACTTCTTACCCTGTGGGGAGTGTATGTACCACTTCTCATGTTCTCCAGCTGGTTTTGTCCCTGTACCTGATGGGTAGAGTAACTGTGAGGCTCAGACACTTCTTATTTGTCCCTGTTCCTGGAATTACGAGTAATAGTCTTTTGTTTCTTATGTAAATAAATATTTATGAGCAGCAATTATTTCCAAACGCATATATAAAAAATGAATCATTGGACGTTATCGCAAAACAAAACAGAAAAAGAAAAAACAAGTTTGAAATTTCTTGTGAAAATGAATTATATTGATTTTTAATGTTAGCCTGTAATAGATGTTTTGTACAAGAGGCTGACGTCCTAGTAAGAGAGCTCCGCTGAAAGATAGAAATCATACAATTTGTGAAAAATAAAGAAAAACAGCTATGTGAAACAATCCCATTGGTTCCAACTCTGCTATTGCCTTTATATCTTCAAACATCTCATCACTTTGCCGCTTGGTCGAAGGTGGATCAGGTTGATTGGTGTCGTTTGAGCTTGATAGTCGATACCAAAGTCTGGTTGCAAGATGATCCAATGAGACATAGTGTTACACTTCAATCCCTAATTTTTGCCTGGGCCGCCCTTTCGGGTTTTCAATACACCGGGATACCCTTTTTTTCCCAAGCCGCCTTTTCAGGTTTTCAACTTGCCGGGTGTACAATTTTTTTCATTTTCATCCCTTACTTTTGCCCGAACCCTTTTGGTTCGTTGGGAAGCCCTTATTTTTTCCTAGGCCAGTCAACCTAGCGGGTCTTTGATTATGCGTGGTATTTTTTCACTATGTTTGCATTGACGGGGTGAGAAAGGTCGTCACCATCCATGGTGGTTATAATCATAGCTCCTCCCGAGAAAATGTTCTTAACCACAAATGGCCCTTCGTATGTGGGGGTCCATTTTCCCCTGGGATCACCTTGTGGCAGTATGATTCGTTTGATCACCAGATCCCCGACTTGATATTCTTGACGTATGACTTTCTTGTTAAAAGCCTTGATCATTCTCTCTTGATATGTCTGACCATGACAGATAGCAGTAAGTCTCTTTTCATCAATTAAATTCAGCTGATCAAGTCGGGTCTGGATCCAGTCGTCTTCGTTCAAACCCGCATCCTTCATAATCCTGAGAGAGGTTATCTGGACTTCGATGGGTAGGACTGCCTCCATGCCATACACCAAAGAGTAGGCGTTGCCCCTGTCGACGTCCGTGCTGAGGTACGGTACCCATGAAGAGCGAATGGTAACATCTTGTGCCAGTCTTTGTATGTCACCGTCATCTTTTGCACAATCTTCTTGATGTTCTTATTAGCTGCTTCAATAACCCCATTCATCTTCGGCCGGTAGGGAGAAGAGTTATAATGTTGTATCTTGAACTATTTACAGAGCTCGGTGATCATCGTGTTGTTGAGATTTGTACCATTGTCTGTAATGATCCTTTCTGGTACACCATATCGACAGATCAGATTATGTCGAATAAACCGCGCCACGACGGTCTTAGTTACTGTAGCAAAGGAAGCTGTCTCCACCCATTTCGTAAAGTAATCAATAGCCACCAGAATGAAGTAATGCCCGTTAGATGCAGTAGGTCGGATCTCGCCGATCATGTCAATGCCCCACATTGCAAAAGGCCAAGGAGCTATCAAAACATTCAGGGGAACCGGAGGTACATGCACCTTATCCACATAGACTTGGCACTTATGGCAGGTTCGAGAATGCTGATAACAATCGGCCTCTATAGTAGACCAGTAATATCCTGCCTGTAGGATTTTGTTTGCCATGGTATGTCCACTAGAATGAGTTCTAAAGGTACCTTCATGTAACTCTGCCATGATCCTTTCTGCCTCGCTTTTGTCCACATATCGCAGTAAGGTTGAATCATGGTTACGCTTATAGAGGATTCCATTACTGATGAAGAACTTCCCAGCAAACCTTCTCAGAAACTTCTTATCATTAATAGATGCCCCCTCGGGGTATTCTTGAGCCTCAAGATACCTCTTTACCTCGTGAAACCAGGGTTTATCGGCTACCTCTTCAGTCTCAATGTCACAGCAATGTGCGGGTTCGTCCAACCTCTCAATGGTAATCTGGGGAGCTTCATTGTCCCACCTGACTTTGAACATAGAAGACATGGTAGCTAGCGCGTCCGCTAATTGGTTCTCCTCTCTCGAGAAGTGTTCAAAGGTTATCTCCTCAAAATGTGAGAGCAATGTCAGTACATATTCTTTGTAAGGAATAAGATTTAGGTGCTTCGTATCCCACTCGCCTTTGATCTGACTGATCACTAGGGCAGAATCTCCGAATACACTCAAGAACTTAATCCTCAGGTCAATAGCAGCTCGAAGACCTAGGATACATACTTCATACTCCGCCATATTATTGGTGTAGTTAAAACATAAACGGACGGTGAATGGAGTATGACAACCTTCAGAAGATATAATTACAGCACCAATTCCATTACCCAATGTGTTTGATGCTCCACCAAAATACATAGACCATCGGGATCCTTTCACAGGTCCTTCATCAGGTCCAGGTTCTTCACAGTCGGTCACCAACATGATGTTCTCATCTGGGAATTCGAAATTCATGGATTGGTAGTCATCCACGGCCTGATGCGCCAAATGATCCTCCAATACACTCCCCTTTATTGCTTTTTGGGTTGTGTATTGGATGTCATACTCGTTTAAGATCATCTGCCATCTCGCTATTCTTCCGGACAGGGTAGGATTTTCGAAGATATACTTGATTGGATCCATTTTTTATATCAAAAAAGTGGTGCGAGTCAAAATATACTGTCTCAGCCGGCGAGCAACCCATGCCAAAGCACAACAAGTTTTCTCGAGCAGTGAGTATCGGGTCTCTGAGTCGGTAAACTTTTTGCTAAGGTAGTAAATAGTGTGCTCTTTTCGGCCAGACCCATCATGCTGCCCCAGCACACACCCCATTGAACCGTCTAGCACTGTCAACTATAAAATCAAAGGTCTTCCTTCAACTGGAGGCATCATAATTGGTGGCTCTTGAAGATATTCCTTGATTCTTTCAAAAGCGGTCTGGCATTCCGCATTCCACTTTACCACTTGATCTTTCTTCAGCAGCTTGAAGATTGGCTCACAAGTAGCAGTCAGATGTGAAATGAACCTGGCGATGTAATTTAGACGTCCCAAGAAGTCTCTAACTTCTTTTTCTGTGTGGGGAGCCGGCATCTCTTGTATGGCTCTTGCCTTTGCAGGGTCCACCTGAATACCTTTGTCACTGACAACAAAACCCAGAAGCTTACCAGACCTTACCCCGAAGGTACACTTGTTCGGGTTCAACCTCAGCTTGTACGTTTTCAACTTGTCAAACAGTTTTTGGAGATGATCAAGGTGCTCTTCCTCGGTTTGAGACCTGGTTATCATGTCGTCAACATAAACCTCGATCTCATGATGAATCATGTCGTGAAACAAAGCGACCATGGAGCGCTGATAAGTTGCCCCAGCATTCTTCAACCCGAAAGGCATTACCTTGTAACAGAAGGTGCCCCACTGTGTAACGAAGGTTGTCTTCTCCATTTCCTCAGGAGCCATCTTGATCTGGTTGTAGCCAGAAAAACCATCCATGAAGGAGAAGATTTTATTCTGCGTGGTGTTGTCGACCAGAACGTCGATGTGAGGAAGCGGGAAGTCATCTTTGGGGCTTACCCTGTTCAGATCTCTATAGTCCACACACACCCGTACCTTATCGTCCTTCTTAGAAACCAGAACGATGTTGGCCACCCATTGCGGATAAGAAGTGATAGCTAAGAACCCTGCACCGAATTGTTTCATGACCTCTGCTTTAATTTTCTCTGACATTTCGGGGCGCATACTGCGAACCTTCTTCTTTACCGGAGGACAATCTTCTTTGGTCGGCAGGAAGTGTACCATAATATCGGTGTCCAAACCAGGCATGTCTTCATAGGACCAGGAGAAGATCTCAACATAGTTGTGTAACATCTGTATTAACCGTTGTTTGATATTAGGCTCCAAATTCACACCTATTTTGACCTCTTTCTTGTCTTCCTCTGTACCCAAATTTACTGATTCAATTGGATCTTTATGAGGCTGTATGGCCCTCTCTTCCTATTGTAACAGTCTAGCAAGTTCTCCAGGCACCTCACAATCATCCTCACCTTCGTCCTCAGCTTGGTTGATCGGATTTTCAAAGTTATAACTGGAAGTAGCAGAGTTGTTATCAATGGGATCCAGAGTGGATATAGATCTTCATTATGATACGTGAGTGTGTGTAAGAGAATAGCTGTTTTGATAAAGCGAGAGACAGAAAAGAAAAACAAGGAGCACAAAATATGTAAAGCAAGAAACATCCAATGTTTTATTAATGATATATGAAATGACAAATAATAAGCCCTCACAAGCAAAGCCAAAGTGTCTCGGGCAAGGCACCGGGCCGTAAAGTTTCAAAATGTTTATTACAAATCTTAAAACAAAAAGTCAATTATTGCGGAATAAAAGAAACATGTATGAAGTCCTTCATCGTCTAGTTGTTTAGTCCACCATTGGTTGTAGGGTAGATCCAGTTGTCGATGTCTGAATCCTCTTCACTATCCTTGATTGCATTAATTCCCTGATTGTTGATGTGCAGAGGAGGTCTTCCGATCCCATGTGGATTAGCTTCAGAGAGTGCACCATGGGCTGCTGTGGTTGGATGCTGGATCTGGACCAAGGGATGATCCAAAGGGTAGGATTTGTGAGCGTATGATGGACGCATGGAATGGTGATGTACTGAATCTGCAGTAAATTGTTAGGAAAATAATAAAAGTGTGAATTAATAATTAAAAACCTAACTCTGATTAATTTATAAGTTAATTATGAAATAAAATCAATATTGATTAAATCAAAACAACTTTTATGTCAAAAATTATTTTAACTAATTAAAAGCCTAAAACTAATATTTAATGATTTTTTTGTGATTTTATATGTTAATTAAATTAATGATAGAAAACAAATCAAGTGAAACATAAATAAATGAAAAGGGTTAGAAAAGAAAATAGTCAAAAAAGTGAAAAATGCATGGGGTGGGTCATGAACTCATACCCCTTGGGTCACAGTTAGGCACCTCATCCACCAAGCCAAGCTATTGTTTGTGATTTAAACCTGTTCTACGTAACAACAAGAACTCATTTGGACAGTTAATAAACATTAGCAATGCATAAAATTAATTATATGAATGTTTGAAAGAAAAGAAAATCGGAGAAGATGAGTATGCTTGTTTCAAGCATCAATGGCCATGACTTTCAACCTATTCTTACCCTTAGATACCTCAGGAATGATTTGTAATTGATGGCTTGGACTGAAAGTGGCTGGATCTTCGGTTTTGACTTTGCACTAGTTTCGACAGAATTTGAGGTTTTTAGAGAGTGTTCTTGGGCAGCCAATTTTGTGCCCCCTAGTGTATGAGGGTGTTGTGTTTATATAGAGGAGTAATTTATGTCAAAAATAATGGAAGAAATCTCATGGTATCTTGAGGAATTATGAAGATTTAATTTGATTTTGGCCTTGTATGATTTCTTTCCAAAATAGCTCCAATCATGACTTTTTCAATATAAATCATCCTTGCACGAATTACATGCCATGCTAGCTGTATATGGACTCATAATGTGCACCAAAATCCCAAGATTTGATTTGTTTTTATTATTTTACCATTTAATTTGGTTTATTTTGGTTTAAATGAATAAAAAATCAAAATAAATGATAAAAATAATAAAATAATAGGTGGAAAAGCTCAAGGGTCGTGGGTCCTATTAGAAACATGTTTCAAACAAGAAAACATGGTCCCCTTTGAAAAAAATGCAAATTTGATCAATGTTGACTATTGACAATTTTCCAAAAATTGCCAACTTTGACAATGCACAACTCTCTCAATTTTTACCCTAGAAGGGTGTTCTTGGACTTTTTAGAAAGCTTAAGATGTCCTCTAAGCACACCTTCTGGTTTAATCTCAATTGGTTCTTCCATGTTCATGTATGAAGCTTTGACCCAAAAGGTGTTTTTGTTGACTTTTCAAAATGACCCATAATGTAGAAATTCATATCTTTTTGTGGGTGCATATTTTGAACTTGTAGGATGAAGATGAATTGTAGGTAATTTAATCCTATTCAAAATGAGCCTTGGATGGAAAATTTCCGATAAAACATGAAGAAATTATGCTTGGTCAAAGTTTGGTTGACTTTTCCTAAGAAACCCTAATTTAGCAACTTTTGGGTATTGATGAATTCAGGGAACTCCTTGAAGAATCATGATCAAACCTTGATCAAATAATGAAATTTACTTCAAAATGTGGATGTTAACCAAAAATCTTGAAGTTTGACTGTATGTGGGCCACAGTTGACTTTTGACCTAATACAATCGATTCTCAAGCATCTGAGCAGTTGATTGAGCAAACTTCTTGTGAAGTGCTTGAAATTTGACATGGGGGGTCTTGAGAATATATTAGGACTTTGGAAAGCATTTGGGACCTTTGTGGTTCACCCATCTTGATGAAGAATGAAACCCTAATTTGAGGTATACTGCCTTAGGAGAGAGTTTGTCTGGTCCACTCTTGGGCAACCTTGAGCAAATTGAAGATCTCAATGGACATGTATTGAGTGAAATGAGAGGGAAAATTTTGGGGTACAACAGTTGCCCCTGTTCAATCTTCTTAAACCTGAGGATGTAGATTGGCTAGCCTGCCTTTCGTGATCTGAAGGTGGAAGATGATATAACACTAAAGTGTCCAGAAATTTGCACTCGCTTGAAGTGGCACTTGATTTGTGATATCGGGAATGGGCTTACAGATGCCATTTCGGGGTTGATGATAGAAGATTTTCAGAGATGGGCTTAAATATGCCATCCTGGATGTGATGGAGAATCGTCGGAGATGGGCTTAAAGATGCCATCTAGATAATGTGGATTTCCTGAGATATTCCTTTGATGAGAATCCCTACTCCTGTCGTTGAGGAGGAATCTATTGAGGAATGTTGGTATCTGTCTTGGGAGAAATATAATTTTAGGAGCTTCAATTGTCCGTTACTCTATTGGGGAATTAACTCTGAAGGTGAACTGCATATCTGGTCAGTGTACATGCTGCACCGTGACTTACCGGGGAAAGGTGAAACCGATCATGTTTGATCAGGTCCAGGTCTTACAGTGTTATGGGATGTCGTCTGGAGATAAGAGAAAAGAAACCTGGATGGTAAGGTTATGAGAAGGAACCTGGATAGTAGGGCTTATGGGAAGGAACCTGGGTAAGGTTGTTTCGTGAGGAGTTTGGGTAAAACTGCATCTGAACCGAGAAGGAACCTGGGTAAGGTTGCTTTGTGAGGAGTTTGGGTAAAACTGCATCTGAATTGAGAAGGAACCTGGGTAAGGTTGCTTTGTGAGGAGTCTGTGTAGGGCTTTAGGAGGAACCTGGGTACAGTTACTTCGGGATAAGTCCGTGTAAAACTTCGGCAGGAACCTGGGTAAGGTTACTTTGGGCTAAGTCTATGTAAAACTTCAAGAGGAACCCGGGTAAGGTTACTTTGTGATAAGTTCGTGTAAAACTTCAGAGTGAACCGGGGTAAGGTTACTTTGAGATAAGTTTGTGTAAAACTTCAGGAGGAACCTGGGTAAGGTTACTTTGTGATAAGTTTGTGTAAAACTTCAGAAGGTACCTGGGTGAGGTCACTTTGGGATAAGTTCGTGTAAAACTTCAGGAGGAACCTGGGTAAGGTTACTTTGTGATAAGTTCGTGTAAAACTTCAAAAGGAACCTAGGTAAGGTTACTTGGGGATGAGTTCGTGTAAAACTTCAGGAGGAATTTGGGTAAGGTTACTTTGTGATAAGTTCGTGTGAAACTTCGGAAGGAAATGTATGAGAAAGGGCCCGTGTAAGATTTTTCAGAATAAACCCGTGTGAAGCTGCATTTAGGAGAAACCCGTGTAAGATTGCTTCGTGATGAACCCGCGTAAAGCTACATTTGATCACGCAGATAATTACTCTGTCTAGTTTCAAGAGCTAATCTTGAACTTGCTGGAAGTTATTGATGATAACCATCTTTCCTAAAAAGGTACATGATTAATCGTATATGATGCATGAAATGCATTGTATGATGATGTTATCAAAATAAATGAGACTATGATATATGCAATGTGTATGCGCATGTCATGATATATGAACATGAAATGCTATTGTGGCACGTCCGAGTTTGGGAAAATAAATCCCTGACTGCTGTTGGAGAGTAATGGAAATTGAGTTCCTGACTGTCGTAGAAAAAGTGGTTCTTCTACTTCCGCTGGAGATGGTGAACCAGAGATGACTATGCTGGGGATTTGCCCCTTGTTTACGGATATTCCACCAAGGAAAGACTCTGCTTGAGAACAACTCTACGGGGGAATAATTCCGTTGGAGAGAGAAGCTTCCATAGCTGAAGGGATAAACTATGTCGGGGATTGAGCTTCTGCATTCATAGAAATAAACTCTTTTCGGGAGAAAACTTTATGAACCGCTTGCGATTACAAAATTTGGCTGGGGAATATAGACGTCGGCTATTTGAAAGAGCTTGGCTGGGGAAAGTAACTCCTGTTTGGGGAGGCAGAGATCAAAACTTTGGTTGCCTCTACTTTGTGGGGAGTGTAAATGTTACTGGGACGCATGTTGAGGATACGACAATGACTTCGTATCAAGACTTTTCTTCCCCTGTACCTGCTGGAGAAAGTTCCTACGGAGGCCTTGTGAATTGAGTGTTATCCCAACTTATGAGGTGCTTGGTAACATTCGATCGAAATGATAAGTCTTCTACTGATAGGCAAGTGACGAGATGACGGGACATAGTCATACGCTTTAATCCCTAACTTTTGCCTGAACTGTCTTTTCAGATTTTCAGTCCACCGGGATACCCTTTTTTGCCCAAGTCGCCTTTTCATGTTTTCGGCTTGCCGGGTGTACATATCTTTTTTGTTTTTATCCCTAATTTTTGCCCGAACCCTTTTGGTTCGCCGGGATGCCCTTATTTTTGCCTAGGCCAGTCAACCTAGCGGGTCTTTGTTCATGCGCAGTATTTTATGACTATGTCCATGCTCTCAAGGTGTAGGGAGTTGTCACTGTCGGTAGTGTTGCGTTGCCATACTACCATAAGATGTTTGTTTGATCATACAGGATTTGTTGCTGGAATTCATGCCCAATGCCCCCAAGTGATTCAGATGGAGATCTGCCCCTGGCTATTTGGCGTCTTTGAGAGATTCCTTGAATCTTGACTTGACTGCCCCAGATGATGGACAATGATCATGCCGTGCCCCTTGGTTGGAAGTATTTTTCCACTTGAGGTGATCCTTTTTATTGAGAAGGTTTTTGTTCACTAGATATTCGTCATGCGAATTTCTCTGCTGTTGAACAAATAGTCATATGCAAATAATGTTATTTTAAGAATGCAAAGCTTACGTCTGTCTTGAAGTTTTGAAAATGCAGTTTTTTTATAGAAAAAAAAATAGAATTTTGCAAAGATGTGATATCAACTCAGGATTTGTAACGGACCTTCAGGAGTCAGGATACCTTTTGTAGCAGTATGCTTTCGAACTAACCCATGCTTCAGCTAGGACTTTTAAGGGTTATAACATGGCCTGGTTCACAGTTTAAGAAACAAAGGATAAAGGCTCAAATTTTATTTTTACCCACCCGTTCTTCGTGATGTTCTTCGATCCTAAACGCAGCTAATTATGCATTTAGATCATGTTTGAGTCTTTGCTCTGATATTCCAGTGATGGTTCAGATACTGACAGTTTATTTTGAATAGGCAGTCATTTCTTTTTTGTTGAGGGTTTGTAGGACCTCTTTCTTTTTGATTTTATTATCCCTGTCTTTTTCCTAAGCTGTTTCTTTTTGTGATTACAGTCAGCGGGATGCCCCAGTTTTTCTTAAGTCTCCTTCATAGGTTTTGACTTAATGGGCTTTTATTTCGAGAAATAATGACTGCCTGTCTTGACGATTATAGGTAACCATCACCGTATTTTGTTTTGGAAGGACGTCTTCGATGCCATTCATTGTTCACCTGGATTAATTGAGAAAACTACCCTGCCCCAGGTTGTGATTAAGGGTTTTAATTTGTGTGAAAGAAAAACTCCTACTTCTTTGGCTCAAAGGGGTTGACTAGGGATTATCTTCCTTATAACTCCACTGTTTGGGATTTGAAACAACGCATGTACATCGTCAGCAGGGTCTGTTCAAAAGCATACTGTAGAGATTATGGTATCATTTTCGTCATCCTCCCTCTAAAGGCTTACATTTTTTTAGTCGAGAGTTGAATATCACGAAAAGGAAATATAAAGCAATTTAAGCATAATTGACAATAAATTAATTCAAGACAGACATGTGTAATGCATTAATGAAATAATAGAGTTTGACATGACAATAATTGTTCGAATAAGCAAAGAAAATACAACTTCAGAATTTAAATGAACAAATATGCTTTCAATCCTAGCCATGTTTTAGCAAGAGAGAAGTGATCACGTTGGAAGTCTCAGGAGGGTCGAATTCGATCTCCTTGGCATCAATCATATTCTGAATCTTGTATTTCAGCGCCCAACAATCGTTAGTATCATTCCCTGGGCTGCCAGAATGATAAGCACACCTTGCCTCCGGATTGTAGTTAGGAGAGGAAGTCTTCGGGTTCGGATGAGGGTTTATCACTGTAATCAGCTTCATCTTCAACAAGTGTTGCAATGCTTGTGACAGTGGCATGTTGATTTAGGTGAACTGCCTTTGAGGTCTTTCCACCCTTGGCTGATTGTTTCGTTGTTGTGGTCGTTGTGCGCGTGCCGAATTAGAGATTAGTACTGCCCCTACAGATTAGTGGTATTCTGCCTTGCTACGTCCCTTCTGGACGTGCACAACATTGGCTTCCCTCTTACCACCAAATGACTTCTTCTTTGTACTCGAAGATGTATTTTTCTGGATCTTGCCACTCTGGATCCCAGCTTCTACTCTTTCTCCAGTCAATATCAGCTCGGTGAAACCAGCTGAGGAGCTACCAATCAAGTGATTGAAGAAAGGACCAAACAACGTACCAAGGAACATATCCAGCAACTCCCTATCAGACAAAGGGGGTTGGACTCTCCCTACCAGATCTCTCAACTTCTGCGCATAGTCCTTGAAACCTTCGCTTGCGCCCATGGACATACTCTGGAGTTGAGTATGGGTAGGGGCAAGGTCAGCGTTATATTGATACTGCTTGTAAAAAGCAGCAGCCAGATCTTCCCAGTTACAGACATTGGTTACCTCTAGCTGGTAGAACCATTCAAGCTGAGTCCCTGACAGACTATCTTGAAAGAAATGAACCCATAGATTTATATCAACTGTGTGGGGCTGGATCTTCCTGACATAAGAACGAAGATGGAGTTTTGGGAAGGACACCCCATCATACTTAGCAAAAGATGGAGCTTTGAACTTCTGCGGGATGACCACTCCTGACACCAATCCCAGTTCTTCTAAATCTAGTCCAGGTATCCTCTGAACTTCCATGGCACTCAGACGGTCTTCTAGCTGTTTGTATCTATCCTCAGCAGGAGGATATTATTCATCATTATAATCAGTATCATTGTCAGAGACTGCAGGACTAGGGTCCTTCTCTTCTTCCTGATTCTCCTCTTCCTTGGATGAAGAGGTCAGATCAGTTTGTCGCTTCAACCGCTCTCCAAACCTTCTGTCCATGTTCAGAATACTGACAGCCTTCTTCTTTTTCTTCTTCTCTTTCAGAATGAGGGCTTTCAGATCCTTCTTCCCTTTTTCCAGACTTATGAACATTTGTTGGAACTGGGCATTTTGTGCTTGAAGATCCTTGATGCTTTGTTCAGAATACATTTCTGCTGAAATAAACAGCGAAGAAGATGAGAAACCTGTAATTGTACCTGTTTATGCAATGTCATGGATGATATGCGTATGCAATGATTTAAAGGATTCTTAAAGGCTCAGATCCAAAAGAAACACATGTTAATTGCATTGATAAGTTTGAATTGTTACAAAGAATAAACTTTAGGCTTACAAATAAACAAAACAAAACTGAAAGCAAAAAGAAACTAGGTCTCCCAAGAGTGCATCCTCTTTGGCGTGATGTAGGCATTTATGTTCCTTTCTTCATGAAGTAGCCTAGTGAGCTCCAGGACCTTCTTCTCGCTAGCATATATCTGAGCTTCAAATGTGTCCCGCTCCTCTTTGAGTTGAACCCAGGACTTCTGCAACTCTTCATGATCGGTTGCCATGTCGGGATGATGACCAAGTGAAGTAGTGTCTCCTTCAGTAGCTGGCTCCACGGTTATTGGTAGGACAGCTGGGTAAGGCATCCTAAGGCTTTGGGCGCGAGCTCTTACCCACCAGAGATAAGGCTTAAAAGGAATGGAATTCTTGTGTCCTAGCGTCTTGCTATCAATTTTATGTACCATGCCCTAAGCCTTTATGAACCTTTTGCGGTATTCTTGAGCATCATTCTCATAGTTGAAGGCAATTCCTTGGATGAGTGTGTCATGTGGACCATCCCTTCTCGCATAACCAAACTGACGCAAGGCCAAACAAGGGTTGTAAGTGATTCCTCCCCTAATGCCTAAGAGAGGGACATTAGGGAATTCACCACAGCGATCGATGATGGTAACATCTTCCGAGAATCGTGAACACCAATGAATGTATGAATGTTTAAGGGACATCAGCCTGTGAGACCATTTCAAACCCTGCTCATTCTTCAAAACATACCTGGGTAGGTGCGAAATAAACCACCTAACCAATATAGGAGTGCAACATAGGAGGGTTCCCCTTCTCTTTAGAGTGCGAGCATGCAAAGAGTACATAATATCCCCGAGTAATGTAGGTACTGGATTATGAGACAGGAAAACCTTGATGGCGCTCACATCTACGAGTTAATCAGCATTAGGGAAAAGTACCGTCCCATATACGAGAATTGCTAGCACCTCTTCGAAAGCTTCTAAATCTAAGGTATCCCAAAAATTATAAGCCTTCTCAAATAGAAACTTAATCGGAATTCCTTGGACACTCCCTCTAGTCTCCCAATTTGCCACTATGTCAGACCATTGTAAAGACAGAGCTCTAGCAATTTCTTCAGGCTTTAGATGTTCTTCCATACCATTGAAAGGTAACTGGTCAAGAATAGATACTCCCAATAACTGAGAAAATTCCTCCATAGTAGGTACTAACTGATAATCCGGGAAGGTGAAATAATGGTGCACCAGGTCAAAGAACTGAAACAACACTTTTAATAACTCTTCATCAGGTTTTGCAGTGACCAGATTGAGCAATTGACCATGCTTTCTAGTGAAATGAGAACCTTCAAGAACCCTTAATGCCAGATCCTTTAGTTGGAGAGACACTTTCACAAGGTTGATATGTATAGTGTTCCTACGGGCAGATGTCATGTCCTACAAAACATAGCAAAAATGAGCCCTATGGAATCCTTGAAATGGTTAGTCATGATATGCCATGCTTATGATGTCATGATTAGGTTAGAAAATCACAGGTATAGAAAACAACAAACAAGTCACATCAAGTCCTTAGGTTTAAGGCTTGCATGAGTTTTAAGGTCATACCCTCTTGAAGTTGGATTGGTTCAACCTGTCCTATAAATAGTAACCGGGTTCTAAAAGGGATCTCAATATCACTGATCTTTCTCCCAGCTTTGTTCAATAGGCGATTGACTCACAACCAAACAAATCTCAAGAGTCAGGCCTTAATGAGTGTAGCATCTAGTATCTGTCGACCTTGGGAATACACCAAAGTCGGCCACCTCGCTACATCCTATTGGCCAAGTTGTGCAATTAAAGGTTCTAAGGTCAGTTGATGCTTCATGACACCACGCGGAAGCCCCGTACTCTCCCTGATTGACTCAAGGGTTACCGGTACCAACCAAAGTGTCACATCAATGTAGCTACTGCTTCAATCGTGCCGGTATACCCCAGCATAGTTCCCTCACAGTTTATTGCTACTTACCTAAAAGGTGTTCCCCAGATCCGGGTGTAGGATCTATAGTAACCCCGAACAAACCCTCAAAACAATCAAGACAATCAAGAGAAGCAATTTTAAAATGATCTAAATCCTAAGGTATACCCCACTTTATAGAATGATCCCCAGCAGAGTCGCCAGTTCTATGATACGGTGGCAGAACCGACCGTTTTATACTGGTTTGTATTTTGCGTTTTTTGTTTTCAAAATTTCGTGGTAAGAAAGAGTCGCCACCGACTTTTATTTTATCCAACTGGAAAGGAAAAAAGTACAGAAAAAATCCTTTTTTGAGATTTTGAGTGAGAGGGTAGATTATAGAAAGGGAAGGTGTTAGCACCCCTTCTATCCGTAGTTATCTACGGGCTCTTAGGTACTTGCTCATCTTTTAAAATTGCTTGTGTGTGTTTGTCTTGAAAATGTTTTACTTCGTGATAACCCTTGTATCAGTCCTCAAGGATGTGACGAAGTTTTTTTTGAAAATTTGTTTGAGAGGTGTTTGTGAAAAAGTTTTTATTTGAGCAAGTACCTACAAGCATCTACCTACTCGAAAAAAGATTGTTTTTGTTCTCGTTTCCTTTAGACAGTGCTATCCTACTATTGAGGAGTAGGTAGCACCATCGTTGTAGTTGTAAGGGACATTCGAAAGGGACGAATACAATCACTAAAGCAATAGTTAGAAAACCTTAGTAGTAACCCTAGAGTCTTAAGATCTTTCCGAGGCAACATTTCCGAGGCAATATTTTCGAGGCAACATTTCCGAGGCAACACTTTGATCTTTTAAACTGGAGGGCGACCACTAAAATCTCTTATGCTTAATGATTGTTTACCGAAGGAAACCGAAGTGAGGTAAACCCTAGGAGTGAATATGTGCATATGATTTGTTTCAGTTATTTAATCTTTGCACATTAGGTGATCTACCATTTTAATTTTCCAGACATTCTTGCCAAACAATCCTATTAGCCATACATCTAGACAGTTAAAGATTGCGGGAATTCAAAGTGAGAAAAATAAACCTAGCTATTACAAGGCTTCGGGGAGGGGGGATTAATTACATAACCAAAAATTGGGGACTTAAACAGTAAATAAAAACCCTAGTTTTAACTATTACAAACCAGTAAGCAGTTACATAATTAATCAAAAATAAATACGCGCGACAATCGTAAATACGAGAGAACTCGGGTTTTGACCCTTGGCTACCTAATTGGATTAATTAAAGAAAAAAAATCATTTTTTGTCATTTTTATTTAAGGAAATAAAAACCAAATTGAATTTAATTAAAGAAAAAAAATCATTTTGTCATTTTTATTTAAGGAAATAAAGAATAAATTGTAAAATATCCTAATCACTAATTAAGTTTTAATTATGAAAAATCATTAAATTAATGGAAAAAAAACAATTAACATATTTTTGTGTTTTTATTTTGAGAAGGAATTAAAATTAAGAATTAAACCTAATTTCTATTTGATTTTAATTATGAAAAAAAGACTTAAGTTAACCTAATTAAACTAATTAATGCAATTAAATATTTTATGAAAAAAAAAGACTAAACCTAATATTGTTTGTGATTTTCTGGTTTTTATGTTTTTATAAAAAATGATTTTTGGAAAATAAATAAAATAAATTAATTAAAACAATCAAAAGAATTGAAATAAAATAAAAAAGAAAAGATTAGGCCTGTGTGGTAGAATGCAGACTGGGGGAGCATTGCCAAATTTTTAGGCCCAAATTGGTTGGCCCATGTTCCTTGCGTGTGATCCCATGTGGATTAGCTTCAGAGAGTGCACCATGGGCTGCTGTGGTTGGACGCTGGATCTGGACCAAGGGATGATCCAAAGGGTAGGATTTGTGAGCGTATGATTGACGCATGGAATGGTGATGTACTGAATCTGCAGTAAATTGTTAGGAAAATAATAAAAGTGTGAATTAATAATTAAAAACCTAACTCTGATTAATTTGCAAGTTAATTATGAAATAAAATCAATATTGATTAAATCAAAACAACTTTTATGTCAAAAATTATTTTAATTAATTAAAAGCCTAAAACTAATATTTAATGATTTTTTTGCGATTTTATATGTTAATTAAATTAATGATAGAAAACAAATCAAGTGAAAAATAAATAAATGAAAAGGGTTAGAAAAGAAAATAGTCAAAAAAGTGAAAAATGCATGAGGTGGGTGATGAACCCATGCCCCTTAGGTCACAGTTAGGCGCCTCATCCACCAAGCCAGGCTATTGTTTGTGATTCAAACATGTTCTACGTAACAACAAGAACTCATTTGGACAGTTAATAAACATTAGCAATGCATGAAATTAATTATATGAATGTTTGAAAGAAAAGAAAATCGGAGAAGATGAGTATGCTTGTTTCAAGCATCAATGGCCATGACTTTCGACCTATTCTTACCCTTAGATACCTCAGGAATGATTTGTAATTGATGGCTTGGACTGAAAGTGGCTGGATCTTCGGTTTTGACTTTGCACTAGTTTTGACAAAATTTGAGGTTTTTAGAGAGTGTTCTTGGGCAGACAATTTCGTGCCCCCTAGTGTATGAGGGTGTTGTGTTTATATAGAGGAGGAATTTAGGTCAAAAATAATGGAAGAAATCTCATGGTATCTTGAGGAATTATGAAGATTTAATTTGATTTTGCCCTTGTATGATTTCTTTCCAAAATAGCTCCAATCATGACTTTTTCAATATAAACCATGCTTGCACGAATTACATGCTATGGTAGTTGTATGTGGACTCATAATGTGCCCAAAAATCTCAAGATTTGATTTTCTTTTATTATTTTACCATTTAATTTGATTTATTTTAGTTTAAACGAATAAAAAATCAAAATAATTGATAAAAATAATAAAATAATAGGTGGAAAATCTCAAGGGTCGTGGGTCCTATTAGAAACATGTTTCAAACAAGAAAACATGGGCTCCTTTGGAAAAAATGAAAATTTGATCAATGTTGACTTTTGACAATTTTCCAAAAATTACCAACTTTGACAATGCACAACTCTCTCAATTTTTACACTAGGAGGGTGTTCTTGGACTTTTTAGAAAGCTTAGGATGTCCCATAAACAAACCTTTTGGTTTAATCTCAATTGGATCTTCCATGTTCATGTATGAAGCTTTGACCCAAAAGGTGTTTTTGTTGACTTTTCAAAATGACTCATTGTTGTACCCCAAAATTTGCCCTCCCATATTTCTCAAAACATTTCAAGAAAGATCCTCAAGTTGCTCAAGGAAGTCCAAGGGTTTACCATACAAGCTCTCTCCTAAGGTAGTCTACCTCAAATTAGGGTTTCATGTTGTATCAAGATACTTGAGTCCAAGGGATCCCAAATTCTCACCAATGTCCTAATATGTTCTAAAGATCATCCATGTCAAGTTTCAAGCCCTACAGACAAAGTTTGCTCAGTCAATTGCTCAAAGGCCTGAAAATCGACTGTGCTAGAGCAAAAGTCAACTGTGGCCCACATACAGTCAAACTTCAAGATTTTTGGTCAACATCCTCATTTTAAGTATATTTCATCATTTGATCAAGGGTTGATCATGATTCATCAAGGATTGCTCATAATTCATCAAGAACCAAAAGTTGCTAAATTAGGGTTTTGCAGGAAAAGTCAACTTAACTTTGACCAAGCATACCTTTCTGATACTTTATGAGAAATGACTCATCCAAAGCTCATTTTGAATAGGATGCAATGCTCTACAATCCATATTCAGATCCCAAGTTCAAAATATGCACTCACAAGAAGTTATGAATTTGGACATTATAGGTCATTTTGAAAAGTCAACAAAAACACATTTTTGTCAAAGCTTCATACATGAACACGGAATACAAATTTGAGATGAAACCAAAACTGTTGTTTAGAGTACATCTCAAGCTTTCTAAAAAGTCCAAGAACGCCTTCAAAGAGTCAAAATTGAGGAAGTTATGCATTGGTAAAGTTGACCCTTTTTGCAAAATTGTCAAAAGTCAACTATGCCTCAAATTGCAAATTTTGTCAAATGGGCCTAATCTTTTGCACTTGTTTTGAGTTGGTAGCATGGTCCACGAGCCCTAGCCCTTTCCACTTGTCATTATCTTGTTTTTATTATTTATTTTGATTTTTATTTGAATTAAATCAATTTTAATCAAAACAAATCATGGAAAAATCCAAAACATTGAAATCTCAAGATTTTGTACATGTTTCAGGTCCTATATCTAGCTAGCAAAATATTGAATTCGTGCAAAGCCTTGGTGTGCATAAAAAGATTGAATTTAGCCTATTTTTGGAAGGGTTTTTAAGTGAATCAAATAAAGATCAAAATTAATAATGGAGGAAGATTGAGATCATTTTTTGAACCCTAGTCCAATCCTTGATATATATTGAACTTTTGCAGACCTAAAACAAGGCTAGAGAGAGGCGCACAAGGTCAGAACAAACTTGAAAAAATTAAGAAAAAGTGCTGAGTCGAATTCATATTTCCAGGCATTCTCAAGACTCTTTAACCATCCCAATCGCTTCCTGGGATCACAAGGAACCTAAACCAATCAAGAACAAAGAGTTTCCATCCCTATAACGCACTGTAAGGCAGTCACGACATTGAACTTTTCTTGAATTCGAATTGCATCATTCTGACACTTATAGCATGAGATAATCACATATTCTTGTTCCTTAACACATTTGTAAGCTTTCTGTAACGTTTAATTGCATTTTTATGGACTGTATGAGATTTCACCATGGCTAGGTTTTGTTGCTTCGTTTTAGGGTTTTTGTGTGCAGGCAAAATTGGCCCATAAAAAGGGCATCATGATATTCAGCAGGTCCAGACGAATTGATTCATGGCCTTAGTTTTTATTTATCGTACTTGTGCTTGATTTTGAGAAGTTACAGGGATGTAGCGACCAACATATGTCTGTAGGTAAAAGTTTTCAACTTTTACCAACGGAGCAAGGTTGGGGATGACCTGCGTGGCACCCTTCTATTGGGTCATTTGAATTCTGGCGCGATTTTGTTTTTCTCTCTCCACTAACTCCCTTTTATTGCATATTATCTATTATTATTATATGTACAAACAAAACAGCTAGCTCAGTTGGTTGCCAAGCGTTGGAAAGTGCTTCAGGGCCTGGGTTCGAATCCCAGGTCCCCCAAATTGCTTCATATCATTTTCTTTTCAGTAATCAGGCGCGTGCTTATGTGGGATGACCACCATGGGGCATCATCTCTTAACCATCAGATCACCAATCATCCAGATCTGAAGGCCATCATTGAAGGACCATCATGGGACCTAGTCAACGCAAAGCATGGTAGCCTGAAGGTCAACGTGGACCTCCTTTTCTTGGGCCCAGACTTTGATATACACACTCCCTCAATTTGCTATTTCAGGCCGAAATTTCCTCTCTTTTTTATTTATTAGTTTACTTATTTATTTTACTAACACAAAAATAATAATTCTTTTTTTATCAAAAAAATCACAAAAATATTTACATCCAATTAGATTTAGGATATTTATTTGTTATAAAAAAACTAATTGAATTAGGTTATTTAATTTTAGGTAACTTAAATTATTTTGTAAATAAATTAAAATTAATTAGAACAATTAGGGTTTTAATAATTTAATTTCTACTTTCTTTTTTCCTAAAAATAACCAAAATACAAAAATAGGCCATTTAATTATTTTCTTTAATTAATTTAATTAACTAATTAATTTTGTATTTATTATTTAAAAACCTAATTCTTTTTCTTAAAAATGATTAAAAACAACAAAAATATTTTTTCTTTCAATTAGGTTAGAAAGGGTCAAAACCTTAATTTCTAATCGTTCTTAATTTCCTCGCGCGCGCTTTATCATTTATTTTTACCCTATTAATGTAATTGCTCACAAGTTGTAATAGATTAATTAGGACCTTTTGCTTTCATTTATCGTTTTTTAAGGGTTTGTTTTTGGCTATGTAAATACCCGAAGCCTTGTAATAGCGTAGCTTACTTTCCGCACTTTAAAATTCCGCAAAATATTAACTGTTAGATGTATGAATAATAGGGATGCATGACAAGAATGTATGATTAACTTTAAAACGGTTAGCTAACCCTAAATGTGCAAAGATAATAAACTTGAAATTGAATCACTCGCACATGCGCACTCCTAGGGTACACTCCCACTTCGGTTGCCTTCGGTAAACAGTCGTTAAGTATAGGAGGCTTTAGTGGTTGCTCTCTTGTCTAAACAAAGATCAAAGTCCTGATCGGAAAAGTTTCCTCAGAATGGTTGCCTCGGATACTGTTGCCTCGGATACTGTTGCCTCGAATAATTGATCTAAGACTAGGGTTACTACTAAGACGTCCTAACATTGCTTTAGTGACCGTACGTCCCTTTCGAATTGACCCTCAAAATTCCAACGACGGTGCTACCTACTCACTAATAGTGGGATAGCACTGTCTAAAGGAAACAAACATAGAACAATTCTCTTTTTTTGAGTAGGTAGATTAGTTCTTAAGTACTTGCTCAATCCAAACAAACTTTTTCACACTTACACTATTTTCAAAACACTTCGTAACACTCTTGAAGACAAAAGCAAGGGTTAAATCGAAGTCAAAAACTTTTTCAAATCAAACACACACAAGCAATTTTGAAAATGATGAGCAAGTACCTAAGAGCCCGTAGATAACTACGGGTAGAAAGGGTTCTATAATCTACCCCCCGTACTCAAAATATCGAAAAAGGAAATTTTTCTGTGCTTTTTTCCTTTCCTGTTGGATAAAATAAAAGTCGGTGGCGACTCTTGCTTACCGCGACATTTTGCAAACACAAACGCCAAACTCAAACCAGCATTTTCCTAAAACAGTCCCGGTTCTGGCCACCGTATCACAGAACTGGCGACTCTGCTGGGGAAAGTAATAAGTGGGGTATACCTTAGTATTAGTTCACCATAATGTTTCTATTGTTTGATTTGATTGCTTTATCTTTGTGGGCTCTGTATTGGAGTTACTATAGATCCTAACCCGGATCTGGGGACACCTTTTAGGTAAGTAGCAATAAACTGTGAGGGAACTATACAGCATAGACCGATATGGTTGAAGCAGTAGCTACGTTGATGTGGCACATTAGTTGGTACCGATATCCCTTGTGGAGAAACAAGGAGAATATGGGGCTGCTATATGGTTCGTTAAGCATCAACTGACCTTAGAACCTTTAATCGCCCAACTTGGCCATTAGAAAGTAGCGAGATAGCCGGCCTCGGTGTAGAGCTGAGAACTGGTTGATACTCGATGCTACACTCATTGAGACCATACTCTCGAGATAGTTCTGGCCGCAAGAAAAGATTGCGTGAGCTGAAACCATGACCGATGGAGGATGGTCAATGATATTGAGAACCTTTAGAACCCGGTTATTATTATTAGGATAGGTTGAACCAACTAAACTTCAAGAGGGTAGTACCTAGACTCCATGCAAGCCTGAGACTTAAGGGCTACTGTGTGACTTGTTTGCCTTTACCATGTTTGTTACCTGCTATACCTGTTATGTGTTTTATCATGACATCATGCATCATGACATAGCATGCATACTCCATGATACTAACCATTTCAAAGACCGAGGGGATTTATCTTTGTTCTGTTTTGCAGATTATGGCTTCAGTACGCAGAAATATCATTTGAGTGAACTTCGTGCAAATCCCTGCTCAGCTCAGAGAGTTAGTCTCAAAAGTTCCTGATACTTCTTCATTTGTTAGAAGACATGGTCATCTTCTTAGTTTGGTCACTTCAAAGTTGGATGAGCAGATGATAAGTGTCCTTTTCCAGTTCTTTGATCTGTTGCATCATTGCTTCACCTTCCCAGATTATCAACTAGTCCCTACTTTGGAGGAGTTTTCTGATTTATTAGGTATATCTATCCTCGAGCAGACACCCTTCACAGGTTTGGAGGAGGTTCCTAGACCAGAAGACATTGCTTCAGCTTTACACTTGAAAAAGGCTGATGTAGTGTCTAATTGGGAAACGTGGAGCGGGGTTAAAGGTTTCTTTGCTAAGTTTCTAATCGATCAAGCTTAACAATTTTGGGATGACTTGGACTTTCAATCTTTTGAAGAAATTTTAGCTCTCCTCATATACAGTTTGTTTCTTTTCCCGAATCCAGATTCCTTCATAGATGTGAACACAGTTAAGATCTTCTTGTCTCGTAATCCAGTGCCTACTCTTCTGGGTGATATTCCACATGCTCTCTATACTCGTATTGTGCCAAGAAGGGGGACTCTAATGTGTTGCATGCCGCTGCTAGCGAGGTGGTTTATTTCTCACCTCCCCAAGTCTATGTTGAAGAATGAGGAAGGTGTAGGTTGGGCTTACAGAATCATGTCCCTTGCTCATACGGATATTCTTTGGAGTTCTAAGGATATGGAAAGAGTAGCTGTCATTGATCGATGTGGGGAATACCCTAATGTTCCGTTGCTCGGAATTAGAGGGGGAATAACCTATAGTCTTTGTTTGGCTTTGAGACAGTTTGGTCGCGCTCGGAGAGACGGTCCCCATGAGCTGCTTCTTACTGATATTGTCTTTGACTATAAGGAGGACGTTAAAGAACATCGCTGAAGGTTTATACGAGCCTGGAGCATGGTGAATAGGTCTGACCCTCAAGAGCTAGGACTAAAGACTTCTCTCTCTATGCAACCTTATCTCCAGTGGGTTCGAGCCCGTGCTCAAAAGCTGGGGATGCCATATGAAGCTGTTTTCCGGTGATTGTAGAGCATACTAATGAAGAAGGTGTTCCTTATACGGTCCTCCATCCCTATATGCCTACTGATCTTGGGGAATTAAAGAGATCTTGGATCTAGATAAAGGAAGAAAGGGATACCTATCGGGAGAAGTATCATGAACAAGAGAGGAAGATCCTGAAGCTCACAAGGCAGCTTGAGAATGAAAGTACGATCAATGACTATGTCGGCACGAATGCAAGACGACCATGGGATTTCTGATTCTTTGTTGTTTTTCTAGTTTAAATTTATTTTCAGTTATTTATTTTGTAACGCCTTAAAGGCATTATTAAACATTTTACAAGTTTGAATCTAATAAAGTTTGTTTATTTCTTGGTTTGCAAATTTAAATCTCCCAAAGTCTTTGAAATCATTTCATACGCATTCCATTATCATGCACCTCATCACAGGTACCATTACAGGTTTCTCATCTTCTTCGTTGTTTATTTCAGCATAAAATGTCTTCTGAAACGCCTACTGATCAATCCATCAAGGATCTTCAAGCACAGAACGCTCAATTCCAAGAGATGTTCCTGAACTTGGCTAAGGGACAACAGGATTTGAAGACTCTCATCCTGAAAGAGAAGAAAAAGAAGAAGAAGGTGGTCCTCCTGAATATGGGTCACAGATTTGGGAATAGGTTGCGACAGGAAGCTGATTTGTCTCATTCATCTGGAGGAGGAGAGAATCAAGAGTAAAGGAAAGGTCCTAGTCATGTGGTTTCTGATAATGACACTGATTTTGATGAAGAACAGTATCCTCCTGCTGAGGATAGGTATAAGCAACTTGAAGACCAGTTGAGTGCGATGGAGATTCAAAAGATACCTGGGTTGGACTTTGGAGATCTGGGATTGGCATTTGAGGTGGTGATCCCTCACAAATTCAAAGCTCTTATATTTGCTAAGTACGATGGAGTATCTTTTCCAAAGCTCCACCTCCACTCGTAAGTTATAAAAATTCAACCTTACACTGGTGATAGAAACCTATGGGTTCATTTATTTCAAGATAGCATGTCAGGGACTCAACTAGAATGGTTCTATCAATTGGAAGGAGCTAACGTCCGCAACTGGGAGGACCTTGCTGCTGCTTTTTACAAGCAATACCAGTATAATGCCGACCTTGCTCCTACGCGTACTCAGCTTCAGGGTATGTCAATGGGTGCAGGCGAATGCTTTAAGGACTATGCTCAGAAGTGGAGAGATTTGGATGGAAGAGTCCAACCCCCTCTGTCTGATAGGAAGTTGGTGGATATGTTTCTTGGGACTTTGTCTGGTCCATTTTTCAATCATTTGATCGGAAGTTCATCCTCTGGATTTACTAAATTGATTTTAACTAGAGAAAGGGTAGAAGCTGGTATCAAAAGTGGCAAGATACATAAAGGTGCTTCATCATGTACAGAAAGGAAGCCTTTCAAGAAAGAAGCTAGTGCAGTTTATAGCTTGAGGAGCCAAAACTGACCTGAACGCCACCAAGCGGTTAATGCGGTAGTAATATCAAGACCCACCGTTGCCCCACAACGCAACAATCAACAAAGAGTAGAGAGACCACAAAGACAGTATACTCGGCTTAGTATGACCTTATCTCAAATTTTACCGCAATTGTTGAAGACCAACCTGATAACTCAGAGGGAAACCCCGAAGAATCCCAGCACCACATCACCGATGTATAATTCGAACGCCCGCTGCGCCTATCACTCTGATAGTCCAGGGCATGATACAAACAACTACTGGGCCTTGAGAAATAAGGTGCAAGATTTGATTGAAGCTAAAGAGATTGAGTTTGACGCTCCAAAAAAGCCCAACGTCATAACTGCACCCATGCCCAAGCATGATCAGGGAGTGAATGCAATTGAGGATGATGAAGAAGAGTCAGATATTGAGAGCTGGATTTACCTGACTACCGACGGTGGATTGAACAATTGGACGACGAAGGACTTCGTGCCCGTTTCTTTTATTACACAGTAATAGACTTTTGTTTTAAGATTTGTAACAGACAGTTTAAAACTTTACGGCTCGGTGCCTTGCCCGAGGCACCTTGGCCTTGTTTGTGAGGGCTTAACATTTGTCATTTTCATATATCATCAATAAAGCATTGGATGTTTTCTTGCATTGCAAATTTTGCGCTCCTTGTTTTTCTTTTCTATCTTGCACTTTATCAAAACGGCTATTGTCTTACACACACTCACATATCATAATGCAGATCCACATCCACTCTGGATCCCATTGATAACGACTCTGCTACTGCCGGTTATGACATTGAAAGTCCGATCAACCAAGTCGAGGACGAAGGTGAGGATGATTGTGAAATTCCTGGGGAACTTGCTAGATTGTTACTACAGGAAGAGAGGGCCATACAGCCCCATGAAGAGCCGGCGGAATCAGTGAATATGGGTACGGAAGAAGACAAGAAAGAGGTTAAGATCGGTGCAAATCTGGAGTCTAGTGTCAAGCAACGGTTGATACAGATGCTACGTGACTATGTTGAGGTTTTTGCTTGGTCTTATGAAGATATGCCTGGGTTGGATACCGATATTATGGTACACCGCTTGCCAACTAAAGAAAATTGTCCTCCAGTGAAGCATAAAGTTCCCTGCATGCACCCAGAGATGTCTGAGAAGATCAAAGCTGAGGTCATGAAACAGTTTGATGCCAGTTTTCTAGCTGTTACTTCTTACCCGCAGTGGGTTGCCAACGTGGTTCTTGTGCCGAAGAAAGATGTTAAGGTGCGGATGTGTGTGGACTATAGGGATTTGAATAGGGCAAGCCCCAAGGATGATTTCCCTCTGCCTCACATCGATGTTCTGGTCGACAACACAGCACAGCATAAGATCTTCTCCTTTATGGATGGTTTTTCTGGTTACAATCAGATTAAGATGGCTCCCGAGGACATGGAGAAGACAACGTTCATTACACAGTGGGGTACCTTTTGCTACAAGGTCATGCCGTTCTGATTGAAGAATGTCGGGGCAACGTATCAGCGCGCCATGGTCGCTTTGTTCCACGATATGATTCATCATGAGATTGAGGTATACGTTGACAACATGATTGCAAGATCCTAGACTAAAGAAGAACATCTTGACCATCTCCAGAAGCTATTTGACAGGTTGAAGATGTACAAGCTGAGGTTAAACCCTAACAAGTGGACCTTCGGGGTAAGGCCTGGTAAGCTTCTAGGTTTCGTTGTTAGTGATAAAGGTATTCAAGTGGATCCTACCAAGGTGAAGGCTATACATGAGATGCCAGCTCTCCGAATGGAAAAAGAAGTCAGAGGCTTTTTGGGACGACTAAACTACATTGCCCGATTCATTTCACACATGACTGCTACTTGTGAGCCAATCTTCAAGCTGCTGAAAAAAGATCAAGTGGTAAAATGGAATGATGAATGTCAAGTCGCTTTCGAAAGGATCAAAGAATATCTCCAAGAGCCCCCAATTCTGATGCCTCCAGTTGAAGGGAGACCTTTGATCTTATACTTGACAGTACTCGACAATTCGATGGGGTGCGTGTTGGGGAAGCATGACGAGTCTGGCCAAAAAGAGCATGTTATTTACTACCTTAGCAAAAAATTTACCGACTGTGAGACCTGATACTCACTGCTTGAGAAAACTTGTTGCACTTTGGCATGGGCTGCTCGTCGGCTGAGACAGTATATGCTGACTCACACCACCTTATTGATATCAAAGATGGATCCAATCAAGTATATCTTCGAAAAGCCTGCCTTGTCCGGAAGAATAGCAAGATGGCAGATGATCTTGACTGAATATGACATCCAATACACAACCCCAAAATCAATCAAGGGAAGTGTGTTGGCAGATCATTTGGCGCATCAGGCAGTGAATGATTACCAATCCATGAATTTCGAGTTTTCGGATGAGAACATCATGTTGGTGACCGACTGTGAAAAACCTGGACCGGATGAAGGACCTGAGGAAGGATCCGGATGGTCTATGTACTTTGACGGAGCTTCAAACGCGTTGGGTAATGGCATTGGCTCCGTGATCATATCTCCTGAAGGTTGTCATACTCCGTTCATCGCCCGATTATGTTTTAACTGTACCAACAACATGGCGGAGTATGAAGCATGCATCCTGGGCCTTCGAGCAGCTATTGACCTAAGGATTAAGTTCTTAAGTGTTTTCGGAGATTCCGCTCTCGTGATCAGTCAGATCAAAGGCGAGTGGGATACGAAGCATCCAAATCTTATTCCTTACAAAGAGTATATATCGACGTTGCTTCCACACTTCGAGGAGATATCTTTTGAACATTTCCCCAGGGAGGAGAATCAGTTAGTGGACGCGCTAGCTACCATGTATTTTATGTTCAAGGTCAAGTGGGACAATGAAGCTCCCTAGATTACCATTGAGAGATTGGATGAACCTGCACATTGTTGTGACATTGAGACTGAAGAGGTAGCAGATAAACCCTGGTTTCATGAGGTAAAGAAGTATCTTGAGGCTCAGGAATACCCCGAGGGTGCATCTGTTAATAATAAAAAGTTTCTGAGGAGGTTCGCTGCGAAGTTCTTCATCAATAATGGCATCCTTTACAAGCGTAGCCATGACTCAACCTTACTACGATGTGTGGATAAGAATGAGGCAGAAAGGATCATGGCGGAGTTACATGAAGGTACTTTCGGAACTCATTCCAGTGGACATACCATGGCAAAGAAGATCCTACGGGCAGGATATTACTGGTCCACTATGGAAGTCGACTGTTATCAGCATTATCGAACCTGTCACAAGTGCCAAGTCTATGCTGATAAGGTGCATGTACCTCCAGTTCCTCTGAATGTTTTGACAGCTCCTTGGCCCTTTGCAATGTGGGGCATCGATATGATTGGCGAGATCAGACCTACTGCATCTAACGGGCATCGTTTCATTCTGGTGGCTATTGATTACTTTACAAAGTGGGTTAAAGCAGCTTCTTTCGCTATAGTAACCAAGAATGTCATGGCGCGGTTTATCCGACACAATTTGATATGTCGATATGGGGTACCAGAGAGGATCATTACGGACAATGGTACAAATCTCAACAATACGATGATCATCGAGCTCTGCAAGCAGTTCAAGATACAGCATCACAACTCTTCTCCTTACCGGCAGAAGATGAATGGGGTTGTGGAAGCGGCTAATAAGAACATTAAGAAGATTATGCAGAAGATGACGGTGACATACAAAGATTGGCACGAGAAGTTACCATTTGCTCTTCATGGGTATCGTACCTCAGCGCGGACTTCGACAGGGGCAACACCCTACTCTTTGGTGTATGCAATGGAAGCAGTCTTACCCATTGAAGTTCAGATACCCTCTCTTCAGATTATGAAGGATGCAGGTTTGAGCGAGGACAACTAGATCCAGACCTGGTTTGATCAGCTGAACTTAATCGACGAAAAGAGACTTACTGCTATTTGTCATGGTCAGGCGTATCAAAAACGAATGATCAAGGCAGTCAACAAGAAAGTCAGATGACAAGAGTATCATGTCGGGGATCTGGTGATCAAGCGCATCATACTACCTCAAGGTGATCCCAGGGGAAAATGGACCCCTACATACGAAGGGCCATTTGTGGTTAAGAACATTTTCTCAGGAGGAGCTATGATTCTAACCACCATGGATGGTGATGACCTTCCTCACCCCGTCAATGCAGACATAATGAAAAAATACTATGCATAATCAAATAGCCGCTAGGTTGACTGGCCTAGGAAAAAATAAGGGCTTCCCGGCGAACCAAAAGGGTTCGGGCAAAAATAAGGGATGAAAATGAAAAGAATCTATACACCCGGCAAGTCGAAAACCTGAAAAGGTGGCTTGGGCAAAAAAAGGTATCCCGGTGGACTGAAAACCCGAAAGGGCTGTCCAGGAAAAAATTAGGGATTAAAGCGTAACACTATGTCTCATTGGATCACCTTGTAACTAGACTTCAGTATCAACTATCAAGCTCGGACGACACTAATCAATCTGATCTACCTTCAACCAAGTAGCAAAGTGATGAGATGCTCGAAAGATATAAAGGCAATAGCAGAGTTGGAACCCAGTGGGATTGTTCACATAGCTGTTTTTCTTTGTTTTACACAAATTGTATAATTTCTATCATTTGGCGGCATTCTCTTACTAGGACGTCAGCCTCTTGTACAAAAACGCATATTTACAGGCCAACTCAAATTAATACAATTCATTTTCACAAAGAAATTTCAAATTGTTTTTCCTTTTCTGTTTTGTTTTGCAAGAACGTCCAATGTTCATTTTTGATATATGCATTTGACAATAATTGCTGCTCATAAATATTTACATGTGAAACAAAAGACGATTACTCGTAATATCAGGAACAGGGGCAAACAAAAAATGTCCAAACCTTATGGTTGCTCTGTCCACCAGTTATAGGGATAGACCTAGCTTGAGAATACGACTAAAGGTACATTCACTCCCCGCAGAGTAAGAAAAGATAGTGATGTTAGCGGTCCCGAACAGGACACCACTCTCCCCAGCTGAGGCTCGCAACCGCGAATGAGTCGGTAAGATTCTACCCAAGCAGAGTATATCTAACATCAGCATTAGAAGATTATCCCCAGCGGAGTTCATCTCTTTCACAAACAGAAACTCAATCCCCAACAGGGTTCATTATCGCCAACAACGGTAATTCATCCCCAACCGAGGTTATTTCTCCAAATCAACAGATCCTCTTGCAGGACATCTTCTCCCTACAGAATCATTTTCTCGTCAGTTTATTCTCCAGCAAGAATATTCTCACAATCATCTTCATTCACTATCCCCAGCGGAAACGAAGAATTCAACTTCTGGAACTCTCCAGCAGCAGTCCGGGATTTATTTTCCTCAGCTAGAGAACATCACAAAAACGTTTACATATCCATACATCATGACATATGCATATGCATCATACAACACAATCTCATTTATTTTGAGAACATCATTGCTTGATGCATATCATGCATTGCATACGACTAACCTTTACCTTTCAGGAAAGATACAACCAAATTCTCACAAAGTTCAAGCTATGAAGCCCGGATTCGACCGGATAGTACCTTGATTTCTACATCATATTGTGAAGCCCGGAGAACGACCGGATAGCAGTATCAAACACCGCGAAGCCTGGATTCTACCAGATAGTGGTTTATCTTTAAGCTATGAAGCCCAGATTCGACCGGATAATAGTTTAATCCCCAGAAAGTCGTGAAGCCTGGATTACAACCGGGTAACAACTCAGCCAGTTACTGTGAAGCCTGGATTACGACCAGATAGCAGTGCGAGACGCCATGAAGCCTGGATTTGACCAGATAGTGGTATGTCATAAACACAAGCCGTGAAGCCCGGATTACGACCGGATAACAGCTCAGCAAGTATTGTGAAGCCTGGATTACGACCAGATAGCAATACAAGTTTTTGTGAAGCCTGGATTACGACCAGATAGCAGCTAAAGACACTGTGAAGCCTGGTGTGATACGGTGGGAGAACTGACTATGGTTTTGCGTTTGTTTTCGCAAATGTTTCGGTTGAGCAAGAGTCGCCACCGACTTTTTATTTTATCCTAAGGAAAGGTTTAAAAAGCACAGCAAAAACCTTTGAGATTTTTCTTGGGTTCGGGGAGTAGATTATAGAAAGGGAAAGTATTAGCACCCTTTCTATCCATGGTTATCCATGGGCTCTTAGTTACTTGCTTAGATCACTTGCCTTTTGTTTTCAATTGTTTGAAATGGTGCTTTGTGTGTGTGTGGGTTTGAAAATGTTTTGAAAAGAAGCCAATGTGGTGGCAACCTTTGTAATGATCCATGTTGGGATGTATACAAAGATGTATATCTTTTGAAAAGGTTTTCATTTTTTTGAAAGTTGTTTTGAAAGTGTTGTGAGGTGTGGTTTTAGAAAATAGGCAAGTGTTTTGTTTTTGCAAGTTTTGATTCAAGTAACTAAGAGGCTATCAACTCCTAAATTTCTCAAAGTTTATTGCTATGTTTTAACCCTTTTAATAAGTTTGTTCCACCATTGTATTTGGTGGACAATCTCATGTTAGGATGTGAAAGGGACGGGCACGGGTCATCGTTTAGACCATAATTGCAATGGTTCTAAGTATCTTTGGGCAATTTTCTTTAAGGGACTTGATCATTTGTTTAGGCAACATTTTGAAAGCGTCATCGAGGGACTATGATCATTTGATTTGTTTTTGTTTTGCCCAAAGAGACCTAACATGCAATATGGCCCAATTTTGAAAGGCAACAAGTGGAATACCCTAGGGGGTGCAAGTGTGATATGTGTTGTCCATATTTCATGCTTGTTTATCTTGAAATTAGGTCAAACTACCTCGTTCTTTTTATTTGCATACAAACCCTAATTCTAGCATGGTATATTTAGAAAGCGTTTAAAGTGCGAAAAGTAAAATTCCTACACTATTACATCACAATATGGGAAGGGGGGTACAAATGTTCAAATGGGGGGATATTTAGACAAAGAAATTAAACCTAGCTATTACATCATTTTTGAATATTTACAAATAATTGATTGCATAAATTAAATGGGAAATAAAATAAAGATGCAAAATGCAAAAAGGGTTTTTATAGGTATGAAAAAAAAAGTATTATTTGTGTCAAATAAATAAAAATAAAAAAGGTATTATTTTTGGAGTTTTTGTCTTTTAAGGGTAAAACCCTAATTTTCATTAAGAAATATATTAACTATTTAATATGTATAATATTTAATAATTGTACACAAAAATAAAATAAAATGGAGTATATTCATAAAAAAAGTATTTTCCATATCTAATATTAATAAAATAAAAATATATGTATTTTAGTATTTTTTGCCCTAAGTATATTAATATATATATATATATATATATATATATATATATATATATATATATATATATATATATATATATATATATATATATATATATATATATATATATATATATATATATATATATATATATATATATATATATATATATATATATATATATATATATATATATATATATATATATATATATATATATATATATATATATATATATATATATATATATATATATATATATATATATATATATATATATATATCTTTATATATATATATATATATATATATATATATATATATATATATATATATATATATATATATATATATATATATATATATATATATATCTTTATTATTTATTAAATAAATACTATAAAAATAATAATATTTAATATTTATAAAAAAAAAGTATATTTTGTATAAAATATTTTCAAAAGGGAAAATGTAATAAAATCAGAAAGGAAGTATATTTGCATTATTTTTCCTATATATATATATATATGTACAAATGATTCCTATAAACAAATAAATGCTAAAAAAAATAGAAAAATGGTATAAAAATATTTTTTTTTATTTTTTATATTATAAGCAAAAATAAATAAATCAGAATGAAAAAAGAAAAGTAAAAAAATCAATGAAATAAAGCAAATGGGCTCAGGGGGTGCAGAAGAAATAATGTGGTGTGAAAAGAAATAGCACAGAAGGCCCAGCCCATGAATCTTCTTCTTCAACCTTCAGACAAAAAACATGTCAAAACACGCGCCTGTATTTCACATTCAAACACCTGGATTCTTTGATTTTTTGCACAAACTTCCAACATAAGAAATGTTAAGCATTGAATCATGATTCCAAATATATAAAAAACTCATCCTAACTCTCAGAAATGAGAAAGAATTTTGACATTCCCAAATCCTGACCTAAGTTTTCTACCATGTTCAGACTTAAAATTCTTGCAGCACACATAACATAAATGAAATCTAACTACATGGGCATGTTCAGGGCTATGAATGTGACATATTATCTTCACAAACCTAAAGCTAACAATGCCTAATAAGGGAGATACGAATCCATGAACTTACCTGTTCAGTTAAAGTTCTATCTGGCAATGGAGGAGCTTTCAGTGCAAGGTGATGATTGGTATAGCTTCCTTGATGTCCAGGGATGCTATTCCAAGCTTTACTTTGTCTTGAAACCTTCTGAATCATGCTGGAGCACTTCAACTGCAAAATGAGAAAGTGAAAATGGTGGAACTTGTTAGAGGAATTACAGGTCGTGTTTTAGGTCTTGGTTAGCTTGCATTGATGCTAGGGAATGTGTTTGATGAGCTTTGGTCAAGAAAACATGCAAGGAATGAGAGATGGTGTTCAAACTGCAGGCCTTGCCCTGTTTTTGCAGTTTGAGAGTGATTCTGAGTTCTAGAGGGCAATGGAGGTATTGGGGTCGTGTGTTAGCTCAGAATGGATCTTTGGAATATGATTGACAAGTTTGCTTAAGGGTTTTTGAACTGATATGAGAGTTGTTGTATGTTATGGTATGTTTCTTCTTACTTAAGCAACAAAAGGCAAGTTGATGTTCTAGACTGATGCAGGCCCCCATAACATGCTGCAAACCCTTGTCTTGATCAGTGTAATTATATCCTAAACTTGTGCCAATGAGATCCTAACTGTACTTGCTTGGATTTTCAATTTGACATAAAGCTTGCTTTTGCAAAAATGGATAAAGTACTTTATCTATTTTGGGATTAATCCACTATGCAATGCTAGAACACAAAGAACATGGTCTTGGCACAAAGAATATGCATTAAATTTATGAGTGTAATTGAGACAAAAGGCCTGTAATCAAGTTGTGCAAGGTGAGATTGAAATGCATAGTGCTATGAACATGTAACTTGGCCTAATCAAAAGTGAGTTTTTGCCATATTGCAAAATTCGATTCTCCCTAACCATGAGGTTGTTTGATAAGTTCTTGGACATTTTGGAAAGCTTGGAATGGGTACTACAATCCATCTTTGAAATTCAAAGTGAAATTCCAAGTGGAAGTGTATGGAAAATGGCCTTGAAGTTAGGTAGAAAACCTTGCCAAAATAGGTCAAAATTTCACTAAGTTAAGAATGGTTTAGTACCCTAATTCCAAAAATTGTAACTTGAGATACAAGCCTTATTTGGGAAAACTTTGTGAATCAAAGTTGTAGATTATGCAACAAGCTACAACTTTCATGTTTTGACTTTTGTTTGAATCCAAATGAATCATGGTGAGAAAGTGGGGCAAAGTTGGGAAAAAATTAGGGTTTTCCATAACTTAGAAAAATTCTAAGTTATGAAAAATTCCCATTTCAAACCCTAATTTGCATTTCTTGATTTCTTGGTGAACAAGTTTCATGATTTGGCATGTTTTGATGAAAAATGAATCTTGACCCTTGATTTTGACCAAAAAGTCAAAGTTTGACTTTTCAGTATACAGTCAAAATTGGTCAATTGACTGGGAAATTCAACTGTCAATTTTGTGTACTTGGGATCTTTTGAACTTGTTGAGCATGTCAAGATAATTCCCTGGGGTCCTTGAGTCCATATGTGAGCTTGGTTTGCCATTGGCTAGGTCAAACAGTCAAAAATTGCCTTGGTGCAGTCAAAACCCTAAAAATGACCATTTTGCCCTTTTGATGATCTGATCAAATTTCGTGTGGAACTGTGATCCAAACTTGATCAAATGATCCATGAGAGTTCATAATGTTGATGTGGGTCAATTTTCATGAGATTTGACTGTCAATTGGTCACAGTTGACTTTTCCTCAATACAGCTGATTTCTAGGTCAACTGTCCAATTGACTGGGCAAAGGTTGGAATCAAGGCTTGAAACTTGGTAGGGATAAACTTAGGAGTCCAACATGAAGCATGAAAGTCATCTTAGGCATTTTAGGTCAAAATATCTTTGTGCAAACACAAACCCTAATTTGGGTCAACAGTGCTAGGAGAAGTCTTGCAGAGGAAACCCTAACTGGATCTTGAGCTTCAAGGGTCTTGTGATGAGAAAATGATGAGAAATGGGAGGGCAAATTTTGGGGTACAACAGTTTCCCCTGTTCAATCTTCTTGAACCTGAAGAGTTAGATTGGCAATTTTGCCTTTCGTGACTCGAGGGTAAAAGAAGATTGGACACTAGAGTGCCCGGAAATTTGCACTCGCATGTTGGAGTATCAACAATGTGATGTCGGGAATGGGCTTATAGATGCCATTTGGATAGGTGGTGGATAGGGAGATGGGCTTATAGATTCCATCTGGAGATGTGACAGAACCTTGTCGGGAATGGGCTTATAGATGCCATTTGGAAGTGTTGATCGCACAAGAGATTCCTTAGCGAGAACTTTGTGTATTCGAGAAAGACAGATGTTTTCCTTGCTTGTTATAGGGGTTTGATCTTCAATCTCTTTATGCAGATATGCCTTGGCTGGATACAGGTATCGAATCTACAATCGGTTGCTCATAGATGTGCCCTGGCTGGATACAGGAGTCGAATCTGGAAATAGTCGTCAATAGATATGCCCTGGCTGGATACAGGAATCGAATCTTCGAACTCTTCAGACGTGCCCTGGCTAGATACAGGAATCGAGTCTGGAAATATGGTCAACAGATATGCCCTGGCTGGATACAGGAATCGAATCTAGAAACGTTGTAGTTGATAGATGTGCCCTGGCTGGATACAGGAATCGAATCTTCGAACTCTTCAGACGTGCCCTGGCTAGATACAGGAATCGAGTCTGGAAATGTTGTAGTTGATAGATGTGCCCTGGCTGGATATAGGAATCAAATCTTCGAACTCTTCAGACGTGCCCTGGCTAGATACAGGAATCGAGTCTGGAAATGTTGTAGTTGATAGATGTGCCCTGGCTGGATACAGGAATCGAATCTTTGAACTCTTCAGACGTGCCCTGGCTAGATACAGGAATCGAGTCTGGAATTGTGACAACTGAAGGTAGTTGTCTTTGGGATTGTCTTTTTCCTGAAAAGGCAAATCATAAGTTGTATGCAATGTCATGATGCATGATATGCATGATGTTTTAACATGAGATAGTGTTGTATGCACTTTATCATCTTTGTAAACAGGATGTATGAAAACAAGAAATGTTTATGAATGTATTTTCGTCTTAGGAAAATAAATCCTTGACGATCGGCCGGGGAATTGCTCTGTGGAAGAGATACTTCGCTGAAGTTTTTGATGAGAGGCCTGCTGAGGACTTCAATGACGGATTCCGCTGGGGATAATGATGATAAACTCCATTGGGGATACCAAAGATAAACTCCGCTGGGGATTGAAAGAACTTTGTTGAGGGCGATCTTCCGTGGCAATTAGCTGAGGATAACCCAGTTATAAGCCCTTGTGAGGAATAACTCTGAATAAAGCTCGGAAGAGATGTCCGTATTCTGCAGGGAACAAGCTTCCAGAATCTACTGGGGATAAGCTTTAAGACCTGCCGGGGAATGTTGTGCCTTTTTAGGACTTATGGGAGACCAACTCCGCTTGGGGAAAGCATTGCTGAATCTTGTCTTATTCTGCGGAGCGTTGAGATGATTTGGTCATATTCTTCAGTCGAATCTACCTTGGTACCTTGGCGGACAAAGCAACCAGACTGCATCAGACAACCTTACATTGCCCCTGTTTCTAATGTCACCTGTAATTAATCTTTTGTTTCATATGCAAATATTTATGAATCAGCGATTTAATATCAAATGCATATATCAAAAATGAACATTGGACGTTCTTCGCAAGACAGAACAGAAAAAAGGAAAAACAATGGCAATTTGTATGGACAAGTGAATTTGTATTGATTTGAATTTTGCCTGTGACTAGGCGTTTTTGTACAAGAGGCTGACATCCTAGTAAGAGGATGCCGCCGAATAACACAGAATTTACAATTTTGAAAAGAAAACAAAACAGCTATGTGAACAATCCCACTGGGTTCCAACTCTGCTATCGCCTTTATATCTCCGAGCGTCTCATCGCTTTGCTGCCTAGTTGAAGATGAAGCTGATTGGTCGACGCCGAAATCTGAGCCAAATAGTTGATGTCGAATTCCGGATGCGAAGTGATCCAATGAGACATAGTGTTACGCTTTATCCCTAATTTTTGCCTGGACCGCCCTTTCGGGTTTTCAGTCCACCGGGATACCCATTTTTGCCCAAGCCGCCTTTTCAGGTTTTCGACTTGCCGGGTGTACAGATTTTTTTCATTTCATCCCTTATTTTTGCCCGAACCCTTTTGGTTCGCCGGGAAGCCCTTATTTTTGCCTAGGTATGTCAACCTAGCGGGTCTTTTATTCATGCGTAGTATCTTTTCACTATGTCTGCATTGGCGGGGTGAGGAAGGTTGTCGCCATCCATGGTGGTTAGGATCATGGCTCCTCCTGAGAACACATGTTTAACCACAAATGGCCCTTCGTAAGTAGGGGTCCATTTGCTCCGGGGATCACTTTGAGGAAGGACGATGCGTTTGATTACCAGGTCCCCAACTTGATACTCTTGTGGTCTGACCTTCTTGTTAAATGCCCTGATCATCCGTTTTTGATACGTCTGACCATGACAGATAGCAGTGAGCCTCTTTTCGTCAATCAGGTTTAATTGATCAAATCGAGTCTGGATCCAGTCATCTTCATTCAAGTCTGCATCCCTCATTATCCGGAGAGAAGGTATCTGAACTTCAATTGGCAAGACTGCCTCCATGCCATAGACCAAGGAGAAAGGAGTTGCCCCGGTTGACGTCCTCGCTGAGGTACGGTACCCGTGAAGAGCGAACGGTAACATCTCGTGCCAATCTTTATAGGTCACTGTCATCTTCTGCACAATTTTCTTGATATTCTTATTGGCTGCCTCTACAGCCCCATTCATCTTCGGCCGGTAGGGAGAAGAATTGTGGTGCTGTATCTTGAATTGTTCGCAGAGTTCAGTGATCATTTTGTTATTGAGATTGGTACCATTGTCCGTAATGATTCTTTCCGGGACACCGTACCGACAGATCAGATTATGCCTGATGAAACGTGCCACGACGCTCTTGGTTACTGTGGCGTAGGAAGCTGCCTCTACCCACTTCGTGAAGTAATCGATCGCTACCAAGATGAAGCGATGCCCGTTGGATGTCGTCGGTCGGATCTCACCGATCATATCAATGCCCCACATTGTAAAAGGCCAAGGTGCCATTAGGACGTTCAGAGGAATTGGAGGAATATGCACCTTGTCAGCGTAGATCTGGCATTTGTGACAAGTTCGAGAGTGTTGGTAACAATCGGCTTCCATGGTGGACCAGAAATATCCTGCCCTAAGGATTTTCTTTGCCATGGTGTGTCCACTGGAGTGTGTTCCGAATGTACCTTCATGCAGTTCTATCATGATTTTCTCTGCTTCAGCCTTATCCACACAACGTAGTAGAGTTGAATCATGATTCCGTTTGTAGAGGATGCCGTTGCTGAGGAAGAATTTTGCCGCAAACCTCCTCATGAACTTCTTGTCATTGACAGATGCACCTTCAGGGTATTCCTGAGCTTCCAAGTACCTCTTCACCTCATGATACCAGGGCTTTTTCAGTCACCTTTCCGGCCTCAAGATCGCAGCAGTATGCCGGTTCGTCCAACTTCCAGATAATGATCCGGGGAGCCTCATTGTCCCATTTAACCTTGAACATTGAAGACATCGTAGCCAGTGTGTCCGCTAGATGATTCTCCTCTCTTGGGAAATGCTCAAAAGTTATCTCTTCAAAGTGGGGAAGCAAGGTTGACACATACTCCTTATAAGGAATAAGATTCGGGTGTTTCGTATCCCACTCGCCTTTGATCTGATTGATCACGAGAGCGGAATCTCCGAAGACACTCAGAAATTTGATCCTTAAATCGATTGCAGCTTGTATACCCATGATACATGCCTCATATTCTGCCATGTTGTTGGTGCAGTTGAAACACAATCGGGCGGTGAGTGGAGTATGAGTTCCTTTGGGAGATATGATTACAGCGCCGACTCCGTTACCCAAAGTATTGGAGGCTCCGTCAAAATGCATAGACCATCGGGATCCTTCCTCAGGTCCTTCATCCGGTCCAGGTATTTCACAGTCAGTTACCACCATGATGTCTTCGTCCGGAAAATCAAAGTTCAATGATTGATAATCGTCCACAGGTTGGTGTGCCAAATGATCTGCCAGTACACTTCCTTTAATTGCTTTCTGAGTTGTATACTGGATATCATATTCGGTTAAGATCATTTGCCATCTTGCTATTCTCCCAGACAGAGCAGGCTTTTCAAATATGTACTTGATGGGATCCATCTTTGAAATCAATATAGTAGTGTGAGTCAGCATATACTGTCTCAGCCGGCGAGCAGCCCATACTAGAGCGCAGCAAGTTTTCTCAAGCAGTGAGTAACGAGACTCACAGTCGGTAAACTTTTTGCTCAAGTAATAAATAGCGTGCTCTTTTCGGCCGGACTCGTCATGCTGTCCCAGCACACACCCCATTGAATTGTCAAGTACTGTTAAATATAGTATCCGTGGTCTTCCTTCTACTGGTGGCATAAGAATGGGTGGCTCTTGGAGATATTCCTTTATCTTTTCAAAGGCAGCCTAACATTCCTCGTTCCAGCGTACTACTTGATCTTTCTTCAGCAATTTGAAGATTGGCTCACAAGTAGCAGTCAGATGTGAGATGAATCGGGCAATGTAATTCAGTCGTCCCAGGAAGCCTCTGACTTCTTTCTCTGTCTTTGGAGTTGGCATCTCTTGTATGGCTTTTACCTTGGCAGGGTCCACCTGAATACCTTTATCACTTACAATGAAACCTAGCAATTTTCTGGACCTCACCCCAAAGGTGCATTTGTTGGGATTCAACCTCAGCTTATATAACTTCAGTCGGTCAAATAGCTTCCTCAGATGATCAAGGTGCTCCTCCTCAGTTTGAGACCTTGCAATCATGTCATCAACGTATACCTCAATCTCATGATGGATCATATCATGAAATAAAGCAACCATGGCACGTTGATAGGTTGCCCCAGCATTTTTCAATCCGAATGGCATGACCTTGTAACAGAAGGTGCCCCACTGAGTCACAAAGGTAGTCTTCTCCATATCCTCCGGAGCCATCTTGATCTGATTATACCCTGAAAAACCATCCATGAAGGAGAAAACCTTGTGTTGAGCAGTATTGTCAACGAGAACGTCAATGTGAGGTAGAGGAAAATCATCTTTGGGGCTTGCCCTGTTTAAATCCCTGTAGTCAACACACATTCTGACTTTACCGTCCTTCTTCGGCACTGGCACTACATTGGAAACCCACTGAGGGTAAGAAGTTACTGCTAGAAATCCGGCATCGAATTGCTTCATAACCTCAGCCTTGATCTTTTCGGACATCTCTGGGCGCATGCGGCGAACCTTTTGCTTTACCGGAGGGTAGTCTTCCTTAGTTGGTAGGTGATGAACTACAATGTCGGCATCCAAACCAGGCATATCTTCGTATGACCAAGCAAAGATCTCCATGTAATCATGTAGCATATGGATCAATCGTTGCTTCACGCTGAGCTCTAGATTAGCCCCAATCTTGACCTCTTTCTTATCTGTCTCCGTACCCAGGTTAATTGTTTCCACTGGCTCTTCATGTGGTTGAATAGCCCTCTCTTCCTGGAGTAGCAGTCTTGCGAGTTCACCAGGCACTTCGCAATCATCTTCACCTTCGTCTTCGGCCAAGTTGATCGGATTTTCGAAGTCATAACTGGCGGTAGCAGAGCTGTTACCAGTGAGATCCAGAGTGGATTGAAACCTGTATAAGTGAGAGTGTGTAAATATAGCTGTTTTGCAATATATAACACAGAGAGAAAAAGAGCACAAGATTTGAAATGCAACAAACGTCCAATGTTTTGATTGATGATATATGGAAATGACATACAAAAATCCCTCACAAATGGAGCTACGATGCCCCGGGTAGGACACCGAGCCAATAAAGTTTTAACATATTGTTTGTTACAAATTGGAAATTAAAAGAAATAATTACTGCGTGACAAATGTGATAGGTGTATAATCTTTTGCCGTCCAGTTGCTTGGTCCGTTGCTGGTAGTTGGATAGATCCAAATGTCAAACTCTGCTTCCTCTACATCCTCCTCAATAGCATTCACCCTTGGACTGGTGATAAACATTGGAGCCTTTCTGATCTTTTCCTTGCGCACAACCCTCTGAGCCTCTGCAGTAAAGCCCAGCCCAAACTTGTCGTTCTTTTGAGTGAAGTCAGGAAGCTGACCCCAGTTTGCACAATTGCCTTTCTCGATTACAGCCCGGGCATCCTTCAAGGATGCCATCTTCAACGGAAAGTCTTCTTCAACCACTGCTTCAGCTGATGCCAAAATTGGAGGTACTTCCTCAAAATGCTGAAAGGGGGTTTCAATAAACTCCCCGTCCATCTCGATATACCGGAATGAATTCAAGTGACTAACCATGTATTCCTCCTCACCCTGCATAGTAACAATCTTCCCTTTGACAGGGTATTTGAGCTTTTGGTGTAGAGTGGAGGTTACTGCCCCAGCTTTGTGAATCCAGGGTCGGCCCAACAAGCAGGAGTAAGATGGACGAATATCCATTACATAGAACGTTGAATCGAAAACTTGGGAACCCACATGAATAGGGATGTCTACCTCACTGTGCACCATCCTTTTAGAACCATCGAAGGCTCTAACAATGATGTTACTAGGTTTCAACTCCAGACCCTCACAATCTAAGCGGTCCAATGCCTTCTTGGGTAAAACATTCAGGGAAGAGCCGATATCCACTAGCACGTGTGCGAGAGTAGTGCCCCTTCATTCTATAGAGACGTGCAGAGCATCATTGTGATTTTTCCCTTTTGCGGTGAGGTCAGCATCCGAGAACCCCAAACCATTGTCAGCTGTCAAATTAGCCACACAGTCAGTGAATTGATCCGCGGAGGTTTCTTGCGGCACATGGGCCGTTTTCAGAAATGAAATCAGGGATTTTGCATGGGCCTCTGAGCATAGCAGCAATGATAGCATAGAGATTTTGGAGGGGGTATGCCCCAACTGTTCCACAACATTGAAGTCACTCTTTCTGATGATTTTAAGAATCTCCTCCATTTCTTGTTGGGAGGCTTCCACAGCAGCCTTTTTTGGTGCCTCTGTCCTGGCAGGCAAATCGGTAGCAACTTCTTTGCCCCGAATATCAGAGGACTCGGCGGCAGTAGTAGACACAGGAACTTGAATTGGAACATGCGCACTTGCGGGTGTGATGGTGAGAGGTTTTCGAATAACTGGCGGTGCAATGTCAGGCGAGAAGAGCCTGCCACTGCGGGTAATCTTGGCGGGACCAGTGATGTTACTGATACTGGTATTGGTGTTGAACTCCTGCTTCACCCCAAGCACATATACGTCGGCCCCATAATGCCAGGGGACCGCTTTATCAGACTCATAGGGGAGAGGCCCCGGAACAGTAATAGTAATGGGTGCAACGGACATAATTTGGACTGGTTTCTTCATGGGAGCTTTGGCAGGATTGTAAATTGTGACGACAGATATTTCTGCAATGGAAACAAACGGAACAGCAATTTTCTTGAACAGAATTTCTTTGCTATCCATCAGGCTTTGGATGCCTGATTTCAGCAGTGGACAACCGGTAGGGATAAGAGCACACAGGAGGCAACCCTTACTACAACCCGGAAATAAACTGGCTAGTAGTAAGTTCCTCTTAACAGTCAAAAGAGGGGTAGCAACATCATTCACCAAAACAGCATACAAATCTTCCTCAATGGCATTTACTCTATGCTGGGGCATAGGAGCGGTTACAACATTCGGTCTCTCAGGCGCTTCAAACTGAATTTCCTTTGCATCGATAAGATCTTGCACTTTGTTTCTCAAGGCCCAGCAATCATCAGTAGTATGCCCGGGGCTATCAGAATGATAAGCACAACGGGCATTCGGGTTATACTTTGGAGATGCAGTATTAACGATCTTAGGAGCTTCTTTGGTGGTCACCAAGTTGGTTGATAACAGTTGGGGTAAAATTTGTGATAAGGTCATACTCAGCCGAGTATACTGCCTCTTGGGCCTTTCACCTCTTTGTTGATTGTACTGCTGAGGAGCAGCAACAGGTTTTGAAATGACCAGAGCATTGACGGCTTGGCGATTTTCTGGCTTGACTTGTCTTCTAGGACCATAGACGGCACTTGCTTCTTTCTTAAAAGGCCTCTTCTCAGTACTTGCAGCAACACCCTTCTGAATCTTTCCTGACTTGATGCCAACTTCTATTCTTTCGCTCGTTAAGATCAAATCGGTAAACCCCGCAGAAGAGTTACCAATCAGATGATTGAAAAATGGCCCAGATAGGGTCCCTAGAAACATATCAACAAGTTCACGATCGGTTAAAGGAGGCTGCACCCTGCCAGCCAAATCCCTCCATTTTTGTGCGTATTCTTTGAATCCTTCGCCTGTTCCTATCGACATACCCTGAAGTTGGGTACGAGTAGGGGCAATGTCAGAATTGTATTGGTATTGTTTGTAGAAAGCGGTGGCCAAATCTTCCCAATTTCGAACGCTGGTTCCCTCTAGCTGATAAAACCACTCCAATTGAGCTCCAGAAAGGCTGTCTTGAAAGAAATGAATCCAAAGGTTTTTATCTGCCGTATATGGCTGGATCTTTCTCACGTAGGACCTAAGATGCATTTTTGGACAGGACAGCCCATCATACCTTACAAACACTGGCACTTTGAATTTTGGGGGAATCACAATCCCGGCAACTAAACCCAAGTCTTCAAAATCCAAACCCGGTACTCTTTGTAGCTCCATGGCGGCCAACCTGTCTTCTAGCCCTTTGTATTTATCATCAGCTGGAGGGTATTGTTGATCAGTATAATCTTCATCCTCTTCGACCTCTTCTTCTTCCGCATCAGACTCGGAAGGTACCGCAGCTCCACCTCCTTTGCTGGTTCCTTCATCAGAAGTAAGAGGGAATTCAAGCACTCTCTGAGCTTCTCTGTCAAATCTTCTCCCCAAAGTAGCCACCTCGAGTCTCTTTTTCTTCTTTTTCACTGGGTCTTTGTTCCCCAATTGAGTCTTGATATCCTCCTGACCCTTAGCCAAGGTCATCAGGAGTTGCTGGAACTGTGCATTTTGAGCTTGCAGGTCTTTGATTGTTTGCTCGAGATCCATCCTACTGTAATAAACAGCAGACAGATAAGGAAACCTGGAATGAGACCTGCTTATGCACATGATGAATGGTATGCTTATGTATGCAATGCATTCAAGGATTTAGGACATTCAAAATTATTTCAGACAAAGAAGAACGCGCGTCATATTAATAAGAAGAAATTTGTCAGTACATAAATGCCCCATGGGCCAAATATTACAAAATAACTTCTCAAGGCAAAAAGACATTGCGCATCCTCTTTGGTGCGATGTAGGTGTTGAGGGCCTCTTGCTCGTGGAGTCGGCGGGTAAGCTCTAGAACCTTCTTCTCACTGGCGTAGAAGCTAGCTTCAAAAGTATTTCGTTCCTCCTTGAGCTGAATCCAACTTTTCTGCATCTCATCCCACGATGTAGGCATGTCAGGATGTAGGATGGTGTAGGGAACCTCTCCTTCCTTGACGGGCTCTTTAATCACAGGGAGAACATGAGGATAAGGCATCATCAGACTTTGGGCTCGGGCTCGTACCCACTTGAGATAAGGCTCAAGAGGGATGGAGTTCTTGTGTCCCAAAGTCTTGCTATCAATCTTGTTGAGTTTTCCCCAAGCTCTGATGAATCTTTGGCGAAGTTCTTGCGCATCGTTGTCGAAGTCAAAAACTAGGTTAGGAATCAACATGTCATGAGGGCCATCCCTCCGTGCATATCCAAATTGTCTCAAAGCTAGGCAAGGGTTGTAGGTGATACCTCCTCTAATTCCAAGTAAAGGAACATTAGGAAATTCTCCGCAACGATCGACAATGATGACATTTTCTCTGGACCGAGAACACCAATGCACATCAGAGTGAGTAAGAGTCATCAACCGTTGGGACCACCTTGAACCTTGGTCATTCTTCAAGACAGATTGTGGAAGGTGCGAAATAAACCACCTTGCAAGGAGAGGAGTACAGCACATGAGAACACCCCTCTTTCTCATTGTTCGTGTGTAAAATGAGTGAAGGATGTCCCCAAGCAATGTTGGTATTGGATTTCTGGACAAGAAGATTTTGACGGCGTTGACATCTACCAATTGGTCAGGATTTGGGAACAAGACCAACCCATAGATAAGGAGTGCCACAATTTCTTAAAAGGATTGTAGGTCCAATGAGTTCCAACATTCTTGTGCCTTCTCAAACAAGAATTTTGCTAAGAATCCTTTGACGCCGCTTCTGGCTTCCCAATGCCCCTTGATGTCGGATGGTTGTAGATGTAATGCTCGAGCAACATCTTTCGGCTTTAGTTCCTTTTTCGTACCGTTGAAGGGTAGTTGATTAAGGATAGGAATTCTTAGGAGTTGAGAAAACTCCTCAAAAGTGGGCACCAACTGGTAATCGGGGAAAGTGAAACAGTGGTGAAGAGGGTCAAAGAACTGGAATAGCACTTTCATCATGTCTTCTTCAATGTTGGTGTTGACTAGGCTGAGCAGTCTACCATGTCTTTCACTGAAGGATGAATTTTCCGGAATTCTTGAGGTGAGCTCCTTGAGTTGAGGAGAGATTCTTACAAGGTTGACTTGAATGGTGTTTCTGCGAGGAATTTCCATGACCTACAAAACAAGAACAAAGATGAAGATCCAAACCCTTGAAATGGTTAGTGAATGCATATGATGTTTTATGATGTTTATGAGGTATGCACAAAACATATGTACAAGCAAATCACACAAAAGCCTAGTTTCAGGCTTGCATGGGGTTTCATAGGTAGGTACCCTCTTGAGTGTAGTTGGCTTAAAAACATGTCCTATAAATAGTAACCGGGTTCTAAGGAGCTCAATATCACGGGATTGTTTTCATTGTTCATTGTTTTGGTTTAGCCACTTAACTAGCGACCAAAATATTCCAAGAAAACAACCCTCAATGAGTGTAGTATCGAGTATCTACCAACTTCGGACTGCACCAAAGCCGGTCATCTCACTACCCCTAATAAAGGCCAAGATGGTCAAGTAAGGTTCTAGGTCATTAGTGCTTAGTGACATCACTCAGCGGCCCCGTACTCTCCTTGATTGAACTCAAGGGTTACCGGTACTCACAAATATGTCGCACTAATATAGCTATTTCTTCGACCGTGTCGGTATACCCCGCACAGTTTCCACAACGTATTGCTATCTATGAATGTTTTCCAAAATCCGGGTGTAGGATTGCAAACCCAAAAAATAGAGCCAAGATATAAAGCAAACAATTTAAACAATTAGTCATGCAAGAGGGTGATCTAAGCCCTAAGGTTACTCCACTTTTAAAATTTTCCCCAGCAGAGTCGCCAGTTCTATGATACGGTGGGAGAACTGACTATGGTTTTGCGTTTGTTTTCACAAATGTTTCGGTTGAGCAAGAGTCGCCACCGACTTTTTATTTTATCCTAAGGAAAGGTTTAAAAAGCACAGCAAAAAACCTTTGAGATTTTTCTTGGGTTCGGGGAGTAGATTATAGAAAGGGAAGGTATTAGCACCCTTTCTATCCATGGTTATCCATGGGCTCTTAGTTACTTGCTTAGATCACTTGCCTTTTGTTTTCAATTGTTTGAAATGGTGCTTTGTGTGTGTGTGGGTTTGAAAATGTTTTGAAAAGAAGCCAATGTGGTGGCAACCTTTGTAATGATCCATGTTGGGATGTATACAAAGATGTATATCTTTTGAAAAGGTTTTCATTTTTTTGAAAGTTGTTTTGAAAGTGTTGTGAGGTGTGGTTTTAGAAAATCGGCAAGTGTTTTGTTTTTGCAAGTTTTGATTCAAGTAACTAAGAGGCTATCAACTCCTAAATTTCTCAAAGTTTATTGCTATGTTTTAACCCTTTTAATAAGTTTGTTCCACCATTGTATTTGGTGGACAATCTCATGTTAGGATGTGAAAGGGACGGGCGCGGGTCATCGTTTAGACCATAATTGCAATGGTGCTAAGTATCTTTGGGCAATTTTCTTTAAGGGACTTGATCATTTGTTTAGGCAACATTTTGAAAGCGTCATCGAGGGACTATGATCATTTGATTTGTTTTTGTTTTGCCCAAAGAGACCTAACATGCAATATGGCCCAATTTTGAAAGGCAACAAGTGGAATACCCTAGGGGGTGCAAGTGTGATATGTGTTGTCCATATTTCATGCTTGTTTATCTTGAAATTAGGTCAAACTACCTCGTTCTTTTTATTTGCATACAAACCCTAATTCTAGCATGGTATATTTAGAAAGCGTTTAAAGTGCGAAAAGTAAAATTCCTACACTATTACATCACAATATGGGAAGGAGGGTATAAATGTTCAAATGGGGGGATATTTAGACAAAGAAATTAAACCTAGCTATTACATCATTTTGAATATTTACAAATAATTGATTGCATAAATTAAATGGGAAATAAAATAAAGATGCAAAATGCAAAAAGGGTTTTAATAGGTATGAAAAAAAAGTATTATTTGTGTCAAATAAATAAAAATAAAAAAAATAAAAAAGGTATTATTTTTGGAGTTTTTGTCTTTTAAGGGTAAAACCCTAATTTTCATTAAGAAATATATTAACTATTTAATATGTATAATATTTAATAATTGTACACAAAAATAAAATAAAATGGAGTATATTCATAAAAAAAGTATTTTCCATATCTAATATTAATAAAATAAAAATATATGTATTTTAGTATTTTTTGCCCTAAGTATATTAATATATATATATATATATATATATATTATATATATATATATATATAATATATATATATATATATATATATATATATATATTATATATATATATATATATATATATATATATATATATATATATATATATATATATATATATATATATATATATTATATAATATATATATATATATCTTTATTATTTATTAAATAAATACTATAAAAATAATAATATTTAGTATTTATAAAAAAAAAGTATATTTTGTATAAAATATTTTCAAAAGGGAAAATGTAATAAAATCAGAAAGGAAGTATATTTGCATTATTTTTCCTATTTATTCTAAATAATATATATATATATATATATATATATATATATATATATATATATATATATATATATATATATATATATATATATATATATATATAATATATATATATATATATATATATATATATATATATATATATATAATATATATATATATATATAT